>JAYESA010000009.1:70617944-71217944 GCA_036927795.1 Iris macrosiphon | reverse complement strand
TACTCAATCACCATTCTATAGCACGATAAGATATCAAAGAAGTCTAACATAACTATGCAATCTAAACAATTATAACAACAACAATAGAAACAATAATCAAATCTCAATATATAAGCCGGAAACAAATCCGATACTAAAATGCTAAAGAGAACTAACTATGCTAATAAGTGATTTCGGCTAGATCTTCTGACAGTCACTCCAGAACTAGTGGGTCCAAGTCTGCACCATCTATAGGTCGAGGTCCGTAGTATGTCGGACACAAATCCCCGTGATCCTCTGGAAAAAAAATTCCAGTCAAAAATAGAATAAAGTACATCTCTAACAGTAGTTCTAATCAATGATATAAACTATGTAACAGTAAATAGATGTGAATATACAAGATACCATATACATATACAAGAAATACACAATAAAAGAAAATACTGGAAATAAATACAAGAATAAGCAATATGGAATGAACAAGAAATACTAATGACTAAGTGAGTGAGTACCAGCTTTAATATGTGATCGGCTTGGAAACTTACACAAGAGTAAATGGCCTGGTTAATCATGCGTGTGGTGTATGATCAACACTTACAAGAAACATGACATGCACAAGGAGGGTATGATCACATATCTATACTACATACTCCCTGCCCTCAACTGGTATAGTGGATCCAACCATGGTATGTCATGACACAGGTTTCCACAAGAAGGGAGCTACGCTTCTCATGAACTAATGTCTGTACATGTACAAGAAGAACAATGAACAAGGCTTGCACAAGATACACCATAAATACCAAGAAATAATATCTCATAACGAGATCCGGATATACCAATCCGTGTAACCATCGTGTCAAGAAATCAAGGATATCTACACTAGATACAAGAGACATAGAGGATATCATAAATGAAAAACTATCAAAGAATATACTCGCCTATGGTCCAGAGCAATGAATGTTAAACTGTGTCCGAACTGGTGTCACACATACCTATATATGGAATATTATATTAATACAAGGTGTTGGAATAAAAATAAGTTAAACTAGTTCAATTCTAGGTCATGAAGCCATTTCTAAGTCAAAACAGTCAAACTAGGTCAACTATATGCCAAACTAGTCAAACTTGGTCAAACTAGCTATTTCTAGGTTGTATGAGTCTATCTCTAGGATATTAGGTCCATACACTATGTATCTAGGCTATACTAGCTATTCTAAGATATTATGAAACCAATAGGATACCGTATCCTAAGATACGCAAGTTTTTAAATATAAAAATAGTAATTTATATATATATATATATATACAAGACAATACATATAATACCTTAGCTTACTAATGCAATAGGATACCTTGGCTTTGAACCAATGCGTATCTCACTATCTACACACCCATCTCGATACTCAAACTCAATACCTTGAGTATCGACCCATTACCTTGACATTAACCTTGGTATCTCAAGGTAACTCAAGTTATAGTATGTAATTAACTATCCAATAACTATAAACTACCATGCATTTAATACTTATACAATACTATATACAATATACCTTATTTTAGTCACCTTAGTATCAATCCATAACTAGTTAACATCTATCATATTACTATGCCAATACCTAATACTCATTACCTTGGTATATCTCAAGGTAGTACTAATACCTAACCATATTAATACTAACATACAAGCTAACTCTATATACACTAACCAATAATATATCCAACTAGCTAATCAACCCATTAACTAACTACATGACTTAACAACCAACTAACCGTCATAACATATACTAGTATTACCTAATATCTAGTATTACTTTAATACCTAGACTAGTCACCCACACTAAAATAACTAATATTTTATCATAGGCTATACCTTGATAGTATCCCCCTTACCCACTTGAGCCTACACTAACATAACCTCACTCTAATCAACCCGAGCATCCACCCCACACTTGGTATTCCCTGATACTTTGGTATTAGTCACCCTTCCCCTCACTGTTATATGGCTCTACTAGGCACACACCACCAATCTTCAACTGAGCACCCTCTACTGTACTATATGCCCCCAATCTTGCACATAACTTTACCTGGCATGTCCCCTTATCACTGATTGCATCCCTGTTATCCTAGATGATATGTAAGTTTCCCCCCTCAAGGGAGAAAAGATCAACAAGCAAAAGAAACCATATTTAACAAAAAATAGATGAATAATGGAAACCACAAGAACTACCTCTCCCCTTAATGCTGCTGCTGCTCTCCATGTTATCCTGAGCCCTGGCTCCCCCCTCTACTGCTATTGCACACGCTGTAGCTCGCTGTTTGCGCTTGCTGCACGCGGTTGCTACTGATGCACGGCGTACTGCTGTCTGCTGCAGCGAGGCTGCTGCTGTTGCGCTGCGCACGCGACTACTGCTGCAGCGAGGCTGCTGCTGATGCGCTGCGCACTGCTGCCTCGATACCTCCCCCCTCTTCTTCACATACTACACACACAAGCACTTATATATATATATACACACACTCTCTCCTATACATATATAAATATATATACACAAACACACATACACACAAATACTTAGATACATAGATATCAATACATATATATGTACACACTCACAAACATATATATATATATATATATATATATATATATATATATATATATATATATATATAAAAGCCTATATATGTATGTCTCTATATGTATATGTGTATAGTTGTTTATATATATATATATATATATATATATATATATATATATATATATATATATATATACATACATATACACATATAGATATCACCATATAGTCAATGAATTGAGGAATGCAATGCAACAAACACGTGGAGCGCACCATACCCGTATCACACTAGATCTATGATATGCTTACGATACGAGTCCACCATACAATCAAACGTACCCCGAAGGACATGAGAAAGTCTAAAATAATATTTATGAACAATACGAAGAGCCAATTGCACACCTACGTGTCCGTGTCAAAATGTGACATGCACGTATTCCTAGTCCTACGTATTTTGGGACTGGGGCATGACAACAAATGGCAACCCGTACAAGTGTTTGGCAATTTTATTAATTGGACTTGGTTATGATTGTATTATTCTGTTAGTAGCCTAGGAAAATGGACTATCATAGTGTGATGGATTCAACCTTGTCCTTGTTTGGTTGTAGGGTTGGGCCTTGTGCTAGGATATGCCATAGACCTACGCTACTACACAGAACTATATATATATATATATATATATATATATATATATATATTGCTTTGGGTTTTGTTCTTCTTTTTGTGCTTCCTTTGTGGTACTTGCTATTTGGGGTCTAACCCCACTGGTTTTGCATTGCCAGATTTTGAGCCAGCACTCGAGGATCCAGCGTACTTTCCTCTAACTAATGGCGCGTACCAGAAACATGGCCGCCGAGGATAACAAGTGGGTTCCTTTATTCACTGCTCATCTTTTATAAACTATATTCTTTTGGGCGTTTAGCCAACCGACACCTGTTAGCCGACAAATATGGACACTAGTTCCTTACATGACTGTATATGTTCAGACAACAGCTGACTCACTGTCATGTATACCTTGATCTTTTATCTGGCACATTATTCTGTATCGCCAGATCTCTAAAGAATATACTGATATGGTATTTGGGATGCCTTACTGCTTATTCTGAAGTGTTCTATATTATTGCTTCATGTTTGAATGATTGAGACATAGAAGTTCTTGATCCTAGGAGACTTGATTAGTTACAACCATGATCGCCGTACGACGTATAGTACCAAGAACTTCTATGGGGTAGCTGGCCATGTTCGTCTCCGTATTTTGGTACTAGGCATGACAAGTGGTCCTTATGAGACTTTTTGCCCTGTTCTGCTCGGTAGACGCCGATGACCAATTCATAGATATGAGACAAGTCATATTTTCCATCAAACGTCGTTGTTATGACCTCATATAACTCCTTTACTATGTCCATGTTCTGAACCATGTCCTCCACCGATGGTTCCATTGAGTTTATCAACTGTGTAAACAGTCGACTATCATCTATCTCCCACTGCTCAAATGTGAGATCAGTCATCTCCGGAGGATTGTCAGTCAGTTGCTTGGACAACCGCATTCCTCGAAGTATTTTTTCAACCTTCTTCCGTCATGTTGAGTAACCATCTGGTCCGTCCAACCGCCGATCGACGAGTGAATCAAAGAAATTGTCGTGCCAGTGCCCGTTGGTCCCGCCAAGGCATTCCCGACACCGGTAGTAGTATCACTGCTAGCTGCCTCAATGTTTATTATCCTGCAAATGCACTTAATTCGGCCGTCACTGGATCTTTCCAACCCCATTAATCATATCAACTTTACCAGTGCACTATCAACATGGCCAGAACCATCACGCGCATGGAAAGTAGATATCGTATGGGGATCACACAAGCCAGGACAGAGAAGCAACCCAGGTGACTCTCTGTGTAGATCCTGATATGGATATTGGGGTAGGAAGGGAACAAAGATCCACGTAAACAAGCAACTTGTCTACTCTTTGTTAACTCCTTAAGTCGTAATCTAGGAACAGAGGTTCTGCAAACAAATCATTGTCTACCCTTTGACCGCCGATATATGACCTTTTTTTTGGAATTAGGGCTTAGATAGGAAGGAGGAACGGTGGCTGCATATTAGGGTTAGGGTTTTGGGCTGGAGGTCTTGGGGTGGTGGTCGGGGGTGGGGGTCGGCTGGCAGGGGGTCGACTGGCAGTGGGGGTCGGCAAGGGGGGAGGTGGATGGCGGGCAGAGAGGAGGGGGGCAGCGCTAGCAGATGGGGGGGGGGCAGGAGGTGGAGGAAGGGGTGGGTGGCATCCATGAGGCAGAGACGGGGTGGGGCTAGAGTTTGAGAGAGAAGTGGAAGGGGAGAGAGAGTCAGAGTTTTGGCTCTGATACCATATAGAGTGGAAATAATTGATTGATCTTTATTGATAAAAGACTACATATATATAGGAGAGTAACCCCTTTCTCTATTATTCTACCCGATGTGGGACTAAAGCTCATTACTAATATAATACTTAACACATTATATCGCTGGGGTAACCCATTCACCACATAGCAAGTCGTATGATTGTTTGGCTAATTCTTAAACTGGATTGATTGTGTATTATATTATTATGTTAGTAGTCTAGGGACATGAACTG
This sequence comes from Iris macrosiphon, assembly GCA_036927795.1. NCBI lineage: Eukaryota > Viridiplantae > Streptophyta > Magnoliopsida > Asparagales > Iridaceae > Iris > Iris macrosiphon. Next base: position 71,212,787 of record JAYESA010000009.1, on the reverse strand, counting down.
TCGTGATGTGGTGGTCTAATCCTTGTCTTTATTTGGTTGTGGGGTTTGCTGATGCATTACGATAGGCTAGGGATCGAAGCTACGATGCAGAGGCTTTCATCTTGGTCATAGTCGGAGGATGTATTTTACCTTGGCGTGGTACGCACTTCTTGTCCATGTTTGGTGTAGGGGTGTTGTATTGCCTCGATGATAGGGTAGACGCCTATGATTATGCTCAAGACTTATGTGTTGTGTGGGTTTTGTTTCTTTTACTCATGCTTTCTTGTGGTACTTGCTATTGTGGTCTGAAGCCACTATTTTGTTTGGCCAAATCTAGAGCCAGAGCCCAAGGATACAGTGTATCTTCTCTTAACTGAGGATGCGCACCAAAAAGATGACCGTCGAGGGACTTGAGTGTGTTTCTCCTCCACCACTCATATGATATTTTGTTTCTCTTTTTGGCGTTTAGCTACCGGCGCTTATTTAGCCGGACAGTCTGGACATTTAGTTTTCCTGCATGATTGTACTTATTTAGAATATAACTGACATACGATTGTGTACTATTGACTCTATACTAGCTTATCATTTTATATGGCTAGTTATCTAGATCATTTTGATATAGCGTTTGAGACGTCTTATTGGTTTGTCTTACATGCTCTTTAATTACTATTTCTTATTTGATTGATTGAGACATAGATGTTCTGTGTGACCATATGGGACTTGATTGTAGTATGTACCCCTTATCTAGTGATAGCCGTGATCGTCGTACGGTATTTACATACCTTGTATGGGGTAGTTGGCCATGTCCATTCCATATTTCTCAGTATTCTAGGAGCGGGGCGTAACAAGATGAAGCTAGAGGCAAATCAAAGTGGACTCCATGTCCAAGCAGTTTGCCAAGGTAAATATGGTATAAGCTGGAAATTCCAAAGGAAAGAAGAAGGCTTCCTACAACAACAATAAAAAGGATTCCAACCATATGAGGGTGAATCAGCTTCTTTCAAGCCCAAGTCTCGCAATGATGTGGCTTGCTTCAACTGTGGCAAGAAGGGCCACTTCAAGAAGGACTGCAGGTCCAAGCCAAAAGATCAAGGTAAGCTTAACTTGGTTGCTATGATCACATATGTTGACTTATATAGCATGGACATGGATAGGTGGGTGGACACGGGTGCATCTTGACATGTGTGTTTAAAGAAGGAGTTGTTCACCACTTACGAACCTACTTTTGATAATGTTTCAATGACAAACAAATCTCAAGTTGAAGTTCTGGAAATCGAATGATGGTGCTAAAACTGACTTTGGAAAAGTCACTTACTCTGGAGATTATGGATCATATTCTAGTAATTGCCAAGAATCTATTTTTTTTGAAGTTTGCTATGCAACACAGGCTTGAAAATTGACATCAATGCAGACCATATGGTGATGTTCTATAAAAGAGCATACTTCGAGAAAGCTTTTTGTATCGAAGGAATATTCAAACTTTAAGATGTAACTCCTGCATAATATATTTATAAAGTTTTAGTTTCTGATTATTCTCTTGAGTTATGGCACAATAGAGTAGGACATGTTCATTCTGAAAGAAAAAAATAAGATGTTCAATCTAGGCCTTATCGCCAAAGGTGGGGGTAAGAAAGTGGAGAAATGTGAAGTCTGTGCGCAGACTAAAATTGTAAGAAAATTGTTCAGGCGGGTAAACCAAAGTACAGATCTTCTGAAGTTGGTGCACTCAGATATCTGTGACTTCAAGCACTTTTCCACAAAGGCAAGAATGAAGTATTTTATTACTTTCATCGACAAATTATCGAATTACGCTTTCGCCTATCTTCTAAAATCTAAAGATGAAGCTTTTGAGGAGTTCATAGACTTCAAGGTAGAAGATGAACATCAAACGGGACAATAATTCAAGAGACACAAAAGCGGTCGAGGCAGAAAGTATATTATCTTGAATTTTTATTATTCTACAAAGAATATGTAATTGTAGTAAAACGATTATTCTGTATTACCCCCAATCTAATAGAGTAGAATAATGGAATAACCATACCTTGATAGAAATAATAAACTCTATGTTGTTGACAACAAGTCTTCCAAAATGCTTCTAGGGAGAAGCTGTGCTGAAGGCAACTTTTATTCTCAATAGAGTGTCATTTGCACAACCAAACATCACTTCTCATAAACTTTGTTCAAAGTCAAACCCAACTTGAATGTCATTTGAGTGTGTGGTTGTCGGGCTTATGTGAAGCTTTCCAATATCACGATTTAGAATTTGGGAATGACGACTACAAAGACTATATTTCTGAGCTATGTCGAGAAGGGTGATGCTCCTAGGTTTCTAGATCTTGAATCGAATCATATCATTGAATCTAGGGATGCTAAATTCTTCGAGGATAAGTTTTTCAGGCACAAGAATACTTTCCTTTCGAACTTCCCAGAGAATACTGTAAACACTGAGGAATTTATCACTTAACCAAAGAAGTTGTAGTCTAAGAAGAAATTTGTAATTGAAGATGCAATATCTGAGCCACCATCAAAGAAAGTGAGGAGACGAAAGGACTTTGGGGATACTTCGTCACCTATCATGTGCAAGCAGATTCGTTTTCCTATGATGAGACGACAAAGACCAGAGATGATATTTTTTGGAAGAAGGTGATTAATGACGGGATTGGTTCCATAACATCCAATAACATTTGGGAATTGGTCAATCTACTTGAAGGAGTAAAACCCATCGGATGCAAATGTATCTTCAACAACAAAAAATATGATGAAATAGTTGATAAATTTAAGGCTAGAATGGTAGCTAAAGGGTTTTCTTAGAAGCATGTGATTGATTATTTTAATACATATGCTCCAGTGGTGTGGATGACAACTATTAGGATACTAATTTCTCTTGGTGAAGTTCACAAGCTGATGATTTATCAGATAGATGTCAAAACAATATTCCTGAATATAGATATAATAAAAATGATTTACAAGAAGCAACTAGAAGGTTTTGTCGTCAAGAGGCTTAAAGACAAAGTATACAAGTTAGTAAAATCTCTGTAGGGTCTAAAGTAGGCTCCTAAGATGTGGTTTGAGAAGTTAAAAATTATCAGATTAAACAACTACATGGTCAGTATGATAGATAAGTATATATACACCAAGTTTGCTGATGGCAGAGGGGTTATTGTATGTCTCTATATAGACGATATGCTGATCTTAGGTATGGATTTAGATAGCATCATAGAGATAACAAAAATCCTCTCATCCATGTTTAGTATGAAGGACATGTGTGCTGATGTTATCCTTGGGATAAAGACCATTCAGACAGAAGCTAGACTTGCTCTTTGACAATCTCACTACTAGAGAAGATGCTCACACGCTATGGATATCGGAGTTATCATACCATGCTCTCAGAATATGGTGAGACGAGTACGTAACTAACATTCTAGCTACGTATCAAACAAATACACATGTATCTGTATCGTGATTGTCACATGTAAAGTTCTAGGATAAAAGTATGGACAAAGCTAAACTATTGATAAACTAAGAATAATATACATCTATTAACATAAACCATCCACAGTTATATCTTACATGTCTAGTTTTCTTTGTCAAAAGGTAATGTACATAAAAGGATTATACTTCTACACAAAATAAAACTACAACCCTACCCTTTGCCTGCACTACTCTACAAACTCATCCACGTTATATAGAGGAAGCATCTAGTACTCAACCATGCCTTCATCTAGTGAACAAATAAGTCATCAAAGACATGCAAATCCGTGATTCAAAAATAATAAAATAAATAAAGTAAAATAGTTATATAATTAAAAATCAAGATATGATACTCGAATAGGAAATTAAAGTAATAAACATTAATAAAGTATTATAGTGATAATTCGAAATGAGATTCTACTTTGATCATAACTTTAGTGATTCAATAGTGTCCAAACTACTTTTATGGCTTAATAGTCACTATCACCATCACAATACAATTTACATATATGATGATGTAATTTGAAAAATAATTTATAAATCTCATACTAGACTAGTTTCTAGGCAATAATCATGTAACCATGGATTATATTGTTATTGTATGATTGGCAAGATCCTTAGTGGTTCGGCTCCTCCCACATAGGGAGAAAAGATAAGACATCATTTAATACATAATAAAAAAAAAATATCGAAATATGTCATGTGTTGTATATATTTGATAAAGTGAGCTAAATACTCATACCATCTCTCGCAAGGCCTTACCGAAGAATGCATGTCACTTCCTGGTTCCGTGGAACCAAAAGTCATCACCGGACGTGGTGCCGTACAAGTCTAAATTATACTTGCACAAGGCGAGAACAAACACGGTCGATAGAACATCTAAGAAAATAAGTCATTGCAAAAGAAAATAAGCAAAAAAGTTAATAGATACAACATATATGAAAAAAATGATTCTCTTTATTAATAACTTTGTAGTAGAATTTCAACAGACTAGGCCAAAAGAACATCTCGATTACAAAAAGATAATCTACAATCCATCACCCCAAAGTACGATCATGATTATATAAGACAAAGGAGTAATCTACAATCCATCAATCAATTCCTATGGTTTATCAACACCCCTAAGTCTAAATTGAAAAAAGAAGAAGCAATAAGATGAAGCTAATATAAAAGAGCAATAAGGCATCCCAACCGCTATATCATATTTGATCAGGTATCTATTAATCAAAATGAAATACTAGCATCAAAATCAATAGTACATGATCATGATCTAGTACACATCATTTTGTTTGCCAACGGGTACAAGATCCCGAATATACAAGCAAAGACATGCTTGGTAGCTAAATGCCCAAAAAAATGTGTCATGGTACAAAATGATAACATGAATAAGTGGATAAGGAAACCGAATTATGCTTCTGTGTCATCGTGCTCCAAGTAAGATACATCTGGGAGGAAGCTAGTAAATCTTCCGGCTATGCTACAAGATTTGGCTATGCAAAATCAGTAGGGCCAACTCCAAGTAACTAGTATAACAAAGGAAGCTCAAATAGAGGTTGGAAATCAAAACAAGAAATAAATCCACAACTTTTTTCTATCATGGCATAAGAAGAAGCATTAACATGAGGATCGATACGGTACCAACGTATGATCTCAAAAGTAACGTCTGGAAAGTGAAGTAGCTACTGTAGGAAGTAATAAACAAAATAATTCAGTACCATATCACAGTCAAACATGTCATGTGGCTTGCTATCAACTGTCAAAGAAAGTATTTATTTATATGAGTCTTATTAAAATCCAATAGTATAATTAATTAATATATAAACCCATTCACAATAATGAATTGACTTGAGGGCTTAAATGTCAATAACCATAACCAGGGTCGATCTTGAGATTTATAGTGCCTTGTGTGAAACTAAATTTAAGACCTAATATAGCATGAACCCCAAAATATGTCCTAATAAGATCCTATACCAAAAATAAGTCATGAGCCATTGCCCACCTAGCACATGGCTAGGGCCAACCCTGACCATAACAATGTTGGAAGAACACACTCTAGAGCTAGCACACCATCGCCATGATGGTTAGAGAGGACACGAGGTTACCCCTTCTACCATGATTATGTAATTGTCGATATTACGATGGTATTATGTTGGCCATTCTAGCATTAGAATGTACACACCAATGCCATGTTAGCATCGTATCTGCATGTGTGTCAGCATTGTGGAAATGCCAAATATGTGGAATCACAATCGCGAAGGATCATATATCTCTACTTAATTGCCACAACATCTGACACATATTTTCCTTGAAGAGGATAGAAGGCCTCATTTGGTTCGCGGAAAGAAAATGAAATTAATTTCTTGTTCTTTCCTTTGAAAAATTACAATTTTCATCTATCTTCCTTTCCGGTGTTTGAAAATGCGAAAAAAATGCCAAAATTTTTGGGAGGGAAAGTGAATACGTAAATGTGGGAACGTGAATCCTTGGTTGGATGGAGGGAACCATTTTCTTCTCTACTTTTCTTTCTATTGGGAATCACTTCGCGAACCAAATTAGACCTTAACTGTAATATTCCACATCTAGGGCAATATGGAAAAAAATGTCAACGAAAAATTAAATTTACCCTAATTTTTCTATCTTTGAATGAAACTTTTTGGAGGGGTATTGATGCAAAATCTGCCATGTCTTTGGAAAAGACGTGAGTTCTTATTATTTTTGAAACTCATCAATTACAGATGATATATATCTCATATCTTGATTGTAAGTTTCTAAACAACAAAGGACCTAAATAGAAAACTTTGTCCACGTGTCATAATCCTAGTGCAAGTTTATATTTTGAGTTCCTATTTGAGTGTGTGTGGTTGAACTGCATTTCTTTCCCCCTCGTCTTTGCGTTGAATCCGTTGCCAACTTCCGACACTCTTCTCACATTCCTCTCTCTCTCTCTCTCTCTCTCTCTCAAATGTCGCCTATTCTCTCTCTCCTCCACTCCTTCCCCTCTACTCCCACACACCGCTCCTTCTCCCTCCAACACAACCCCCCCAATCCCAACCCTAATCCTAACCCTAACCCTAACATGCCCAGACCTCGCCATTTCCACCACCGCGCCACCGCAATTCCCCAATGCTAGCTGAACTCTCCCGCCGATGGCGATCGAAACCCTATGACCTCCTCCTCCTCCTCCTCTCCCTCCTCCTCCTGTCTTCTCCCTGCCGATGCCAGGACGAGGACGGCGGCACCGACCCCAAGACGCTCGCGCTGCTCCCCGGCGTCATCGCCGACACCTTCTCCGGCTTCGCCACCATCTTCAAGCCCGAGATCAAGGCCCGCCTCGGCTACTGCGTCAAGGACGTGTATGTAAAATAATACTATCATAACATTGGAACGTTGATTGGGAAATGTGGGCTGACTGGGTGCATTGATTTGTTGTTCGACAGGGACAAAGACTGGAACGGCGCGTTCAATTTCAAGTCGGACCCACAGTTCCTGGTCAACTGCGCTAAGGACACCAAAGGTATTCTTTGGAGTGCCTGTTGTGTTCGATACACGTATGGCGTCATATCGCTATGGGTTTTCAAGTGCCCAAGCGTATTTTTGGATTGTAAGTGTTGTCCACATATCATACATGACACGCACGCACGCTCCATGGCACACCAGGACTCATAAAAAAACAGTTTTGTATCTGTGTCATTGTTACGTGGAATGTTGTACGTCGTGGTTCATGGTACGGGTTTGGGAGCAAAGTATGCCGCTTGTCTTTATTTCCGGCTTGGGGGGTGGGGTAGGCTTAGTTCGCCAATTTGGTTCACGTTGCACTTTAAAGTTCTAGTGGGTCAATGTTAGTTTTTGTTTGAAAATTCAGTAATTGTGTCGTCATATGGAAAAAAGCCTTACATAAAACATACTCATACAAAAATTAACATCAGTTCATCCATTTAGATATAAATACTTGATTTTTGATTATCATAAAAATTAGGAATATATCAGGGCCCACGGTGTGCAGCTTGTAGGGTATATTAAGATATCAGTATGCAAAATTTTATGAACGGGAAAACGACAAAGTTCATTAACCGCTTTATCAGGAGATATATGCCTATATGGAAACAGTCGAGCAAATGATCTATCATGGAGGTACGAGTATCAGTAACATCATAGTAGCCATCAAACTTTATAACTTCATGAAAATCTTAATCAAGGTGAACATTTAACAAATTTGTAGTCTTGCAGATACATAGCAAGGTGTGATTTTGTTATCCGGATTTCTAGATATTGCAAATGCAGCAATTCCATTAGTTATTGTGTAGCTTACATTCAAACACACTATTTTGAAATATGCAAGCACCTCTCCTCTCGGACAATTGGCGAAAGTGCAGGTAGTATAAAATGCTATATTTGGAAAAAACTGTGGTTCTCTAGTTGGAAGACAATGCCCACTCTAGAGAGAATGTATTAGTTGGAATTATTTGAGAAGGAAAGGCCAATGATGGATACATTAACTATTGAAATTTGAATAAAAGAATTATGAATGAGGTTTTTTTTGGATGGGCCATCTGATGTAAGGTATGCATATCTCCCCTATTGGAGGTTTTACTTCATAGAAGATAAGGAATGGCTACCTGGTTGATGGTGTAACTGTGTTAAATTTGTTCATTAGGGTAAATGGTGCATTTTCAGTTTGGAGTTTTTCTATTACATATATCATATTGCTGTCTGTGAAAAATACTTGCCTCAGAGAATCTTTCAGCAGTAAACTGTCCTTTTTTGCATTATGCCCTTGGTTCATAATGCAATGCTATATGCCATTTGTTTTCTATCGTTGACTTCAAGATATTAATTCCTCGTATCACACACCTACCTGTGATATTTTCATTGAGAAATGACATGCATAACTGACTTCATTTCTGGATGGAATTGGATGTATCAGTGGATCTTGGGCGACGGTTATGTACAGCAGCAGAGATTAAGTTCTACTTCAACAATTTTTATCAAACTACGGGAAGGACCAACTATTTAAAACCTAACCTGAACTGTAATCTAACTTCATGGGTTTCTGGCTGTGAGCCAGGATGGGGATGCAGTGTTGGTTCTGATCAGAAAGTCAAGCTTCAAGATTACAAGACTACTATGCCTTCTAGAACTCTCGACTGTCGCCCGTGTTGCGAGGGCTTCTTTTGTCCTCGTGGACTTACGTGTATGATTCGTAAGTAACCATCCTTCGGGATATGTTTTGAACTGATTTCTGACTAACTTTAGACTGGTTTTGTCTGAATATGTCATACACTATATTTCAGATTTGCTTACAAGGTTTTTAATACGTAGAATGTAATGAATACAATTCTATATTTTCTATCCATAAAAACAATGCCTCAAATTTTTTCTTTTGTTTGTTAATATATATATATATATATATATATATATATATATATATATATATATAAGAAATCACTTACTAGTTACTTTCTTTTTCCTTTTCAATACAGTACCATATTCACATTTGAAATTTCTGTATTTCTTGTAGTCTTAAATTTATAAGCTATCTAGAATAAACTTTGTAAAAGACTAGCATGGTCTAACTTATCCTTATTCTAATCCCCGTAGATCAAAAGGATGATAAGGGATTTGTATTCACTGGAGATCAAAGTAGTGATGTATGAGAATGGTAGAGAAATTTGAGGTGAGAAGCACAGAGGACAACAAAAGCACAACAAAAGGTAATTCGGATGTTTTGGCCGACAATGGAGTTGGCTTGGACAGGATTATTGCTCCAACTCTGCGCTGAGGTTGTTGGTTGTTGGGATCCACGATGGTTTCACGAATGGTTGATGGCGCAGAGAATTGGCGAGCCTCATACGGACCATTGAAGAGATGGTTGATGACGGAGCTTTGAAAATAATCATGCTGACCAATTGAGAGATTCGGATGCCTTGTAGAATAGGGTGATATTCGTGACTGACATCTTGATCGGTAAAGGTAACGAGCCTATCTGGATAGGAAGTCACATTGGTGTCAGAAGAGGAGTTTGTGGATATTGTTGGGGGTTGAGACCAAGGTTTAGGTCATTTAGGATTGGAATTGGAGGGTCCAAAACTACAAACTAAAGCTATAGATGACAGCAGTGGCAGTGGTGAATCCAAAAGGAAATATTGGAGATCTCCTTTCTAACTCGAAAGTACCAGAGAAAGATAAGGTTGTTATTTTGTGGTGGTTCCCCTCAATCAATTTCGAGAGGATCTGTAATGTTTATAGAGGCTGTGTTTGTATTAGTTTTTTTTACTTTGTCAAGGAGATTTAATATAAGATGTAGGTTGGTTCCTTTCATTATCCTTTTACTAATGAAACATGCTGGGTTTGTCCTGCCCTCTATTAAGTATCAAAGAAAAAATGCACTCCAGATTTCGAGGTAGACTTTAATTTGGTCTAAGATGTAGACGCTATGTGCATCAGGATGTTGTCTATCATCAACTTTGAGAAAACTTGTGGTTGGAATTCACAATCTAGAAATTGCATGTATATAGATTTAAGGATATGACACATTAAGTCTCAACCCGAGTGACCTAGACGGTCATGCTAAAGCATAAATGTGCTCATCTCGGCCGAAGAAGGGCCGGTGACGTGATGTGCCTCTATCGTTCGAATGGTTGTAGGGTAGCGAACCTCTTTCCTAAGTTACGTTTCTGGCCGTATGTATAGGAAGTTATGCAAAGACACTCCATTCCATTTTCATCAGTGGTTTCAACATGATAATTGTTAGTTATAAAAATATTTTCGCTCACGAAGAATAGTGTGTAGTCACATTGTCTACCGGCCATCTAACTTCTCCACTTGTCATACATGAGCAAAATTAATTAAATCTAGTCACATGTATGCAAAAATATGAAATTCAATTAATAATCCCGACAAAAAATATCAAAAATAATATCCAGATAAAAATGAAACTACAATTCAACACATTTATTCATCCAGAGTACATTGGAAGTAAATCGAAAGATTAGGCACACAAGACCATCTATGTTTAATCTTCCATCTATTGGTGGAAGCCTCAAATTTCAAAACTAGTGTCCAAATGATTATCTACTTGGACCATATTGGTCTCCTTCTGCTGCAGACGTGAATGATACTCATTTACTAAGTGAGAAGGGGCACGACAGGTGCGAGACCAATGGTCTGTCCTTCAATGGCTATATCAAATGTTAGGAAATGCATAAGTAGAAGCATTCTTCTTCTTCTTGAAGTTCTCGGCGATAGGAGCCAACCGAGCATTCTTGTTGCCTTCTTTCAGCATGGTTGGGTTTTTCCTTCCTTGTGTGGCCCTCAAGGTAGTCAAAGGCGCAAGGCGCACTCGAGGCGCAAAGGGTCCAAATCGCCCGAGGCGCAAGGCGCACTTAAGGCGCGCGCCCGAGTGATGCGAGGCGCAAAATTTATATATATATATATATATATATATATATATACATCGGATTTCTATATTGATAAACATGTGTGCTTCAAATTCTTCCATGTCTAGGTTGCAATCGCTTTGAATTGAGTGAGTGAGAGAGAAAACAGTAAAAAAAATTACATCAGTTCAAAAAACAGTCTAAAAACAGTACAATAGTTAAAAAAAGTCTAAACATGTTATTTTTTTCACAAGATTTTCAAGTCGCGCATTAGCTATTCTAAGGCGCTCGAAAAAGGCACACCTAGGCGCGCCTTAGGTGCGCCTTAAGAATTGGGCCTCGCCTGGAGTGTCCTGAGGCGCTAACCCTACGTCTAGGAGCAAGGCGCGCCTTTGACTACACTGGTGGCCCTTATTCCGAAATCGTCGGTTTTGGCTTCTGGAATATCCCGCATTTGCTTCAGGTAAAGGGATAACATTCGTGTTAGTAGGACGGACCAAATGGCTCATTAGGAGTTCGTTGTTCTTTTCGGCGAGTAACAAAATAGTAATCATCTCCGAAAACTTAGTGAATTGTCGCTCTCTATATTGCTGTTGCATGAAGCATATTAGAGAAGTGGAAAGTTGAGTAAGTCTTCTCCAGGAGATCTTCCTCAGTCAAGTCCTCTTTACAAAATTTAAGGAGTAGTTGGATATGACAAACTTTTAAATTACACTCATTCACAGAGTTATTCCTGGAACCAGAGGTTTTGTCCGTCATGCCTTGCTTTCGGCAAGTAAATGAGATGCTGGTGGTCAAAACGCTCTTCGAGAGCCATCCAGAGAGCCCGTGGATCCTCTTCAACTAGTTATATCGTCTGCAATGCGTTAGACATATTCTTGCGGATGAAGATCATACCAGCAGCTTTGGCAACTTCATTCACTTTATTATTGGACACAATAGCTGTTCTCAACTTTTTCGTAGTAAGGTGGAGGTTGACGCCTTGTACCCACTTTAGGTAGTTTCTTCCAGAGACTTCTAATGCGATGAAATCGAGCTTGTTCGGAGACATAGAATATTCGGATTAATCATGTGTAACTTATGGTTCGTAACATGTAACGATGAATTAAAATTTTTAATTTTTATTTGGTATATTACGAACTTCAGGTTATGTCAAACTTCATGTTCAAAAAATAGTTTTTAGGGAGATATAGTTTTCGTGTGCCTAAATGGTGGAGATAGAAACCAAGGCTTTATGAAAATATGACGAGGCTAGTCCTGCGCCAAAATTTTTTTCTGGCAAAATTCTCACAGTGAGGCTAAGCTTCGATGAATTTTCACGACGAGGCTAGGCCTCAATCAATATTTGATTCTTGCAAATTCTTGACAGCGAGGCTATGCCTCAATGGGGTTATGCTTCACTAAGGCGAAGCTCCCCCTGACGGCGAAGCTAATGACTTTGCAAATTTTTTTAGCTTCACTTTAGACGACGCTATGGAGCAGTAGAGCAACGTCATGAGGATATTGCCTAAGCCAAAATTTTAAGTTTCTGATGCAACGTAATTACGCCTTGTGGCTAGGTTTTTCCTTGATCTACAACAACAATGAGCTTCGCTTCTAGCGAAGTTATGCTTACTTGTTTAGTGTCGCTTTTGGCGATGCTTGTGGTGCGGCGGGACTAGGCTCTGGCCTGCTTGTAGCCTTGCTTACAAAGTCTGTCTTCGATGCAGGTAAAGTTAAACTCGTTTCGGCATGCTATTAGGGTCTCTTCTGGTGTTGCTTTAGTTGCTTCTAGCGATGCAATGTTTGTTGTTAGCCTCGCGTACAACGAGGCTGGACAGTTGTTTATAGCTTCAGTGACTTTGATGAAATAATGAAACTTTCGTTCTAAACCATTTTTGGCTAAGATCCAAAGGATTTAAAAATACCGAAAGCCATTGCAGGCTAAGATCCAAAAGATCTATTCTTGCTTAGATACAAAAGATCTAAATAGTTAAGAAAGCCATTGCGGGCTAAGATCCGAAGGATCTGTCTAGTTTAGAAAGCTATTAGGGACTAAGATCCGAATGATTTGTATAGTTTAGAAAGCCATTGAATGCTAAGATCCGAAAGATCTGTCTAGTTTAGAAAGATTGCCTAGTTTAGAAGGTCATTGAGAATTTGTCTAGTTTAGAAAGCTAATGCACCACTGATTATGGAGGTCGGCGGAACATAACTTCTTAAAGGAACAATTTCTCTTTTTGCTAAGAAGAAACAAAGTAAACATTAGATCATAAATAAAATTGAGATGATACTTATTCAGATTAATAGTACGAGCATGATCGCGCAATTGTGAGCTTTTGCACGCTAATAACGTGTTGTAGTCAATTATATTGACTTGAGAATTCAAGGAGAGTTCTGGAGAGAAAAAGAAAGATTTATCTTGGTGTGAATGTACGTAACCCTAAAAATCGAGAAGTTCGAACATTTTACGGGGCTTTAACTCAATAGAGATAAGAGCAAAGTTTACTTCAATTCCCGATGTCTAAATCAGCAGGAGCTGAAAGACATTATACAAATCGAGAAGGGTCATCTACCAATGAAATACTTGGGGTTACTGTTGGCGATTAATTATGCTCGTGACATTGATTGCCAGGGCGTGGTTAATTATGTCCAGTGATGAGTAGAAATGTGGCATGTGCAGAATTTATCTTTTGGAGGTCGGATCGAACTAGTGCGTTCGGTCATCTCGGCTATCATAATGTTTTGGCTACAGACAGTAATGCTCCCGACGGCTACAATTCGGTAAGTAGACAAATTGTGTGTTGATTTTATATGGCATGGAGGTATACATGCCATTGCCTGGGCAGACTTATGTAGTCCAAGGGGAGGGGTCGGACTTCGTTCATTTTTTTTCTTCGAGATATAGTTGGACTGAAGCTGACTTAGAATTTTATAGAAGGGAAATCGCTTTGGGCAAGATGGAAATCAATCAGCATTAACTATTCTGTAATATATAAAACAATTTTACATCACAGAGTGAAGATCAAAACCGTGCTCTCAAGGGTTATTAGCAATAGAGAGGACACCGACTTATGATTTGATCCTTGGCTGCATCGTCAAAGTATTGTTTAGAAATTGGGTTGGAAGACTTATATATTGATGGGACGCAATGAGCAGGTTAGCAGTTTAATTCGACAAGGAATATGGAGGGTGGAGGAGCATCCGGTAGGAAGACTTCTTTGTGCAGATATTACAGGTCTTCCAATATATCGTACCAGCGACAATGACAAATGGATTTGTGATGGTAGAACATCGGGCAAGTTTGAATTACACCAAGCGTTCAAGCAATTCCAGCCAAGAAATTAGAATATCCAACATGCCGAGTTTATTTGGATAAAAGGAATATCGAGTAAAATGAAATATGGTATGTATAAAGCATTTAAAAGGAAGATTGCTAACATTGGACATACTTGCTTGGTTTGGAGTACAAATATAGGGACAAGGATGTTCATTGTGCCAGTAAGACATTGAATCGATCAATCATTTATTTTTTACTTGCCCGTTTGCATGGGATATCTGGTCTATACAAAGAAATAAATTGGAGCTTTCCCGAGACATAAATGCACAAATAGAAGACATCTCTAATAAAAAAGGTAGAGGGATTTGGTGGTTCAAGAGAGCTCATATCCGTTTATTGACATCTGTCTGTCATGTCTGGAGAGAAAGGAACCACCGCATTTTTTAGGGGCTGCGCACAACTCAAGTGGGAATCCTGCACAACATTAGTTTGATGTTATTTGTATGAGTCAATAATTATAGCAGAGATGTAATTGTTCTAATTAGCAATACAATTACATTTTCCATATATATATATATATATATATATATATATATATATATATATATATATATATATATATATCCACTTAGACCTTGTCATGCTCCAGTCCCAAAATACAGGAAGACGGAGACGGACGAGGTCAGCTACGCCGTACAAGGTAATCAAAACGTCGTACGACGGTCATAGTTGTCTAGAAGACGTATGGGAGGAATCTAGCATGCAAAAGACGTAACTTCCATGGCCGAAAAATCTCAACTCTCAATTCAATAGGCAACAAATAACAAGAGTATATCATACATGAAAGTAAACAGGCGACCCAAAATACATATCGATAAAGCTAGTGTGGCAAAATTATATATATATATATATATATATATATATATATATATATGAGGAGGGATCCACATCCCCTTATTATGCATCCCTAAGCATCCCCAAGTTTACAACCGTTGGATCTTATTTAAGTCATCTAATCTTAACTGTTGATTTGAACCATTCAAATCAATGGTTAAGATTATATGACTTAAACAAGATTCAATGGTTGATAACATGGGGATGCTTAGGGATATAAAAAATCGGGGATGTGGATCTCTCTCTCTCTCTATATATATATATATATAGGGTCCGGATCAAGATACCCGCCCGCGGAGCCCCGCCGAAGCCCCGCCCCCCTGCACCATCGGATCGGGGGCTCCGAAAACGGGGCTCCTGATCCGGACCCATATATATATATATATATATATATATATATATATATATATATAGCCATCAGGCTTACAATTGATAACAAGATGATCTTAAGAGATGATTAAGATATAAGAATTTCTATTATTGGTTGGCACAATCATCCAATAGTTAGTTACAACTAACTGCAACAAGTAACATATTAAGATAATGCCTAAATGTATCATCTATTTTTCTAGCTTTCTAAATAACCTTCTATTATATTTTGGCACTCCGAAACTCCAATCCGAAACTGCCGGAGCTACTGAAACCACCAATACCGATACTCATAATGGTCTGAAACCGATACTGCGAACATTGCTCTCATATCCGCTAATTTCCTTTAATGTATCACAATTTAAACTTATTTTATCTGTTTGTAGTACACTAATATCTTTGGCGCGAACTTTTTCAATGAAAGTATTATTCGGATCTTGATGTCTGTTGATAAGTTTACCAATCATTATATAATGGTTATGGCACACAATGATATTGGTTGTCATTTGGATAATATTTGTTGAGCCAGGAATCTAATTACTTCCATATATTCTTTGGTGGAAACATCCTTGATAGTTGAACAATATCTGTTTGTGCAACTTTTAGAATTTTTGCTGCTCTTCATTTATGTTGCATGATAGTGGAATTCTGTATACATCTTACCTATTTTGATTCAAGGGTTGAAATATAAATGATTGCTTCCTTTGAGCTTTAATTTTAGTGAAAGCAGTTTCTTTTCTTCTAATTGGTTGTCAATTTCAAATATAGCTTGTCCATTAGGTGCATACTGTCCGCTGGCAAAAATTAATAAAACTACTGGTGTTTGTGATCCGTAAGTTGCTTGTGACTTTTATCTTTTTCTTGAGTTAATTTAAACATGCATGCTATATAAATATGAGTCATTATTTGAAAATTATGCAGATACCTGTACCAGCTACCTCCAGGACAGTCGGATCATACCTGTGGAGGTGCAGATAAGTGGGCAGACGTCAAAAGTAGTAGTCAGATATTCTGCCCACCCGGATATTACTGTCCCAGTACCATCCAAAAAATTTCTTGCAGTAGTGGGTATTGTTTTTATCCTATCTATTTAGTGCATGTTATATCTTTATCCGTTCTTGTAAATATGGTTTTTCAAAGCACAGAAATTTCATCAAGAACCTTTCAAAATTTATTAGTTGATACCTTTGTTTAAGCTCAGTGTTGATCAATCACTAACCACCTAATTGCTGCACCTTTTTCAGACACTACTGCAGGAAGGGTTCTACTTCTGAAATAAGTAAGTTCCAAGTATGATTATAATCCCAGAGCAATTTCTAGGCATTTGATTGGCTATTCTTGTACATGATT
Organism: Iris macrosiphon; assembly: GCA_036927795.1. Classification (NCBI taxonomy): domain Eukaryota; kingdom Viridiplantae; phylum Streptophyta; class Magnoliopsida; order Asparagales; family Iridaceae; genus Iris; species Iris macrosiphon. The sequence continues at coordinate 71,196,089 of JAYESA010000009.1, read as the reverse complement.
GCTTGAGTTGTCATGAATTAACAGCATGCCAAAAGCAGTAAATTTCTAGGAAATGGGACTGGGTAACCTGACAATCAGATTCAAGTTTGACATGATATTTCAAGATTGGGATCCCTAAATTCAGGCATTATAGGTTATTCAGTTTATGGATCCTAGAAACAGACAATTTTATTAACATACATTCTTATGGATCTTTGAGGATTCAAATGTCAGTATCCTATAGATATAAGTTTTTTTTGGATATAAGAGCCCTCAAATCTTGTTCATTTCTACCTAAGCTCCCAAAATATTGTTATGTGGAAAGAGGTTTCTCAAATGCTTTCCATTTCAACATAAGCCCTCCCGTTAGCTTCCATCCAAGTTAAAGTAGCATAACTCTTGTGTTAACCTTAACGGTACTAAATTCCCTAGGGTTTATTACACTGGGCATAGGTTTGTTGGGTTTGAGCTTAAAGAACGTGACGTAGGAGAATGGCCAAGGGAGGAGGTGGGTAGCCGAGAGACGGAAGAGAGGGAGGGGTGTGGCTAGGTGCTCGAGGGAGGGAGAGAGGAGGATGGTTGTGTTGGAGGACAGGTTTGGGGTTGTTGGGTTTGGATTTGCTGGGTTTGAAGATGAGCGCAGGAGAGTTGGTGGTTGGGCTTAAGAAAGGACAATGGGTTAGGGTTTAATAGTTTGAGTTTGATGATGAAGGAGGATTGAATTGGTAACTATGACAACCTTTACTTTAACGGTGGTCGGTTACTGCCATTAAGAATAGGAGCTTGTAATCAATAGTCTTAATGGTTTCCATTAAGAACAGGGGCTTATGATCAATAGTCTTATTGGTTTGAGAGGTCTACTTCCAAATAACAAGATTCGGAGGGCTTATGTGGAAATGTGCAAGATTTGAGGGGCTTATATTGAAACTCCCTAGGTATAAAGCATACATATAAATGTAAATCATTTTCTTAACAAATTTGCTTGAGAATCCAAACGCTAATATCCTATAACCCGAGCCATTCCTAGGTTGATTTGGGACTTTTTATCATAGTTAGATATTCTACTTTTAGTAAAATTGGGACAACCTGAAAAATCTGAGTCGAGTCACTATCAAACTTATTAAATTCTATTATTCCTCAGAAAAAAAATGTATTTAGCAATTTTTTTAATGATTCTGCTTGAGAAACATTTTTTTGGGTTTCTTGGTGCATGGATGCTCATAATTGACACAGATGAACAAGTGGATTTTGTTGGACCCAATTCGAATCTGTTTCCGGTCAAACTTGGTTTCAGTAGTTTCGGTGGTTTCGAACTCTCCAATTCTGATCCAAAACATATCTCTAGTGGAAGATACTTTTGATTCAGAGTTGCAAATCATACCTTGTATAGGAAAAAACTAAACTAAAATAGGAAAACAACTAAACCAAACATAGGAAACAAATAAATCCAAAACAAAAAAATAGTAAATCTAATTGGAAACATAAACTATACCAAAAATAAATCCAACTCTACGGTTTCATGGCTCGGCATGGGAGACTTTGGTTGATTGACAATCTACTGGTTTGGTTGAAAGACCAGCAAACCCCCCGCTTTTCCACTACTTTGTTACCCCATTTCTCTACAAGATATATGCAAGCTTACTTTCCAGTGCTTGTGGTAGGAAGTTTCTGGAGTGAGAACAATCTTTGGATTCATTTCACTGCATATCTTCAAGGGTCTCCTGTTCTAGCCAAATCATATCATTCTTATCTTGACCTTTTTGTTGATTTGCTTCATTATCAGTTTTCAACAGTCAAGCTGTTTATCTGTCTTCTCTTAGTCTTACTCTTGCTCTATCCCTATATTGCACACTAATCTTGAGCCCCCCACTTGGTTCACTTGTGTCCATCACTCTTTGTTCCTCCTGTGATCCTTATGCTGCAACTCACCTTTTCACTTCCATGGTAGATGATGTTAACTTAGTGTTAACCTTTAGCCCTAACAAGTTTGAGTTATTCATACCATAGTTTGAAGTATCGGCTGATACCGATCTGATATGGCCGATACCGATACAGTTTGGCATGTCCCGATCCGATACCGACCGATACCCGATACTGACCGATACCGATATTAGAGGTCTCTTTTCCGGTCAATTCGGCAAATAAAATTGAATTAAAAAAGACCAATTAGCAAGGGAGTAAAAGCATAGTAAGGTTGTAAAAGCATATAAATGAGGAAAACTTATCTATCGCATATAAATCAATCGACAATGGTGACTACTATTTCATTCAATTTCAAAAATACTAAGAAACAACACTAAAAATACTTTAAATTATGCATAAATGTATAAAATATATTTTCTAAAATGTTAATAATTTATTAATAGTTGTTTGCTTTCCGATACAAAAAAATCCGATATTCCGATCCGAAACCGCCGATACTACCGATACCGCCGATCCCGATACTCATTGGAATGGTCCGATACCGATTCCGATACCGATACTTTGAACCTTGATTCATACATCTATTGAAATTTTATGTATACCTACAATACTTTGAATTGGTCTTTGATTGAGTTCTATTTTGAACCTGCAGGGTGCTTCAAGAACAGCTCTTGTAAGCCGAATTCTGCAAACCAGAATATTACTTTAGTTGGTGCTTTAGTTATGGTAAGTCATGTCCACTGTTCTTTTTAATAGTATCTGAAGCTGAATTTTGTATACATTCTATAACAAGGTTCCATGGTGCAATTTCCTGCAAGTTCCATAATGATGCTTGTCTGGTACTTGCTCCTAATATTTTCATCGGAATTTGACTTTTTTGCCTTGAATCTGCCATTGATATCTTATTATAGTTGTTAGAGTTGTGCACTATCATAGGAATAATTCTGTCTTTCTTCCATTCTGGATGAATGTAGTATCAGAGTTTTATACTGTATGCAGTCTATGGGTTGTTTTTGTGGAAACTAAATGAAATGGACCTAAAATGGATAAGTCGAGTGACTGAGGATTGACTGCCAGTGCATCACGTCCAGCAGATGGGCATGAGAAAAATATTAATATTTGGTGTTGACTGAGGATTGGACCTACATACTAAAGAATGAAAATGATTTTTTTTTTTTTTTGGGAAAAAAATGGAAGTTCTATGTATAGACATCAAAAACATATATAAAGGAATATCCTTTTCTTTCCATGACATTTTAAAATATTCCAAATATGTCCTATCAAAGTTTAACGGGCTGGGTATGGGTGAACCCATTAATATATTAAGCCCGATCGATGTTACCAAACCAGTGTATAATTAGAAAAACATACAAGTGGAGTAGACCGTGGTGACATCTTAGAGCGTTGGACAATTCATCACAATGAAGACACTGTTGCAGGTTTAGATGACAACCTTGAGTTGTCATGCCTCCATAACAGAGGTGGAATTGAGGTCGTCGGTGCAGATGGTGTCCTCAATTTGACTATCGAGGTTGACCCAGGCCTAAGATGGAGATGGCGGAGTTGGATAGGATGACAACATCCTGGAGGTGTCAGGCATATTCTAAGTAGGAGGTCCAGAGGCAGGGTCCAATGAGAAGAGGTGAAGATGGAGGTGCGGTCGATTACGTAGAGAGTTTAGGGGGAGGTGGAGGTGTTTGGTGAAGCGGCGGTGGCAGACAACTTACTGGTGCGGGCAGCCATGGAGGAGGGTTAGAAAAGGAAGGAGGAAGGAGTCTACGGAAGGTAGTGTCCGGACGAACACAAAAGGAAGAGAGGATGGAGAGGGGGTGGTTGTGATTTAGGGTCTTCAATAGGGAATAAGAAAGTTTCTCTCTCATGTAAGCCAGGTTCACAATGTCGCTATCGGTTTTGGAACTTTTCTTTGTAAGCACCGATCATAGTTTTGGAATACTTGGTTTTATAAAGCCAAAAAAAAGAAGGAATTATTTAAAACTTTGAAATATATTTAGTGCATTTAGGAATAATCTTATGTAATATATGTTGTTTCCCATAGCCTTGAATGAAAAAATATTAAACATCACTGAATTATTCATCTAAATATTCATCTATACTAGACATTGTTGTTTATTGATTTTTTTCTTGAAATTGTGAGTCTATACTACTGTCATCTTAGACAATGTCAAGATTTGGGTCTCTGCATGCCGATTCTTGATTGTTCCATTTGATGCAACGTCCTTATCCTCCGTTCGGTCCGATCATCATTGCATGCTCTACTCATGCTGACCATCGGTATGACGATCCTCTTGCCTGGGTAGACCACTCCTCCTGGTTTGTCTATTAATCAATTGCTACCTTAATATGTCAATCTGTACAATGATCCTCTTATCCCGGTAGACAACTCCTCCAGGTTCGGCTCTTCATCAACTGCTACCTTAATATCTTGATTCAACCCTCGTTTATTCTTTAAACACATAGCGCACCCACGAGGATTAGAACCTCCAACCTTATTTAGGGCTTTGTCTTCAAGTCGCACTTGGGCCAATTTTTGTTGACTTGTTGTTTATTACTTGCTTTTATACAAATTACCGATCCAATAGATAGTCTTAAATGTAATAATATTGCGATGTATTTTATTTTAATTGTTTCTTTGTTGAATTGAACGGAAAGGAGAGCCACATTGGTTGAGTCGGTGTTGAATGAGATATGCGAAAAACGATATGATATGGCCGATTCGTATATGTATCAGCAAATACTACAAAACCTTGATGTAAACTTGTATATAAGATGGATGAATAAACTTGTTCATTTCCATGCAACATGTAGGGCTTCTACAAATAAAAAATAGGCTTTGGATGGATTGCTCATAATTATACATTTGACCAAGTTGTATACATATTTTAGACTTCTCAATTAGGTTAGGGGTAAACATCATTCTGTTTAATCCCTACACATTAGTGCAGAGGAATTTTTTTTTTTTCCAAAATGGGATCTTTTATACACAAACACATGGGAAGGAACATTCTTTTTGTTTATAACATTTAAAAAAAATTCAGATCTATCCAATTTAAGTTAAATTGGGTAAGGGTCCGAGTTGATAATCTTGGTATATTGTAGGGGACTGGGTGTAGTGAGGTCATGTAGGCAAGGGAATAAGGGCAATTTTGTATCCTGTGTTTAATAAGTCTGTAAGGCATGCACCTAGGCACGCCTGAGGCTCGAGGTTACCATTGTGCCTTGTTTTCCATGAGACGAGGCTCATTCACCTAAACTCACTTCAGGTGCTTGCCATGTGCACCTCACGCCTACTCTTGATGTGCATGCCTCATGCCCTCATGGCTAATTTGAGGCACACTTGAAGCGCACGAGGTTTAATAACCTATTTTTTCTTTTTATTATTATTATTATTAATTTTCTTTTATGAAATAGTAGATATGTTTTAGTATTTAGTGTTTATATTGTAATTCAAATTGTCAAGCCCCATTCCCGGAATACAGGGATACCGAGTAGGTGGCACTGGCCAGCTATGCACCATGTGAACTCCAGTCCGACGTGATATGTATAAGCTGTGACAGAAATGGGTGTATCTAACATGCATATCGGCCTAAACAGTTATATATCTCAATCCAACACGAGTATATAAGCAAAAGGTAGACATAGTAATGAACATTCTGCTGTCTAATCAATATATGTCTAGGGCTTAAGCCCTATACAACAAAATGGGCTAAGCAAATGCCAAGTGTTGGTAAGCTGAAGTAATATCAAAATAGATGGCCACATCTCAAACAATCAACTAGGATCAGAGTGTTACTAATTGAAAGTACGATAAAAATCGATAAAATAGATAAGTAACCCATGGTGTCTCAGAGAGCGGGATACTCAATAATATCCTGGGAGCCATCCTCGTCATGTTGCTCCTTCTCGCGAATTCAGGCTCCTGCTCTATGCCTGATCAAGGAGAACCCAGACTTGTGAGCTATAGGCCGCAAGTTGGCAAACACCCTAAAGGAATCACTAGCCAATATACAAGTGTATGATGAGAAAGGGAAACTCAATTGGTTAGCAGAAATAAACACTTGAGAGTGCGGAAAGTAAAGTATAATACAACAAATTACTAAGTGATATCGGTAATGTAACGTGACTCGTGTCATGACCTGGATCACTACCTAGCATGTGACTAGATTGAGATGACTATTACCAAGTGGGTCGCCATCTTCCCTCGTCATCTATAGAATACATAAAGACTGCATAAGACACACATATAGCCGTGTCACAATATAATCCTATCATCTATGGTGTTTCTTCGTACCAGACGACTTCAACTTAATATAGCGTGTCTCGGGTAAAGGCTCGAAAGCCTCACAACATGACACAACATGACAAGATATTATCCTGCATGCTCATAAGCAAGGCAAGGAATGATAACATGTGAATACTAGTGCCGACAAAGGAAGTTCCTCACATGATATAAACCGTTCTCCTCTTACTCCCATGCATAGACAAACCTTGTGTCTAGTATGATTTGGCATAATACCACAAATACACTTGCACAAGTTAGCCACTAGGCTCATGTCAAGTCACGTAAAAAAAACAGGACATGGCATATATATACTTGTTGTGTGCGAATATCCATGCTTACAAGGCACGCCAATTGCTTGTCACTAGTGTCAAATCTCTAGAACACGCTATTTAGGAAAGACCTAATGCAACAAGTTCTAGACCATCACTTATGTCACTCCATCACCTTACATCCCACAATCCCTGTCTAGACACATGAACAGTGAACAATGCACAACTTGATGTGTATCCGTATCGGTAAACAAGCATAGAGTATCACAAATACAATAACTATGATTAAATCATATCAAAACCAAGAGGTGAACATCCCAACATGTTAAGCTTCTCAAATGGAGCTTTGAAACCAAGTTTCATAAAGATCAGACAAGTGCTTATTAGAGAATTTACCAAAACTGTAGCTGATTCCCGAACAGATTCTGAAGCCTGGAGGATTTCCGGCGGAAATTTGAGTGTTTGATACTTGAAGTCAGTAACTTGAGTTTTATCCATTTTGATCTCAAATCCATTTTATTGTGTTCTAATACATTCCAGAGCATACTTGGGCTATTTAGCATGGATACAAAGAATTAAATAATGGATCCATGTAGGTGTGAGTGCTGAACATGCGAATTGTGTCGATTTGGAATAAATAGAGCAATATCTCGATTAGTAAATCATTTTGATCAATTGGAATAGAAAAAAATAATCATTCACAAACAAGAGATTACATGCATATTGATTCATAAATCAACCTAGATACTAACATTTTATGGCATAACAAGTGGGTACTTGCCTCGGTGTGAAAAGAAAGTATTCAAAGGCATTAGATCCAAGGCCTAGCTCTTTAGAGCTCCTAGAATCACCTTTTAGAGCTCCTTTTCCTACTGGTCTTGATCCCAATGGAGAAGTAAATGAGAAGAGAATGGAAGCGGAGGCTATGTAATGAACCCATGAATGATTCATTTGGGGATTATGGCTTTATCCATTACATATAGACCCTTAGATTAGTACCACATAACCCCCCAATTTATATCCACCAGCCATACTTGGCACACGTCTCGAAATAACCTCCTCTAACTAACCACTTAATATTGGCATGGTCAACGAGGCCATGGATTGCTGACTCAGGAATTCTGGGCCAACCAGAAATCCAGTCAGAATTCTTGATCCCCACTGTGTTTCTTCAAGTGGATGACAGGTGGGCCAGGTTGCTGAACTTGGTGTGTTTCTAGGCATGGGCTAGGCTAGTATGGGTTAAGGGTCAAACCAAAGTGTTTGGGTTGATTTCATAAGTAATTAATGAGTAATTAAGCCTAGAAACAGTTTAAGCAATCAAATGGGGGTTTAATATAGAATGTGACGCACCCATCGCTTAGGATAATCAATTAGGCCTCAAACATGCAAACCACATCAAAGGGATGTATTCTACACATTACTACCATACAATAGTATATAATAATATACAATATAGTATAAATACAAATATCGGAAAAATGGGCTTGCACAACTAGTCCATTATGTATAATTAATAAAATTTCTACCCTTTCTTGATGTTATTAAATCAATCAAGAAAAGAATTTGGATGGAAGTATTATAGCCAACTATATCCAAAGGATAAAAGCACTATCAAATATATCTAAGTCAATCAATTAATCTTTGTGTATTTGAAATTCAAAGAGAAATTTTAGTTTATTGATGTGAATGAAACATTAGAAACCTTAATACATTTATAGGAGTAAGTCATGACATCCTCCTTTAAGCCCAGGCAACGTAGGACTAAAGTGAGGTACACAATAATAGTTAACTGATACTCTCCCGCAAGTTAGAGCATAGATATCAATCATTCCCAGCTTGGATAACAGTCAAGCAAACAAAGGTTGAGGCATTGGTTTGGTTATGATATCTGCCAGTTGAGTTGAAGAATACACGTGTTGTAGGACAACTTTTTTTTGTTACTTTCTCTCGAATAAAGTGATAGTCTATCTCGATGTGCTTAGTCCTTTCATTAAAGACTTGATTCTCAGCAATATAGATCGCAATCTTGTCGTTACAGTAGAAAGCCCATCGAGAAGAGGAGGTTACTTCAAGATATGTAAGGAGTGAATTGAGCCGAATCAACTCACAGGCAACATGTGCCATGACTTTATATTCGGTCTTAGAAAAAAAAAATTAGAAAAAATTTGACTGGGAAAGAGACCCCCAACGTCGGTATCGGTCAGTATCGGTAGTGTTTGGTATTGGATTGAGACATACCAAACTATATCGCTATCTATCGACACTTCAAACTATGCGTCTAATTGATGAAGAGACAAATTTCTAGAAACTACCAAAGAATAACTTGAACATAAGTCAACTTTACAATAGGTAAAAAAGGTCTCAACATAATCCAATATATATTGTTAGGTAAACCCTTAGCTACTAAACAAGCTTTGAGCCGATCAATCAAGTCATCTAGATTATGTTTAACAATAAATACCCACTTACATTCGACCACCTTTTTACCTTTTTTACCTGAGGGCAATGATACCAAAGTTCAAGTCTGATTAGAGTACAATGGATAAAGTTTCTCAACAATAGCGGCATGTACCACCAGATGGAGTCAAATGGTTATAAGAAACGAATTTTGAAATAGGATGGGTAGTAGGACAAGAGCGTTACTCTTGCGAAGAGAAATATGAAGAATTAGATCTTCATTTGAAGTCAACGGAGGTGGAAGAGTAGGAACAAAATTCTGCACCATAATACTTTTAGAAGAACAATCATTGATACCCGAAGAAATAGTGGTAGGTGGAGAAATGACATTGTCCCGACACCTATACACATGGGGAAGGGGACCAAAGACGCAGACTTAGGAGAGAAGAAATATGTGTATCAAGTTACAGAGGAAGGAATAAAAGGAACATAAATTGTGGATAATGGAGATGTAGATAGTGTATCGGAAGCTAAATAAGCCTGATTTTCGAGAAAAGTAACATCACAAGAGACAATTACCTTCGAAGTAGTGGGATGAAAACAAATATACCCTTTATGTGTCCGAGAATAACCAAAAAATGTCATGCAAGTAGCTCATTGATTAAGTTTATCCACCCGAGGTCCAAGATTATGAGTATAACAAAGACAACCAATTTTTTTTGGAGTGACATGAATAGGTTCACCCTACGGAAAGAAGATATAAAAATGTGATTTGTTCTTAAGGGCATAAGGAGGAAGGCTTGTTTATATAAAAGCAAGCAACTAAGACTGCAAAGTTCCATAATTTTCTGGAACCATTCATATGAATAAGAGGAGAGGGTTACCTCAAGAATGTGTCTATTCTTACGTTCCACAAAACCATTCTACTGAGGAGTATACAAACAGAAAGTCTGATGAAGTATACCATAAGTCTGATAGAATGCTTGAAACTCCTTGTTCATATACTCCTTAGCATTATCATAACAAATAACCTTGATGCAAATATCAAAATAATTAGAAATTGTAGCCATAAAGATATGAAAAACGGACAAAAGATCATACCTATAATGAAAAGATATAACCATATCATGCGTGAGTGAATATTAATAAAAGTGACAAAATTTTAAGCTATGCACACTCGAAGGTACCCAAATATTACTATAAACGAAAATAAATGTGAATCATGTCTTGTATTAACTTGATGAAAAGAGGAGCAATGATACTTTCCAAGATTACATGACTCAAGACTCACAACTAAATTTAGATAATGATAAATTAGGTGACATAGTACGTAAGGAAGAAAACTTAGGATGCCCAAGTCTCATATGCTACTGAATTGGAGTAGCCAGAAACGTACTTGGCAAATAATCTACACAGTAAAGGCTGTTTTGTTCATGCTTCTACGACTATGTTGCTTCGTTAAAAGGTCCTATATCACTTAGTAAGATGGATAAATGCTAATGGACAATTAGAATCATGTGTAATCTGACGAATAGATAATAAGTCATGATGCAACGTGAGAGTAATTTTCAAATATAAAGACGGTGTAAGCGATATATCAACAACACCAGAAATATGAGTAGTAGCACCTTCAGCCATAGAAATAAATTTGTGAGGGCTAGAAGCAAAATTTGAGGGCTCGTCTGGAGACATGGTTATCGGAATCAACAATCCACGAATGAGAAAGAAATAAGAGAGATACCTGATGGAGTGGAAAGATTGGCAGGAGTTACAGAGGAGAGGAGTCGATGCAACTAGCCCCATTCATTATTGAAAAATGACATCTGAATACTAGTTGGAGAAGGCGAAGGACCAGTAGTAGTGGTTGATGTATCTTTGGCAGGTAACCATGCTTCTTCTAACATCAATCCTCGTAATGATTGGTTTTCCATAGTAGAAACAATATAGAGCACCATGGTCGTTGTCGTTCTCGTCCGACGCACGAGCAACACTCCGACCTCCGCGGAAAGAATTAAAAGTGCCTCGTCTAGATTGAAAGCGGCTAACATGACCCTGGTCACAGATAACAAGGACAATTGACAAGAACTCGACCGAGGTGGAAGACAACGCAGGCATACGAGTCATGGTTCTACTCCTCATAGAAGGAGACTGTACTGAGAGAACCAATGAACGAACACCCTTAAAAGTAGATGGTAACTGAGCCAAGAGAAGGACGCATACAAGGGTATCTTGTTGTTGGCGAGTAACAACGGGATTAGATGAGATCGGTTGAAAGACATTCCATTGTTGAAGAAGGCCATTGAAGAAGGTAAAAACTACAAAGTCCTGCAAATCATGTCCAGATGTGACCGTATTGAAGATATGAAAAAAGTCATAAAGTTTCTGTTAAGTATTGTTTAGTATTAGTCTTTGGGCTTTAGTCCCACATCGGGTAGAACCAATAATGAGTATATATATATATATATATATATATATATATATATATATATATTCACTTATATTAATGAAATCATCCATTCACTCTTCCTACATGGTATCCGAGCCATACTATTCTCTCTCTCCTATCAAACCCTAGCCTCTATTCTACCCTCCAGCCTCCCCCGACGACAGATTCCCCCCACCCCCGTCAACAGATTACCACCCCGGCGATCGCAGCACCCCTTCCGCCTCCTCGAGGCCCCGCCCGCCACAACTTCCCTACCCGCCTCCTCCAGCCCTATCCAATCCCATCCTCCAGGACCCCCCACCCGCCTCCTCTACTCGCTAGATGTGGTGTCCCGTTCCCCCTTTTCGGAGAGCGCGGCTAAGAAATACTAATCGGTATCGTTCGATCGGGATAGATTTAATCAAGATCTTATCCTCGTTATGGATTGCTTCTTCGGAATCGATTCCCATATTCAGTGGACCGTGTCCCAAGGATGAACTTAGCGGCAGAGTCAAGAGGGACCTCTCCGCTGCAAGTTTACTTGCCTATTTTTCGTTGTCGCCTTGTTGCTTTCGTGCTTTTGAGTTAGTTTTCGGTTTTGCGTTTTCTTGAACGGTTTCGATGAATTTTATTATTTTCGTTTGTTGAACTGCATTTCATTCCGAGCTTGGAAAGAGTAGAAGATGTATTGAATCATTTTTTTGTGGCAATACAGGTGATCGTACAGTAGACTTCGTGCGAGCGGAGTCTTGAAGCACCTTTTTCCTTTCCTCTCTCCAACCAACTTGTGAGTGGCTATAATTCGATTCGGTTGACCCTTCTTCCAAGTCTTCATACTTAAAATCTTGTCTTCTTGGTTGTTCTGATCAAACGATAGCATAATAGCTAAAAGATGTCAAGATAAAAAGGAGTAGACTTGGATTATTTGTGCTTGTCAACCAACTTGGAAACGGTTACCTTGTTGTATACTAGTTCATTTAAAATGTTCTTTCATAGTGTTTCAATTCAAGTTAGAATGTATACTTCTTCTATAATTGTGCTATGTATAGAACACACCTTGCTATGCAATAAACTGATCAGGGAGATTGTGCAAAATAAATCATGCCATGCTACTCGTCTCGTGCTTGTATTGCCTTAACTGTACCGTTTGATAACTTAGTATTAGACGCCGTTTGGTCACGGATAACTTGTGCACAAGGTTTCTGGTTCATACGGAGATCGTCGGGGCACCGGGACCGATCCAATCCGGACGGAACGATCTGTATAGTCGTCTGTATCGGCGGAAATAGCGTGTAGCGGAGGCTCGTCACCTGCGTTGCATACCCTTCCGTCTCGAGACTATAACTCGTCCTTTATGACATCATGTCAGTGACCCTATCGTATATTTAAACTGTGCAAGCTAACTATGTCTTCATGGCAGGAAAGGTCATGATAAGTATTGTCCAGGTGGTTCAGACGGGAAGGTAAAAGTCATCGAACGGTGGCATGTTCATTTCAGTAAAAAATTTCATATCTAATGCTTGCTTGTAAAATGAACTAAGGCAAGATAGAAAGGCCACAAAATAACTTGCATGCTTCATATAAACAACGTGTTGATTGGTATAGTTGGGTTAGCTCGTCTTTGCCAGTGCATTTCGATGTACTGACCCTCGTTGCAACAGGTTCCTCGCACCAAGAAGATCCTGCAAGAAGCTAAAGCGACTTCCCATTCCAGTCCACATACCGACACGTCCTGATCGTGCCTTCAAAGAAGCGTTTTGAAGATCCAGGAGCTCGTGCACATAACTTATGCAGCTCCGTGGAAAGGCGATAGTTTCGTCCGAAGGTCTCTTCTTTTTGAAGTTTTAGTAAAGGGATGTAATGTACCGGACTATTATTTTATTTTGCGTCCACTTTTGTAAGTCCGTGCGGTAATTATCCGACTCGTTCAAGAGTTTGTATAAAAATGTTCATTATTAATAAAGATAACTTTTTCATGTTTCAACAATTTGTTTCAATTATCTGCGTACCCTGAATATGTGCTCGTTATGTAAAAATACCTTGGCCTCAATCTAGGCACGCACGGCATCATATCCGGGGGACGACTATCGATTTCACAGAATCGGGGCGTGACAATATTGGTATCAGAGCACAGCTTCAAGTTCCTTTGACTCGTGTTGAAAAAGTTCCTTTAACGATCTGTTCCCTATACGAACTCTTGAACTCGTTTGGCCCAAATGAGATACGTCCTATACAGTGAGTCCATAATACATTATGAGCCTGATGTAAATTACCCTCTTTTGAAGGAATGACTCAAGCGCAAGCATCAGCTCTAGCACCTGGAGAGGTACAAGCCCCGGAAAGTAGTTCCGGCACATCGGAAAGTTCCAGAAGCCAGCGAGCCATGCCCCCTGTCGACCCGATTGAGCGAATGATGCGAATGCTTGAAACAAGCCAGCAGAGGGATGAGGCTCGCTATGAGCGAGCCGAGAAGCGAGCGGAAGAACGACAGAGCAAGTTTGAAGGCAATCTAGAAGCCCGATTTGCGGTCCAACAGAAGCAGGTAGATGTCCTGCAACGGATCGTTCAGACCTTGGCCTCCAACCATTCCGCGACGACAGCAGCGACACCGGTGGAGCGACCCACGCCTAAAGTCGAAACGCCTCAAACTCCAAAGAAGAAGGAAGTGACTACCTTCAACTTTGCCGACTTCAAGAAGGTCTGCAATACGCCATTCAAAGGGACTGAGGATCCGGTCGTGGCTCTAGATTGGCTGACAGAGCATGATGATCACTTCAAATTACTAGAGATACCTGAGGAGAAGCGTGTTGCGTGTGCCCAATTGTAGCTCCGTTTGAACGCGCACGATTGGTGGAACGTGCATCGAAGCGATGAAGAGGAGACGATGGCGTGGGCTACCTTCCGTGGCGCGTTTGAAGAGGAGTTCATACCCCCTCCCGTTCGTCGGCAAAAGGAGAACGAGTTCGTGCAGCTCCGCCAAGGCAATATGACAGTGAAGCAGTACTCCGCCGAATTCAATCGGCTCGCCAAATTTGCAAGCTCATATCTACCTGATGCGACGAGTCGTGCAAGACGATTTGGAGGCGGCCTGCGACCTGCCATCCATGCGCACGTGGTCATTCCCCAATATCTGACTATGCAGGAAGTTCTCAACCATGCCCTTTCTCTTGAACTGCAGTATCCTTCGGTTGCTGCCGACACTGTGCATACTTCCAATCACAAGCGTCATAGCAATGCGGGAGGAAACACCGCTTCAAAGCGTCCTCATAAAGGCGGTCAACAAAGAGGGAACCCAGGGCCATACTGCAATTTCTGTAAGAAACCAGGGCACACCATCGACGGTTGTCACCTCAAAAACGGGTTATGCTTCAACTATGGTGACAAAGGCCACATATCGAAGGACTGTCCGCTCCCCTCCAAGCTTCACCCTCAACATCCAAATCATGCCACAGCACCTCAAGCCAACCGAGCCGCTTCGCAGCAAGGGCGTCGTCAAGCTCAAGGCCGGGTGTACACTTTGACACGGGAAGAGCCCCTGGCATCAGACACCGTTGTGTCAGGTATATTGCTTTTTAATAACATATTTGCTCGTGTGCTATTTGATTCTGGTGCAACGCATAGTTTTATATCCACAAATTTTGCCGTGGAAAACAAGATAGAAATGACAACCTTAGTGTTAGCACCCCATCGGGCACGAAGATACCTGTCCGTTCAGTATGTCGGGACGGTTACGTTTGTATTGGGGGAAGAAAACTTTCGCTAGATGTGTTAGTTCTAGATGTTCGGAATTATGACATCACCTTGGGGATGGATTGGCTCGGCGCTTGCTCGGCAACTATCGAATGTACAGAGAAACGAGTCTTCTTTCGTCTACCTGGAGAGGCCGAATTTTGCTACACGAGTGATTCAGCAACAGAAACGTCGAGGACCTGCATGGTGATTTCTGTGATGTCAGCTCGGCGGATACTACACTCTGGATGCGAGGGATACTTAGCGTCGGTTCGAGACACGCAGCTGGATTGTGCAAACGTTGAGACTTCTTCCGTTGTGGCAGAATTTCCTGATGTGTTTTCGAGCGAACTACCTGGCATGCCACCCGACCGAGAAATCGAGTTCACCATTGATACCTTCCCAAATACCCAACCGATTTCAAAAGCCCCATATCGAATGGCCCCTGCTGAACTAAATGAGTTAAAGTGCCAACTACAAGAACTGCTTGACCGTGGGTACATTCGTCCAAGCGTGTCTCCTTGGGGCGCGCCTGTGCTCTTCGTAAAGAAGAAAGACGGGACGTTGCGACTCTGCATAGACTATCGGGAGCTAAATAAGGTCACTATCCGAAACAAGTATCCCCTGACCAGGATCGACGACCTTTTTGATCAGTTGCAAGGGGCATCAGTGTTTTCAAAGATAGATCTTTGCTCTGGCTCCCATCAATTAAAGCTCAAGCCAGAGGATATGCCGAAGTCAGCATTTCGGACCTGCTATGGCCATTATGAGTTTTCTGTCATGTCGTTCGGACTGATGAATGCTCCTGCCGCATTCATAGATTTGATGAACCGTGTGTTCCGACCATTCCTCGATAAGTTTGTGGTAGTATTCATAGACGACATCTTAGTGTACTCAAAGAATAAGGATGAACACGCAGGACACCTGCGGATGGTGCTTCAAACTCTTCGAGACAATAAGTTGTTCGCGAAGCTAAACAAGTGCGAGTTCTGGTTGGACAACATATCTTTCCTCGAGCACATCATTTCCGCGGAGGGCATCTCAGTCGACCCGAAGAAAGTTGAAGCCATCGTAAAGTGGAAGAGACCTGAGTCAGCCAACGACATTCGAAGCTTCCTTGGTCTAGCAGGCTACTACATGAGATTCATAAAAGATTTTTCACGGATCGCCTCGCCTCTGACTCATCTCGCTCGGAAAGGAGTAACGTTCGCGTGGACGGAAGACTGTGAAGCTTCATTTGTGGAGTTAAAGCAACGACTTGTCTCAGCACCGATTCTTACCCTTCCGGACGGACCCGTTGATTTTAAGATCTATAGCGACGCTTCAGGAAAGGGTTTGGGATGTGTCCTTATGCAGATGGACAAAGTGATAGCCTTTGCGTTGAGGCAGTTAAAGCCTCACGAAAGGAACTATCCAACGCACGACCTGGAACTTGCAGCGGTGGTGTTCGCGTTGAAGTTATGACGACATTATCTCTATGGCGTACCGTGTAAAATCTTTACGGATCACAAAAGCCTTAAATATCTTTATACTCAAAAGGATTTGAATCTACGGCAACGACGTTGGCTTGAACTCCTTAGCGACTTTGACTTGATGATCAGATATACATCGGGCAAGGGCAACGTTGTAGCTGATGCGTTGAGTCGAGTGTTCGTTGGGAGCTTGGCTATCGATGAGATGCTGCGAAGGGATCTCAAAGGTTTGGGCATTACACTCCAAATCAGATACAAAAAGGGGACACATGTGGCTCAGTTGCGTCTCGAACCAGACTTATTGGAGAAAGTTAAGTCCGCTCAGAAGGACGACATGTTCCTAGAGAAGATGCGTAATCTTATCTCAGCAGGAAAGACAACCGACTTTGCGGTGAGCACGGATGGAATGATGCGGGTGAAGGGAAGATTGTGTGTTCCTAACGATGCAAACCTCAGAAAGGAGATGCTCACTGAAGCCTACTATGCGAGTTACATTTCACATCCAGGAAGCACGAAGATGTATCGAGACCTCCGCACGACATTTTGGTGGCACGGCATGAAAATGGATGTGGCGTTCGTGTCGCAATGCATGGCTTGTCAGAGAGTAAAGGCTGAGCACCAGAAGCCGGACGGAGAGATACAGAACCTTGCTATATCGGAGTGGAAATAAGAACACATAACGATGGATTTCATTGTTGGTTTGCCAAAGACGCAACGGAAAAATGATGCCGTCTGGGTCATCGTCTATCGACTCATCAAGTCAGCTCACTTTCTACCAATCAAAGTTACTTGGAGTGCAGACCGTCTGGCGCGCATCTACCTCAACGAGATTGTTCGACTCCACGGTGTGCCCGTATCCATTGTCTCCGATCGAGATGGACGATTCTTATTACGCTTCTGGAAGAGCCTTCAGTCAACAAAGGAGACGAAGTTGAAGTTCAGCTCCGCCTACCATCCTCAGACATACGGCTAAACAGAGCGGGTAAACCAAATCTTTGAAGATATGCTTCGGCTCTACGCCTTGGACTTGAAGACAAGTTGGGACATGCATCTACCGTTGGCCGAATTTGCATACAATAATAGCTATCAATCCATCATTCAAATGGCGCCGTATGAGGCGTTGTATGGACGGAAGTGTAGATCCCCTATCTGTTAGGATGGAGTTGGTGAACGACAAATTCTTGGCCCGGAGCTCGTAGAACAAATCGTCCAAAAGATCCGCTTGATCCGCGAACGGCTGAAGGTAGCACAGAGTCGTAAGAAAAGTTACTCAGACATGCACCGTCGACCTCTTGAGTTCTTAGAAGCCGATCGAGTATTTCTCAAAGTCTTGTCCATGTGAGGAGTTACCAGATTTGGAGCAAAAGGGAAGCTAAGTCCAATATTCGTCGGCCCGTTCGAGATACTTAAGCGAGTTGCCCTAGTCGCATATCAGATTGTCCTGCCACTGTTACTATCTGAAGTGCACGATATCTTCCATGTTTCACAGCTTAGGAAGTACGTGTACGACCCGAGTTATGTGATAGATCTTGATCAACTGGACTTAAAGGCAGACTTGACGTATGTTGAATATCCTGTGCGAATCTTGGACCACAAGGAGAAGCTTCTTCGAAGTCGTTCGGTTCCTCTCGTGCGTGTGTTTTGGAGAAATCATTCGGTCGAAGAATCGATCTGGGAGCTTGAGTCTGAGATGAAAGAAAAGTTTTCTTCATTGTTTCATAGTGGTAGGTTCTATTCCTAAGTTTCGTGGACGAAATTTCCTATTAGTTGGTTAGGATGTGGTGCCCCGTTCCCCCGTTGCGGGGAGCGCGGCTAAGAAATACTTTCGGTATCGTTCGATCGGGATAGATTGAATCAAGATCTTATCCTCGTTATGGATTTGCTTTTTCGGAATCGATTCCCATATTCAGTGGACCGTGCCCCAATGATGGACTTAGCGACAGAGTCAAAAGGGACCTCTCCGCTGCAAGTTTTCTTGACTAGTTTTCGTTGTCGTCTTGTTGCTTTCGTGCTTTTGATTTGGTTTTCGGATTTGATTTTTCTTGAACGATTTTGATGTATTTTATTGTTTTCGTTCGTTGAACTTCATTTCATTCCGAGCTTGGAAAGAGTAGAAGAGGTATTGAATCATCTGTTCGTGGCAATGCAGGTGATCGTGCAGTAGACGTCGTGCGAGCGGAGTCTTGAAGCACCTCTTTCCTTTCCTCTCTCCAACCAACTTGTAAGTAGCTATAATTCAATTCAGTTGACCCTTCTTCCAAGTCTTCACACTTAAAATCTTGCCTTCTTGGTTGTTCCGATCAAACGATAGCATAATAACTAAAAGATGTCAAGATAAAAAGGAATAGACTTGGATTATTTGTGCTTGTCAACCAACTTGGAACGGTTACCTTGTTGCATGCTAGTTCACTTAAAATGTTCTTTCATAGTGTTTCAATTCAAGTCAGAATATATAATTCTTCTATAATTGTGCTATGTATAGACCACACCTTGCTATGCAATAAACTGATCAGGGAGACTATGCAAAATAAATTATGCCATGCAACTCGTCTCGTGCTTGTATTGCCTTAACTGTACCGTTTGATAACTTAGTATTATATGCCGTTTGGTCACGGACAACTTGTGCACAAAGTTTCTGGTTCCTGTGGACGGTCGCCGAGGTACTGGGACCGATCCGATCCGGACGGAACGATCTGTATAGTCGTCTGTATCAGCAGAAATGGCGTGTAGCGGGGGCTCGCTACCTGTGTTGCATACCCTTCCATCTCGAGACTATAACTTGTCCTTTATGGCATCATGCCAGTGACCCCATCGTATATTTAAACTGTGCAAGCTAACTATGTCTTTATGGCAGGGAAGGTCGTGGTAAGTATTGTGCAGGTGGTTCAGACGGGAAGGTAAAAGTCATCGAACGGTGGCATGTTCATTTCAGTAAAAAAAATTTATATCTAATGTTTGCTTGTAAAATGAACTAAGACAAGATAGAAAGACCACAAAATAACTTGCATGCTTCATATAAACAACGTGTTGATTGGTATAGTTGGGTTAGCTCGCCTTCACCAGTGCATTTCGATGTACTGACCCTCGTTGCAACAGGTTTTCCGCACCAAGGAGATCCTGCAAGAAGCTAAAGCGACTTCCCATTCCAGTCCACCTACCGACACGTCCTGATCGTGCCTTCAAAGAAGCGTTTTGAAGATCCAGGAGCTCGTGCACATAACTTATGCAGCTCCGTGGAAAGGCGATAGCTTCGTCCGAAGGTCTCTTCTTTTTGAAGTTTTAGTAAAGGGATGTAATATACCGGACGGTTATCTCATTTTGCGTCCACTTTTGTAAGCCCATGCGGCAATTATCTGACTCGTTCAAGAGTTTGTATAAAGATGTTCATTATCAATAAAGATAACTTTTCCATGTTTCAACATTTTGTTTCAATTATCTGCGTACTCTGAATATGTGCTCGTTATGTAAAAATACCTTGGCCTCAATCTAGGCATGCACGGCGTCACACCCGGGAGATGACTATCGATTTCACAGGATCGGGACGTGACGCTAGAACCCCAAAAACCCTACTTTCAGACCAGCCGCCATGTCCCAAAACCCTAGTCGCCACCCTAACCTAGCTGCCATGTACACCCCCTCAACTTCCAAAGCCTAAGCCTAACCTAGCCGCCAAAAAAATTTGTCGGAGTTGAGATATTCAGAGGACAAACTATGATTGTTTGTGTGAACCTCTGGACCTCGACAACGACATCAGGAGTTAACAAAGAGCAAACTTGATTGTTTGTATGAATCTCTATTTCCTGGTCCGGTATCCATATCAGGATATAACAGAGAGCAAACTAGTTTCGTGTAATTCTCTGTCCTGGCTCTGTCCTGACTTGTGTGATCCACATTCGATCTATCCTGACATGATTCTGACCGGTGATGATTCAACAGAGATTGCGGCTAGTCAGAGGTAACTATATCAGCAGTTTCAGATGAAGGATTTGGGCTATCATCACTATTTTTTTGGACTCGAGATTGCACAAGGTAAGAGAGGGATACTTGTTTCTCAGTAGAAATATACTTCAGAGATTATTTTGTATGCTGGTCTATCGGATAGTCGGACAGCTGGTACTCCTTTGGAGCTTCATCGTCTCACAGATGGTGAGTCTCTCACAAATCTTACTTGCTATAGACGGTTAGTGGGTCAACATGTTTATCTCTGTTTGACCAGACCAGATATTTCTCATGCAATTAGTATTTTTATCCGGTTTATTTTCGCGTCTTGATCATTTCATTATGGTGCCTTACTCCGGATTCTTCTATATCTTCAGGGCTCCATTATGCGCTCATTATTCACGTTTTCTGCATCTACTCTGCAGCTTCGAACATTTTCTGATGCAGATTGGGCTAGAGATCCGACCACCAGACGATCTACTTTAGGATTCTGTTTGTTTCTTGGTGATTCGTTAATTTCATGTCGAAGCAAGAAATAAGCCGTTGTTGCATGTTCTTCTACTGAGACAGAGTATAGAGATATGACTGCCACTACTAGAAGATTGCCCATGTACGTAGACTGCTATCTGATATTGGCATTACTCCTACAGGACCTACGCCACTTTACTGTGATAACATGAGTGCTATACAAATAGCAAACAATCCAGTTTTTCATGAACGAACAAAGCACATTGAGATTGATTGTCATTTCCTCCTTGAACATTTTTTGGGAGGCACTATTTTCTTTATCACATCTGACTTCTGTTGATCAACTGACAGCACACAACGATTTCTGTTTCTATTGGACAAACTCATGTTGTTTTACCCATCATGAGTTTGAAGGGAGTATTAAGATTAATTAGATTTATGATTAGATTTTTTCTCCTATACAGATACATATTCCTTCTCCTATAAAGATATGGGTCCGTTCTGCATCTATATATATTCGTAGTTGTATTGCTTTTTGTATTATCCATTAATAAAATTAATATTGTTGATTTGTTTCAAGAACGTCTTTACTAGAACTGCCCATTGTTTATAATTGCCTTCATTAAGTTTTTTGTACACCATGGAATTAAGATCTTTTGATGTAAGCAAACTTCCATATTAGAGAACTTTTAAATCCTCCTTAGGAGTTGACGTAGTGAATTTTTTTAGATTGTAGATGACTGACTGTAGACAAGAAGATATACCAATGAGCAAACACCTATTTCCTTTCCCTGATATATCCTTCTCCAGCATTAGGATCATAACATGTCAGGAAAACACTACAAGCACCATGGACTAGATCCAAGAAGAAATGAGAGAAATAATCTAGGATTCTCAAAACCTAGATCAGATGGGAGAAAAGAAAGTGAATGTGGAATTATTTAGGGAGAGATAATGTCAAAACCTGTCTGAGATGGATCTAATACCATATCAATTTTTAGATTCTATGACTATAGATAAGTAGAAGGAAGAAAAGGGAAAAGTGAAGAGGCTGAACAAGGAGAAAAGACCTTTTTTCTTCTTCAAAATCTTACTATATTAATATATATGTATAACATGCTGGATTCATTTGAACTAGTCAAGCCAGCAGCTAGTGGGTAATTGAATCGGCATTTGAAGCCTACCTGTAAGAAGTAGCCACTTTTGTATTTTTTTCAACGTAACCAAGTTGAGAAGACAGGTTGCTGCAATGTAGGAGCAGCTTCAGCCAGGTTAAGTGGGCATTATAAGAATAAGCACCTGCTTTCTACTAAACACTTCTCCTAACTCTTGTAAATAAATGACATGTACCATGAATGATAGATATGCTTGACAGTATTATGTTTCTCTTTTATTTCTTCACTAGATAGTATTTTTAGGACCAAATTTGTGAATCTAATAATGAGACCTTGATCTTTGTACTATAAACATGGGTCCATAGTACCTATGTTAGCCAGTATTTTACAATACATATCTTACAATACGATACAATATACTACCATTTCATTGCATATCGGTTCCGATGTGATCATATATGCTGATAGGTAGTATTGGTTCTTTTTTTCTTGAGGCATGTCGTGCATACTTAAAAGAATCAGGATTTTAGAACTAGATAACTTGTAAAGATTAAACAAATAAATTTTTTATGAGATAATTATATTAAATCATGTTCCTCTATGGATTTGGAAGTATAGCGGTAAACTCGTAGAGTTACTGTATCATAAGATACACGATATGATTGACAAGAAATCGATACACAAAACGATATGCGAGTTGACAACCTAGGTCCACAGACTCCTTACCTCTTTAATAAAGAATCACACTATTTTCTCGCATTCTACATAGAATAAAAGTAGCTCTTTCCTACCTTTCCTACCAAACCTCTTTCCTCCTCTTCTCTTCCTTTCCCTCCCTTCTCAAACCTTTCCTCTTATCCTCCCATTCCTCTTATCCTCCCAACCCGCTCTTAAGTGCACCCACACCACAACTTTAAATCATAATTTGCAGTATCGGCTTATACTGATATGTTACGACCTATATTGATACGGTTTGGCATGTCCCGATCCGTTACCGACCTCTATCAATACTGACTGATACCAGTGTTGGAGGTCCCTTTTCCAGTCAATTCGATAAAGACAATTGAATAAAAAGACCAATAAGTAAGGACGTAAATGCATAGTAAGGTTGTAAAAGCATGTAAATGAAAAAAAAATTTATTTATTGCAGGTAAACCAAAATAAGTAAGGTTACTATTATTTCACTCAGTTTCAAAATATTAAGAAACAATACATAAAATACTTAAAATTATGTCTAAATGTAATACATATTTTTTTCTAAATTTTTATAATTTATTAATAATTATTTGCTTTCCGATACTTCTGGAACTGTCGATACCGATACTTATAGGGAAGGGAAGTTCTGATACCGATTCCAATATCGATAGAGTGAACTTTGCTTCAAAGTAAACTCCTTGCAACCTCTTCATATTGTTGTTTCTTTTCCAAAACATCAAAAACAACAATTTTTCTGTTATTTCATTCGCATTGGACAAAACAAGCCAAGCCGAAGCTGATCCAAGCTCAACCAACCCCATATGAGCCTGAACTATGACGAGTCAGATTTACTTCCTTTTTTTTAAGAAAAAAGAAGGAAAAGTCGAGATAATTCAGAAAAATAATTCATCACGTCTTTCTTCGATTTCTTCACTACATGGTGTTCCAATCAAGATCTTGATTATGATCCAATCAAAACCCTTATTGGCTAGAAAAAATCTTCCTTTTGGTCTATTGTGCCCTCTCTTGATCATATGTCATCCTTTGACTCTCTCGTAGCTATATGTTCTTTCACTTCTTCCTCCGCAACAACCACTACTTCCTTTTTAGATTTTAAGCCACGACTTCGGTTCACTATTATCATTGTTACCAGCGATACCACCTACATAGAATGGGTACACATCATTTGACTGATACTCAAGAGATGTGCTCTCTCTAGTCATCTCATTGATGACCCACCTACCAATGCTGAAACCTTTTCCTTTGAAATCAGAAAGATAACAACATATGCACATTACTTACCAACTTCATGGAATCTTCTTGTTACATGACAATCTTATACCGGCTGAATGTCAAGGATGAGGCACAGTCAAGTTATTCCATTGAAAATAACCCCCAAATGCTATATATTATCTTCCACAAACTCACCCCCAGCAATACTAGAGATAATCTCCCAAGCTTTGAAGCAAAGTATCACAACTTTCTGGAATAATGGATTATCCAGCAACCACTTATCCCCGACTTGGTCACACAAAAGCAACAACATGAAGTACTTGTTGGGACTTTTAACCTTGCCTGGATGCAACCATATCTTGACAATGTTCTCTCCAACCTTCTTTCTAGTGGCAATCATTCTCTTAACATATATGTTGCTTCCTTTTGAGTTGTTCCGCCTAGGAGCATGATCCTACTACTCCATCTGCTGCACTTTTCTTTCAAGGACAAGGGCATCGATCACAATCTCTAGGATGAGGCGGCAGACATAGTGGGCCCCTATCTCGAACGATCGCCTTTGCTGCTGTGGTGGTCGTGCTTTACTTCTCTTTACTGCATTCATTGCTAGATCCAATCACATCTAGGCTACTGCCGGCAGAAACTTGGATAACCAGAAAACATGCTGATGGCTCGCTAGACAATCGCACATGCTTCTGATAGCTCTTCATTTGTTTCTACATCACTTTACCCGAGGCCTCCACGACTCTCATCAGTGGATCTTCAGAGTCCAACGTATATTCTCCTTTTATTCCTCTGATAATCTTTCCACTACCTCAGGTATCCCTTCTCTTTCACACTCCAAGTCTTGGGTTCTTGACTCCTGGGCTTATAATGCCATGTCTCCTCATATCTTTGAGACTGTTAACTCCAGTCGTCACAAATTTATCTCCTTGGCGAATTGAAACATTACTCATGTGACTGGCGCTGGGACAAGCCAGTTACTTCTACATTAAACCTACATTCTGTTCTTATAGTCCCATATTTAGGAGCTAACATTGTACATGGTGAAGCACCAAGCTCCTTTTTTTCTTGTAAATAAAAGAAGTGAGTATCATTTTCATTGGTATGCTATGATATATGGGGTGCCCATAAACAACAAAGTCTGTTTGTTCTTTGTTACTTTGCGACCATTATTGATAATCACTCGCGCATGACTTGGCTTTTCCTTTACGAGATGGGTTAAATTCTTTTGGCTTTTGAGCTCTTTAATCAATAAATCAGAACTTATCAATATCAGTATTAAACCTTTGATAATGCCAAAGATATCTTAGCCAAGCCTTCCAAGATTTCCAGGAAATGTATCCTTCAACAAACCTCCTGGTCATTTGCACAAAGATAATGGCGTTACCTAATGTAAAATTCTGACACTTACTTGAAGTAAGTCGCTCTCTTCCTATACAAATGAATGTTTCTGAGACTTACTGTAACTTTATTATGCTTATTGCTTACTGTCTTATCAATCACCCTTATCAGTCGTGAATAACCAGTTCCATTCTTTATACTTTTTCCAAACCGAGAACTATTTTGTTTCTCTAAAAGTCTTTGGTTGTATGGGCTATGTTCATATTTATGGACCTGACCAGGATAAATTTTCTCCTCCGGGGACCAAACATATCTTAGTTGGGGTAACTCCAGTATTGAAATATGGAAAAGGGAGAATGACCAGGCCAGCTAAGCACTACGGGATACGATATGCTAACACCCCACAATACGGACACGACTGTACTTGGACAAGGGAACATATACTACAATCCAACAGTCATCCTAGGTATCGCAAGATAACCTATGTCTCAGACTCTCAATCATCAAGCAAGAAAGAGTAAAATATGAAATATAAGAAAAAGCATAAAGACGTCCCATACGCTCTATTATAATGATCATGAAACTAGTATTAAAAATATGATACTAGCACAAGTGTCAATCAAACATATGATCATACAGTCAGCTGCAATCAAAATATACAACCATTGGACCATGCTATCTCAAAAGACGGAGAACAGGCTCATAGATACACGGGCTAAATAGGTGCTCGACGGCTAAATGTCTCAAAAATTATATACATATTACATAATATGAGTAGTGGAGAAGGAACCCACTCAAGTCTCCTGGCTGTCGCGCTCAGGGTAAGTACCGTCGAGTAGAACCGGCGGTAGATTCTCGGGCTCTGCTACTCACCATAGAAAACCAGAGGGGTTAGCTCCTAATATCAAGTACCACAAGGAAGGCACAAAAGATAATGCAAAACCAGCAATAAAATTACAGGAATAAGAAAGACAATAAATATCACTAAAATGCTGGTTGGAAGAGCTAAATGGTACCAAGGCATAGTCTCCTAACATTAACAAGAAGTAATTACAGAAAGAAAGATGAGACATATAACAGTACACGACCATACAATCACTACGATTTGTTACTTAGCCTATCTATATTATTCTTGTTACTAATGCAGTAAGGCTTCGTCAAATCGTACATTGTGCGAAAGAGTACTGCCTAGGCCTAAATACAATATATGCAAGGCTGACAGTACTACAGTCAGTATCAGGGGACCACTCATGGTCTATAACCAAATCATGGCACTTGACACTGTCTGCTACTGCAGTATATATATATATATATATATTGGAAGAAGGTAATTGTATTCATAAATGCAAAATATATTACACCTAGCTACCCTATTGGAAATCAATAGGAATACCCACACCACTCTACATCTAAACCACTATTTCATAAGACCTTGATTACATTACTCAATCACAAATAGAAACAAATTCTTTAAGCCGTTCCGTCCTCCGTTTCCAGTATCAACCTAGCCTACTCCGGATTGTCTATAACAAGTGGAGTCTGCTCAGCACGGCGAGTGTCATTCTATGTTGTATTAAGCGTGAGGGGAGGCGAGGCGACGAGGCCGTCGCCTCGTTTAATGGCGCTTAAGCGGCGCTTAATTAGCGCCTCAAATTTTTTTTAAAATTTTTTTTGCTCCCTACATGTAAAATACTCTATATACACATAAGCTTTATATTTATATACACACCTTTATAGATATATTTATATACCTAGATATTTATACATAGATATTTATACATAAGTTTAAGCTTTCGGTTCGGTTTATACATAGATATTTGTACATATATACATATATACATATACATAGATATTTATACATAAGCTTCAGCTTTCGGTTCGGTAAAAAAAAAAAAATTCAATCCATGAGGCGAGGTGCCTAAAGGCGAGGCGAGGCGCTACTAAGCGCTGCTTAAGCGCCCAACGCTTTTCTGGAGCGAGATTCTCCTAAGCGAGGCGTCCAGGTATCAAAAATCGCTTAAGCACGCTTTTTAAAACATATGTGTCATCCTTAGCCGCCCCCCGGTCCTCCATATGAGACTGATTTGGACAGGTCCCGTCCATATGCCTCTTCCTGCTAGCCAGTATAGGAACTCCGTCGGATTCCCCTTTACCCCCTTTCCTATTGTACGTAGCCATCCGTTGAGTGGATCACCCCACCATGTTCTCCGCTGTTCGCACCAAATCTTGTTCCGCCCGATCCGATATTAAACACCACTGGCAATCTACAATCAGAAACATTCCCCTGGGGGAACTTACCAGGGGCCATAGCATCGACTCACCCTTCCGGACTGCTGTGTACTACCCCCATTATTCCTGACTTCCTCGATCCCGTTGTCAATCTCCACCTCCACCCCCTTAGTCGATTCTTTTGAGCTCTCTTCCCGGTGGGTCTCAGAATCTTCAATTGGTGTACACACCGGCTCTCTATCCCCACCCCTGTCTCATATGCAACCTCCGTTTCTCCATCGACCTTGCTTTTGCAATTTTTGGGCGGATACCCAAAGCATTGACAAAAATGGTACATAGGTGTAACCCATTCATATTCTACCTTTTGTTGGAGGACCTTTTCTGATGGAATCTCATATTCAACATGCAATGGAAGGTCCTTATCTGCATCAATCTCCACAAACACTCTAGCATAGCCTAACCTTGACCTTGTCGTAGTAGCCTCGTCCGCTCTGATGGGTCGTCCAACCAAACTAGCCAATCTCATCATCAACGAGAAACTCCAGTACATAACAGTGAGTTCCGGAAACCGGATCCAAATTGGTACCGATTGTAGTACTTCCCGCTCGCACTGTGATCGAGACGTCCAATCATTCATGATAATGAGGCAGCCATCGAAAGTCCATGGTCTACCCTGAAAAATCCGCCCCATGTCCTCCTGTATCCCAAAACGCACAAAATAGAATCCATTCTCCCTGGGAAAGAACTCCACACTGCCTTTCGGCCGCCATACCCGATTGGCATATGCTCGGATTTGGCCGAAAAATGGCCGATTTTCGAGCACGTATAGAACTACAGTGTTACGCCAGTACTCTGCAGTCTCCGTCAATTCCGCCTCCGGGAAAATAGCACGTAACCCGGTTTTGACCTTCGTCGGTTCGACATATCGCATCTGCCCCTTAGCATTAGTCGTCGCAGGGCGACAAAGCTCCTCCTATGACATACTCTGTGGTCTGAATCCCGAGTCTTCCATTGGTGGACTAGCCAGCAACAACGTATGAAAATCGAAATTATTTCACTCCCAATGCTCTGGGTGAATTTAACTAGTTAATTAATCCTATAGTTATCATCAGGATTTCCAGGACATGGACACCCGATAAATCCACCTAAATATTGTATCAAAGTATGCATACACCGAGTGTCACGACCCGCACCCGGAGATTTGGGTATGAGTGCGTGGGCACGCCTAACCTACGCCGCAATGTCGGCGGTAAAACGCTATCTATGAATATCCCTGTAATATCCAACACCTCACCTAATATAAAGAGTAACAAGTAGTATACTCAATTACAAACTAATGTAGATGGAAACATGATGTTATATATGTATATGAGTTACAATACAAGTTTGGAGTTCAACTTTCATACAACTATAACAAAACTTCCGAAAATATTTTCGACAAAACTATAACTAATCTAAATATCTTAACTGGGTTTCCTTCTGATGTACTCCTCGATCCTCTGGAAAGGTAAGGTCAGGCTCTAAACTACTCTCCGACAATCCATAATAGGGGCACGTGTCCTTTTAATTGTTATCTGAAATATTATCCAGTCAGGATTGGAACGAGTACAACTCTAACAACAGTTTCAATACATGATAAGGATTATAAAACAGTAATAGTAAATGTGATGGATAAAATAAACTGATATCAAAGTATGGTAAGAAATGAACAGAAAAAATGAATAAATATGAATAATATGGCTTGTATCAACAGGTAAAGGGTAAGGCAAGGAAATCAATGATTACTAAGTGTTTTGTAATACTAGTTTTGATTATGTGATCGGCTTGGGATAAACACAATGTGAGTCTGGTTAACCACACGTGAAGTGTATGATTAGCTTTCCACATGAATTATACTTGCAAATGATTTAAGGGTATGATCACATATCAACTAGCATTTTTCCGTCCCGACTAGTATACATGAATCACAAAGTAATGTTGAAGTGTTACACAAGATCAAAGTCTAAAAACATAAGCAATAAGATTTATTAATCCGTGTACCATCGTGTCAGGAATCAAGTACAACATTACTACTACAAATAATATAGAAATCATCAGTAAAAAATCCATCAGAGACTGTACTCGCCTGTCGTCAGATGCTGGTGAAATATATAGATACACTTATCCTAGTTAGAAATGAAAATTGAAGACAATAAGGGTTACCTTGTTGATCCAATGAAGAACCAAGGTTTCTGCAAGGAGGCCCTTGAGCTATGTAGAGGTAGTAGAAAGATGGAATGGTACGAGAATGGTATAGGGGTGTCTTTATATAGGAAGGGGAGGGGAAGAAGGGGTGTTGGGGTCATGTGAGAGGGGTTGGGTACATGAGAGAGGGAGGAGGGAGGGGTGTGGGGAGTGATGGCATGTGAGAAGGAGATTGTGTGAGGGCATGTGAGGAAAATGGGTTTTCATGTTGAGTGATGACATGTAAGGAGATGGTTGGATAGGGGCATGTGAGGGGTCGTGGCTTGGGTGATATTATGGGTGAGGTCATAGAGAATGATGTAAGCGATGATATCATAATGACATGCGATGATGTCATCGTTTTGATGATGCCCTTGTGATACATGTAGTGATGTCATCATCTATATTA
The DNA here is from genome assembly GCA_036927795.1 of Iris macrosiphon. Taxonomy (NCBI): domain Eukaryota; kingdom Viridiplantae; phylum Streptophyta; class Magnoliopsida; order Asparagales; family Iridaceae; genus Iris; species Iris macrosiphon. Next base: position 71,165,936 of record JAYESA010000009.1, on the reverse strand, counting down.
AATTTCTAATTAATTTTTAATTAGATAATTTATCTATTAATTATACTTATATTTTTAAGCCTCATTTTTCATCCTTAGAACATGCATGAAGGGAGGAGAAGAAATACCTCAGGATTCAAAGAGGTATGGGTATCGCTCACACATTTCATCCTCTTTCCTAGGTAGATTCACCTGGGGAGTGATGCCTCCAAGCGACGCGAACAATTAAAATCGTCCGGTTACGCAACACCTCTCGGCTATCCAGTATATCCACGGGCTGCTCCTGGTAACCTAGACTTGGTCCCACTTCAATTTTTGAGTGATCCAATACATGGTTAGGGTCTGCCACGTACCATCTCAGCTGGGACACATGTAACACATTATGCACTCCCTCCAATGTAGGTGGCAAAGCTAGTCGGTAGGCTACAACACCGACCTTTTCAATAATACTAAAGGGTCCGATAAACCTTGGACTGAGCTTCCCGCCTCAACCGAAACGAATTGTGCTGTGTTGGAGAAATACGCAAGAATACCAATTCGCCAACCTCAAACTCTAGCGGTCTCCGGCGACTATCGGACCAGTGCTTATGTATGTCCTGAGCTATACGAAGTCTTTCTTTAATCTGTTTTACTTTCTCTGCAGCATCTACTACCATTTCTGGTCCAAAAAGTACTCGCTCGTCTACGTCGTCCCAAGATAATGGGGTACGACATCTCCGACCGTACAAAGCCTCGTAAGGAGACATCTCGATACTGGCCTGGTAACTGTTGTATGCAAACTCTACCAGATAAAGATGATCCTCCCATGAACTACCAAAGTCTAAAATACAGGCCCGAAGCATATCTTCAAGTGTCTGAATAGTCATTTTGATTGTCCATCCGTCTGATAGTGGTATACAGTGCTAAACTTGAGTTGAGTACCCAAGCTAACCTGCAAACTTCTCCAAAAATAGAATATAAATTTGCTATCCCGATCGGATATGATACACCGGAACCCGTGCAACCTAACGATCTGCTTCACGTATAATCCAGCGAGCTTCACTGTAGACAAATCCACTTTGAAAGGCAAAAAGTGGGCTGATTTGGTCAACCAATCAACGATGACCCAAATCGCTCCTTTCCCTCCCGGAGTGCGTGGAAGTCCGAAAACGAAATCAATGTGATATGTTCCCATTTTCACTCTAGAATCGGTAGTGGTTGAAGCAACCCTCCTGGTCTCTGCCTTTCGGCGTTGACCTGTTGGCACACTAGACATCTGAAAACAAAGCGTGGCACCTCTCGCTTCATACCATACCACCACACGTGATCTCTCAGATTCTTGTACATCTTGGTAGCTCCCGGATGCACATAATACTGAGAGCGATAAGCTTCCTGCATGACTTCTTCCCACAGATCTTCATTAGGAACACATAACCTAGCTCCGTGTCGTAACGTGCCATCCTCTACAAAGGTAAAATCATCTAGCAATCTAGTCTGCACCTGAGCTATGATACTTCTTAGGCTCTTATCCTGATATTGTGTTTTCCGGATCTTGTTCATCAATTCAGACTGAATTTGCATACCCATCATCTGCATCTCAACTCCAGGAACTATAACTTCAATATCCAAACTCTCCAAGTCTGTTAATAAGTGTCGGTCCATCATCAGATACATAACTACTAGATACATAGCTACTGGATATCTGCTAAAGGCATTAACAACTACGTTGGTCTTTCCTGGATGATACTTCAAGGTAATGTCGAAGTCCTTCATCAGCTCTAGCCATCTGCGTTGTCTCATGTTCAGCTTCTTTTGTGTGTAAACGAACTTCAAGCTCTTGTGGTTGGTGAATATTTTCACACGCTCTCCGTACAGATAATGTTTTCACTAACTTTAAGGTAAAGATGACAGTTGCCAGCTCCAAGTCGTAGGTGGGATGGTTCTTCTCGTATGACCGTAATTGTCTGGATGTATAAGCCACCACCTAATTGTTTTGTTCTAAAACACATCCCAAACCCTTTCCTGAAGCATCGCTATAGATGGCGAATCCTTCTGATCCTGATGATAACGTCAGAATAGGAGCTGTAGTCAATCTCTTTTTCAATTCATCAAACGCAGCTTGACAGTCCTTAGTCCATACAAACTCTACTTTCTTCCGAGTGAGTCTGGTCAGTGGCTCTGCAATCTGAGATAAATTTTTCACGAACTTTCTGTAATATCCAGCCAATCCTAAGAAGCTTCTAATTTCTGCAACAGATCTCGGAGTGGCCCAAGATTCTATTGCACCAATCTTCTTCGGATCAATGGATATTCCATCTCCAGTCACCACGTGCTTGAGAAACTCCACCCTGTCCAAGAAAAACTCACATTTTGAAAGTTTTTCGTAGAGCTTCTCTTTTATGAGAGTCTCAAGCACTATTCTCAAATGCTCCTCGTGTTCTTCAAACGTCTTCGAATATACAAGAATGTAATCTATGAACACCACCACGAACTTGTCTAGGTACTGATAGAATATCTTGTTCATCAAGTTCATAAAAACTGCCGGGGCATTAGTCAACCCAAACGACATCACCAAGACCTCATACTGGACGTATCTTGTTCGAAATGTGCAGCATTCGGGATATCCTCCTTCACCTTCACCTGATGATATCCGGACCTCAAGTCAATTTTCGAAAATACCTTCGCGTCACTCAACTGATCGAAGAGATCATCTATCATCGGCATGTTGTATTTGTTCTTGATTGTGAGGTTGTTCAGGGCCCTGCAATCGATGCACATTCACACCGAACCATCATTCTTCGGCACAAATAATATCGGAGCTCCCCGGGGCGATGAACTTGATCTGATGAATCCCTTGTTCTCCAACTCATCAATCTGCTTCTTCAGCTCCACCAGTTCACTGTTGTTGATCCTGTAAACATGCTGTGAAATTGGCTCTGCTCCCGACACTAGATCAATAGAGAACTCAACATCTCTATCTGGCAGCAAACCTGACAACTCCTCGGAAAATACATCTAAGAATTTAGCAATAATGGATGAGGCAGCTCTTTCTCCTCTATCATAGCCCCGCAGAGAATTCCATTATCCTGCTTCTCGGCTCTCCCGACAAAACTGAAACTTCGGTTCTCCTGGAGGTCGAAACAGCACACGACCTTCGTGGCAGCCAATGCTAGCATAATGCATACTCAACCAATCTATCCCGAGGACAATGTCAAATCTCGGAAGTGGCATTACAAGTAAGCTAGCAGACAGAACGCGGCCTCCCAAGGTAATGCGACGCCCCTTGCAAGCATAAGACACAAATCTCTATCCTAGTCAGTGATGCTTGCAACTTCTACCCAAGGATTATGTTACTAAGCCATGCTTAAGCACAAAAGATACAAATATGAAACTATGCGATGCCTAGTCTTGGGTGCCATTTTGAAAGGATGGAAAACAACAAGAAGTCATTGATATTGCACAAGATAAGATATTGTTCGAGAATGACATAAATTATGGAAGATATCAAATTATTTAGGAAGAACAAGGTCGACAAATTTTAAATTGGATTTGGAAATCCTAGTTGTGATTGAGTATATTCTCATTCCTAATTTTTGATATCTTATCGCAGGCTCGTAATAATATTATAGTCCTAAGTACTACTACGACATCACACTTATTGCAAAGTCAGACCTGCATGGGCCACCATAAAAACTTGTCATGACCCGCATCCGGAGATTTGGGTACGAGATAGTGGGCACGTCCAGCCTACGCTGTAGTGTCGGCGGTAGAATACTGTCTATGAATATCCCTGTGATATCCAATACCTCACATAATATAAAGACTAACAGGTAGTATACTCGATTACAAACTAAGGTAGATGTAAACATGATGTCATATATGTATATGAGTTACAATACAAGTTTGGAGTTCAACTTTCATACAACTATAACAAAGCTTCCGAAAATGGTTCCGGCAAAATTATAACTAATCTAAATATCATAACTGGGTTTCCTTCTGCTGTACTCATCGATCCTCTGGAAAGGTAATGTCAGGCTCTAAACTACTCTTCGACAATCCATAATAGGAGCACATGTCCTTTTAATTGTTACATGAAATATTATCCAGTCAGGATTGGAACGAGTACAACTCTAACATCAATTTCAATACATGATAATGACTATAAAACAGTAATAGTAAATGTGATGGATAAAATAAACTGATATCAAAGCATGGTAAGAAATAAACCGAAAAAATGAATAAACATGAATAATATGGCTTGTATCAACATGTAAAGAGTAAGCCAAGAAAATCGATGATCACTTAAGTATTTTTGAATTACTAGTTTTGATTATGTGATCGGCTTGGGATAAGCATAATGTGAGTCTGGCTAACCACACGTGAAGTGTATGATTACCTTTCCACATGAATTATACTTGCACATGATTTAAGGGTATGATCACATATCAACTAGCATTTTTTCGTCCCGACTAGTATACATGAATCACAAAGTAATGTTGAAGTGTTACACAAGATCAAAGTCTAAAAACATAAGCAACAAGATTTACTAATCCGTGTACCATCGTGTCAGAAATCAAATACAACATTACTACTACATGTAATATAGAAATCATCAGTAAAAAAAATCATCGGATACTGTACTCGTCTGTCGTCCGATGCTAGTAAAATGTATAGAACTATAGATACACTTATCCTGGTTAGAAATAAAAATTGAAGACAATAAGGGTTACCTTGTTGATCCAATGAAGAACCAAGGCTTCTACGACGAGACTCTTGAGCTATGTAGAGGTGGTGGAAAGATGGAATGGTATGTGAAAGGTATATGGGTGTCTTTATATAGGAAGGGGAGGGGAAGAAGGGGTGTTGGGCTCATGTGAGAGGGGTTGGATGCATGAGAGAGAGAGGGAGGAGGGAGGGCTCATAATCATAATCGTGGTTTAAAAGGTTCCCTTTTTTACGAACCTACAGAAGTTTTTGGTTATGACAGTAAATCTAGTTTAGGTGTGGGGAGTGATGACATGTGAGAAGGAGATTGGGTGAGGGCATGTGAGGGATGGGTTTCCATGTGGATTGATGACATGTAAGTAGATGGTTGGATAGGGGCATGTGAGGGGTAGTGGCTTGGGTGATATCATGGGTGAGGTCATAGGGAATGATGTAGGCGATGATGTCATAGTGACATATGCGGATGATGTCATCGTTTTGATGATGTTCTTATGATACATGCAGTGATGTCATCATCTATATTAAATTTCTAATTAATTCTTAATTAGATAATTTATCTATTAATTATACTTAGTAATAATTTGTGTTTATTTTAAAAATGAGGCTTACACGGAGAGCGGTCCAAGTTGGCCTCCAAGCCTCTGTAGAATACTAGTGCATACCGTCACGAGAATACCAATCTAACCCTAAGTGTAAATACAAAAGTTTACAAAATCAATTCATAAGAAATTTCTACTTTACGAGTCCACGATACAACCACAGACCTACTACAGGGAAATCCGTACAGGTAATAGTAGTATATCAATAATATAGATAATCAAGAGTACATAACAATACAATAGTCATGGCCAGTACCTAATAGGGTAACCTAGTATAGTACAATACAAATCCAGTATAGCCGGGCCAGGAAACATGAAGATACACATGAATAACGAGTCAGGTGATGGAAAATCGGATAAAAATCATTCCCAAAAATCCTCAAGTAATCACCTAGGCACAATCATAACCACATATATCAGGATCTAGAAATACGAGCCGGTCTAATAATCACTCTTAAACTAGAGTTTAACATAATAAAATCAAGTCCCAATAGCCGAAGGAAAAACTCAAAAGTCCTCAAAATCTAAATCATGAATATCCTCAAAAATCTTGTATTTGAGTAAAAATATAGAATTTGGATATGGGGCAACCTACTAGTCCAATGAAGCTAATACTCGGGTAGGACTTGAGAATTAGGGTTAGGATACCTAGGATAAGGTCATGGCAAGTTTCGACAGAAACAAGACGCATCCGCGACAAAACAAACAGGGTTTCAGAATCTTGTTCTGAAACTGTCCAGGCTAGGCAGTATACTGCCGATATACTATGGGTACTGGAAACAGTGCAAACCATGTTTTGTACTTAAGAATTTTTGCCAAAATTCTCAAGATTTGCACACCATTACTAGATTCAGTAATTGAGGGACCTCAAATAGGAATATAGGGGAGTTAGGGTGAATTGGGTTGACCCCAAATCACCAAGTATTCTTCAAGAAACATGGTTTATATCCTCGAAAGCAAATCTAAATACTAAATTCTCAAAGCAAACATCAAACTCAATACATTATTTAGTAACATGATATTTTCTCCTATATTGTGCAACATGTACTTGCCTAAAACTAAGAAATCCAAGCTACAAGGAGTCTTCTACTCCACCACCTATCCGGGTTTAGCAACCATATGCTTGACCTCAGGGGCAGCTCCCTAGAACAACAACTCCTAGTTCAAGGAAGGAGGAAGAAGAGTGAAGGAGGAGAGTGAAGTGAAGAAAGAGTGAAGAAGGAGAATAAATGTGAATAAAAGAGAGAGAGAGAGAGAGAGAGAGAGAGAGAGAGTCTAGGCTGAGTTGGGTGGCCATTGTATGTTGCCAACTCAGCAATCCAGACCCCAACAAATCAAAACCACCCACTAAAAACACATCTACCTAGTAGGTAAAGGAACAACCATGTCATCACTGCTGATTAGCTCAACAACGTATGAGCGGTATGCTTGCAGTATACCACCAGTATACTGTTGGCTCAGAAAATTTTTAATTTTGAGAATTCCAGGGTACGTCGTTTTACGTACGGGTCTATGAAATTGCCAAGGGTCTCAAGGAGTTTATGATGGCCATTTATCGAAGTTAGATTGCACAAGTTCAGTTATTCATTTTTAAACGAGTCGATTACCCTACGGGTGATGCGACCGTATGGTTCTCGAGGCACATTCAGAAAATCAAAACTAAACAGGATATACTGTCTAGTATCAGATATATAAGTACATGCATACGCACTATGGGTCATAAGATACAATATCAATACATTATACGATGAAAATATAGAGATATGTGATACATATTAAAATACCCATAAAATACGGATATCGGGAATGGAGAGTGACAGTAACTCTTGTATCAAAAAATACTTAGTTTTTTTTTTCCTATGGTGCATAAGGTTATTATTTCTGCTAATGTAGTATTTCTTGGACAACAACTATTTTTCCTTCACCATGTCTGCGAATTCATTCCTGAACCATCTATTTTTTCCTTCGCCATGTCTGCAAACTCGTGAACCATCTTGTCCCACTCTAGTTTCCGATGACCCCCTACCCTTGACAACCTCTACTGTTGTTCATGTTGACCCAGCCCGTACGAACATTCAGTTCTACACTAGTAGGAACATAAGGCATAGGCGGTAGGGTCTAGTGGAACATCTGGAGCAATCACTGTTACCTGGCAACTACTATAGTCATTTCTCGTGTAGTAGTGGGGGGTGTTTGGAAAAGAGAGGAAAAATAAAGAGGTGGCATCTTGTTCGTTAACGCTAACCTTAGCTGGCTCTTTATTTATGACTTAACTAAGACGATCGTCTTCATGCAAGATAGGTTTTTGCATTACTTCTACAAATTTCAATTCATGTAGAATTTTACTTCAAATTCGTCATCATGATATATCTGTAAGCCTCAAAGCTGCCACTTAAACATTTTTGAGAAAAAAACATTATCTGACTGTTCTGTTGGTCACTTAATATGATATTTGATATCACACACACAATAAAATTACCTATTCATTTCTCACTTTGATTCACCTTACTTTTCTCATTGTTTTTTTATAGGTTGCATTGATCTTGTTGCTAGTAGTTATTTACAATTTTTCTGGCCAAATTCTCTCTAATCGCGAGAGAAGACAAGCCGAATCCAGGGAAGCTGCAGCTAGGTATGTGAGAGAAACTGCACAAGCTCGTGACAGGTGGAAATCTGCTAAAGATGTTGCAAAGAAACGTGCAGTTGGATTTCAGGAACAGCTCTCTCGGACATTTTCTCGTGTAACATCTGTCAGGCAGCAAGAACAAGGAAAGGATAAAGCATCAAAGAAAAAGGAAGGAAGTAATCTTACAAAAATGATACGTTCACTTGAAGAGAACCCCGAGAGTAATGAAGGCTTCAATCTTGAAATAGGTGATAAAAATGCAAAAAAGAATGCACTTACAGCTAAACAGATGCATACTCGTAGCCAAATATTCAAGTATGCATATGGTCAAATTGAAAGGGAGAAAGCCCTTGAGCAAGAAAATAGTAATTTGACATTTTCAGGGGTGATTTCTATGGCCACTGATGATGATTCTAGTGCTAGGCCTGCAATTGAGGTTGCTTTCAAAGATCTAACTATCACCCTTAAAGGGAGTAAGAAGAGATTACTAAGATCTGTAACAGGGAAACTTATGCCTGGCCGTGTAGCTGCTCTCATGGGTCCATCCGGTGCTGGAAAAACCACATTTTTAAGTGCTTTGGCTGGAAAGATAACTGGATGTGATATGACCGGTTTAGTTCTTATTAATGGAAAAGTGGAACCAATTCGCTCATATAAGAAGATTATTGGTTTTGTTCCACAAGATGATATAGTCCATGGGAACTTGACAGTGGAGGAGAATCTTTGGTTCAGTGCAAGGTGCAGGTATGAAATGAATATGCTATCCATTTATTCTTAAAGAGTACATGTATTTGTAATTAGTATAATTCACTACCAAAAGTCTAATGCATTAACTCTGTACAAAATGCTATAACTTTCATCCGATTAAGCTGATGTGACTTGCAGTAGCATCTGAACTTCTTTCCCTACACGTTTCATCTGAACACTAACTGTATACCATGCTTTTGTTTCTTTAATTAGGTTTGGGCCAGGGCTGTGATTCCAAAGTTAGGAACATAACAGTAATGATCTTATTTGAAGCACTTTCAAGTACTTGTAATTGGTGACACTAGGGTTAGTGTCTGTTTACACTTTCTTATGATGTCGTGATTAATAAACATGTGCTTTCATGATTTCTGGAAATCAAATTGTGATGACAGTCTTTATCTAGGTTGAACTGTAGAAGACCTGTCATGCATCGCTCCCAAATAATCATGTACGTGAGTACATCTAGCCTACAAAACAGTATTGGCAGTAGTACGTTGTCTATAACCTCAAGTACAAAAATAATCATATCCACAATGTCACAATATTACATCCACACTAATAGAAAGAAAGTCTAAAACAATAGGCCTAAAAACTCACATGTATATCATCAATCATTCTTAAACAAAATATATCACTATCTTGGGAACAACCCGCTAAACTATATAAAACTAACTACCAAGAATAGTCTAATGGTATACATATGGAAATATACTACTTCAGGTTATGAGTCTTTGGAGGAAGGAACATTATCACCACATCGATCTCATCGCAGATCAGAGAAGAGTCACATAAACTGTCAACGTTATCCAGTCAGGATTGGAACAAGTACAAGTTTAAGCTAAACATGGTACAAGTACAATATAAGGCAAGTAATAAACTAAACATGATAATCATATAACCAGTGGAAGCATATACGAGATGGACTAGTACACCATGTAACAATATGAACTGATAATAACAAGTATCATGTAACAAGATGAAACTTATAGAAACTCAGGACTATAGAGTAAGTGTTCGCTGTCTTTGGAGGCACAATTTTCAACACGTAGGCGACTTTGGGATGAAAAACTGATACAATCAATGCTAGGAAGGGCGTTCTCTCGTGGAAGAGAGAACGTCATGATATGTGTATATCCACGTGCCTACTGAATGTACTTTTTTCATCATTACCACATCTCATTATCACGACTGAAACACTATTACGATAACAATACACTGATACAAGTAAACAAGAATCTGGATATAACACACTCACTCTCGTGTGTGTGAGCAATCAATGACATGGAAGGTAAACATGCATAGATGAATTGCAGACTATATAGAGTAATTGTAACAAGATAGCTTTATAAGTGTACTTGCCTGTTGTCGTCGACTGGACGAAAAAACCTAACTCCCACTCCAAGCCTACACACATGCTAACTATCCATGAACATATTATCTGAACCACAACTAATCTACCAAAGCCTAAAAATCGCACTAGCAAGACATATTAGACAAATTAAGTTAGATTAGTCTGGATTGCTTACTCACTAAGTTGTTTATTAGCCAACTCATCTAGATCTAGGTTATTCTAGTCGATATAATTTATAATTATTCAAATTAATTTCTGATTTATAAGTTTTATGTTCAAATTATCAAATTTGTATCCCGTAATTCGTGTAGCGGGACCTACAACATGCAAGTTGGGACAGAAACTTGAATAAAGCAACATGCAATTTATATAGGGAACTTGAATAAAGAAAATTAGTCTGGGTTCCTTTTAATCCTCAAATTTCTCTGTTGAGGCTATTCCTCCGGACTGAACTTCTCCATCTAGTTCATCTTTGTTCATTCAAGGAGAACTTTGCTATGAAATTCGGACAGGTAGAACCACAGAGGTGAAAGTTGCCATCTATAAGTTAGTAGAAAATACTGAAAAAAAGTTAATTGATGGGGATGTACTGTATTAGAAAAATATGTCAACTTGAAGAATGAATATGTGGGTTTGTGCAATTTATCCAATGTTTTACAATTTATAGATTTCCTTGTCAAACAATTGTATTTAATTTTTTACTGGGGGGCGGGGTTGTCTGCAATTTATCCTTGATGAGAATTAATAATTAAAATTAGTATATTCCTTGTCAGTCAGTTTTTTTAATATGTTAGTCTACCTTGAGAACTGTAATCTTGGAAATCATCATCAGATTCCATGCTAGCAATACCTTGTCATAGTTAATATATTTCTTTAGTAACACCATGGCAGAATTCTTAGGCAGAAATTTACCCAAGTAATTTACAAAAAATTCTAATCCCTTTTTAGGCTGGCCTCTGCTTGGAGTTGGTGAATCATAACCAATCTCATTTTAGTCACAAGAAGCTTAGATTATGATGTCATTGATGATCAGGAGAAGGAGCTATATAATCGACATCCATTTAAAAATAGAAATCCTAACTTGTCATAGGATAACTTTAATACAAATTTGTGATTAAATCGACTTCTTTAATGGTATGTTAATGCACTCAACTTCCACAACATAGTATACAATAGTCTCGACCATGTCCAAACTGTTGTGTCCATCTCGACATCACTGTCCCAACCATTTGCAACCAACCTGGCTTGTTTCAACCATCAGCAACTCTTTGCCGAACCAGCAATTGTCTACTCTTCAACCTGCGAGCCAGCAATCCACTACTGACCATCACGACCCTGCAACAATCTTGCTCATTTTCATTGGCGGACGCCTCATACCCTTCTCTGCTCAATGCAGTCTCCTTTGGTACAACGAGGACTTTAGCCCATCGAGCTATTTGTCTTGTCCACTTGTACACCTTGCTCATTATTGTATATTTATCACTTTGTCTCTATTAATATGTATTCCCTATATAGTTTGCCTTAGCCAAATGAAATCAATCTCAACATTTCCAAAATGTAGTCTTTAACTTGAGGCATCTTTATGATTTGATGAGTTGAAGTGTTCAAGTGTCTGGCAGGTCAATAAGCATGAAATTTAAGTGTTCAAGTTACACTCCTGGAGTTGGTTTGAGCATTATGTCCTTTCACCACTATATTGCATACCTCCATATTGTTAGTAAGATGTGCGATTAGCATTTGTTTTGTTAATTCCTTGACTCTTATGTTTACTTCAAACTGTTTTGAGCTCATAACAAGATATAACTCATGTCCTTCAATCTTGTTCTCTATTTTCATTCGTCTGTTATAGACAGGGATGTGATATACATCATAATTTGATGTTATTATTACAGTAAAGTTTCTCTGCTTTTGATGCAGACTTTCGGCAGACTTGTCAAAAGCTGAGAAAGTTCTAGTAGTGGAAAGAGTTATTGAATCCCTAGGACTACAAGCTATTCGGGATTCTTTGGTCGGGACAGTTGAGAATCGTGGGATCTCTGGTGGGCAGAGAAAACGTGTTAACGTTGGTTTGGAAATGGTCATGGAACCATCACTGTTGATATTGGATGAACCTACTTCTGGTTTGGACAGTTCTTCATCTCAGCTGCTGCTTAGAGCTCTTCGTCGTGAGGCTCTTGAAGGTGTAAACATCTGCATGGTGGTTCACCAGCCAAGGTAGGTTTCACTATCCTAAGTATATGGACATTCAGAAACAGGAAATGTTTTATATATACCTATCTTTACTTCTTTACGTTGTCTTTTATCTAAGACTTTTTGGTATATCACGGTAGAATATAGCATCAATTTAGGAGAAACTACGAGATACTTTTGTTTGATGCCAGATACTTTTTATAAGGTTCTTCTTACCATAGTTTTGCAATTTTCTCATAGAATTTCGAAGTTGACCTAGTTACCACTGACGATCTATGTGGAAATGCACACCTACTTGAGTTTGTTATGATTGTAATTGCATTAGGTAAACAAGGAGCACAAATTATACTTGCTTTCTTAGTTGTGCATTGAAGCATTCTATGCTATTTGAAGGTAATCGACAGTTTTTCTCTTAAGTTGACAATTATATTACTTCCAGATTACGTGCCAGCTTCTTAAACTGTCGTTTCCCATCACCATTGGCCATGGTTGTTTGGACACATGCAATTATGGACATTTTAGGGAATCGGAATACGAAATTCTTAAAAAATCTTGGGTATGGGTGTGGTATCGACACACTATACATGTCCACATTTACATATCTGTATATTTATGTACACATATAAGGTATCAATAGTAGATATGTTATTGTAGAGAATGAGGCTCTACTCAAGTGACGTACTTCATTGAGATGGATTGAGTACATAATACATATTGATAAGAGGATAGCCTTCCTCATTAGTATATAACCCATGTGGGACTAAATAAGGAGTACACATAAAGATTAAGTGAAGACAGAATATCTCTATCAAGTCTAACATTTCCTCTCGAGCTAGAAATATATTTTATGCATCCCAATTTGTTACACAAGGCAGCAAATCCGATGTAGTGTGGTGAGTTTGTGAACAAATTGGCGTTTTTATCTTTAGAACAAGTATACGAAGTGCTAATCTGCTTGCTTATAAACTACCTATCGAAAAGTGACAATCAACCTCAATGTGTGTGGTTTCTTGTGAAAGATCGGATTCCTAGCAATCCTATCAATGAAAGTAGCAGCTTTAGTCACCGACTCAAATGAAATGAATGTGAAGGTCGACCATTAAAATCTTCATCCGCATTAACAAACGATATTGGCATTTCTTGTATTTTGTCTTTGTACCACATCATGCTAACATCATATGTTTCTTACTAATTGACTATATTTAATATTTCTACCTACCTAGGCTATTTATTTGGGAATATTTTGTTCGAATATCTCTGATATTTTGTTATTCGCTAGCAGAGCGTAACGAAAGAGTCCCGATTCAGGCGATATGTTTATCCCCAATATTTCGTATGCATTGTACTTTTCGGTCTAGCAACTATTCCCAAATAGTTCGGTTGGTTTTATTTAGGAAAGAATTATTGCATCCCAACAATATTTGGGCCAAGATCTGTAGCCCGTCAATAGGATAAGTGAAAAACAAAAGAAGAAAAAACTCTTGGTTTTCTATCGTACTCGGCCTTTTTGTGATCAAGCAAAGCGTACTCTGTCTCTTATTCTTCTTCGTTTCATCTTCCTCAACTAACATGTATGTCTCTTCTTCTTCTTCTTCTTCTTCTTCTTCCTTTTTTCTTTTTATTTGTTTTCTTTCTTTCATCTTCTTTACTGCTACTGCCACTTGCACATCTTCCTCTTATTCTTCCTTTTATCTACTACTGCCACCTCTTATTCTTCTTTGATTACTACTGCCACCTCCTCTTCTTTAATTATGTAATTTTAGAAAAATCAAACTTCTTATCCTTTTCTTTTAAATTTGGGTTAATTACATTAACCTCCCCTATGTTTTATTACATAGGGTACCCTTATTTTGAAAATAATGACATGGGGGTAACCTTATTGTGTGCAAAATAAGGGTGGTTAGTGTAATTATCCCTTTTCATTATCTTCAAAATAAAGGTACCCCGTGTCATTATTTTCAAAATGAGGGTACCCCGTGTAATAAACCTAAACTAAAACATAGGGGAGGTTAGTTTAATTAACCCTTTAAATTTATAGGGTCACCTCTTTTTCTTCTTTATCTTCTTTACTTTTTTTGTTCTTATTCTCTCTTCCTTTTAACTTTACATATAATAAATAATATTAATTATATATCTAAAACGACTTTTATTCTCTCTTTGTTTTAGTGATGTCTTTTGAAGATGCGACCGTGAACATGAACAATGCATTAGACAGTAAAACCAAAAAAGTCTGACGATATTGCATGGGAATGGAGTGAACATAGGGACCTGGCTAATTATAATAAAGTATGGTGTAAGTTGTGCTACAAGTTGATGTCTGATGGAGGAATTAGTCGTTTGAAGGAATATCTTTGCACACAAGAAGGGGAATGTAACTAGCCCTTAAGCCAATCTGGAGATTCAAAAAAATGGTTAGAGAAACACTCCATGAAGGAAGAAAAAGATCGAGAAGGCTGGAGTTCAAAACATTATTGATAGGCACGATGAAGATCTTGATATTAATGATGAGTTGTTGAGGTTAAAGAAACAATAAAAATTTAATGGTCATGAGAAGAGGAGTATGGGAAGCCAAGGTGTGGTTATTGGTTCTAAGAAGAGGAAGGCGACTGATAATGTTAGAGGTCCACTTGACAAATTATTGTCGGTGGACGTCGACAAAATGAAGCAATCCACTGGATGGAAACAACCCATACAAGCAGGATTTGAAAAGAAAAAATGTGGAATAAGATTGCTAAGTGGTCATATGATGCGGGTCTAGCCTTTAGTGTCATTAGTCCATCAAGCTTGAAGGAAATGATTTATGCAATTGGGGAATATGGTAGAGGTAACTTATTATTTTAAAATTGAAATAAATATTAATTTTCATTTTTTCTCTAGTGAATTAATATTATATTTGTTTATAGGGTTTTCCCCGCCTACTTATCATCATATGTGGGTGACTTTGCTAAACAAGGTTTACGATGAGATAAAAATATTTGTTGAATCTTTTTTAGACCACATTGGGAGATCTATGGATGCTCAATTTTGGCGGACTTTTGGATATATGGAAAGCAAAGAAGTTTGATCAATTTCTTTGCGAGTTGTCGAAAGGAACAATTTTTTTGAAGTCTATTGATGAATCTGAGCACGTTAAGGATGCCAAGCTCATTGTGAAAATGATGAGTAAGGTGATTGATGACGTAGGGACGGCGAATATAGTTTCCGTAAGTCGCTCAAACTTGGTCAATTGTGTACAAATATTGTAATGTTTGAATTTAGTTATGAATGTACTAATATGTAATATATTAATATTTAATGGTTTGTGACAGACAATGGTTCGAACTTCAAGTCGGTCGGAGGCAAATTGGAGTTACATCATACTATGTTTTGGACACCTTGTGCGGCTCATTGCATCAATCTAATGCTTAAGGATATTGTGGAAAAGTTTAATGAAATAAAGTCTGCATTAACTGATGCTAAGTTGGTGGTGGGTTATGTTTTTAACCATTGGAAGAGTGCTAGTTAAGCTAAGGAAATTAACTGAAGGGAAAGAGCTACACAGATCTTGTGTAACCAGGTTTGCGACTTCTTCTACACATTGTAGAGCATGTGGGAGAATAGGCATATAATGTGCAGGTTTTGTTTGTGTCAGAATTTTGGAGAATGAGTGATTTCTCAAAAGTATATGATGGGAAGGTGATTGAGAGAATAGTTTAAAATGAAACTTTTGGGGATATATATGTTATACTTGTCAAGTGATGTCCCCATAGGTAGATGTGTTGAGATTGGTGGATAGAGAAGAAGCCAACGTATGGGATATATCTATGAGGCTATGGATAGACCCAAGAACAAATTGAATTTTGTTTTGGGTACATATCAAAGGACAATCACAAAGGTGTGGACCATTATTGGCAATAAATGGAATGATCAACTCCATCAGTCATTGCATGGTTAGAATTTAATGATTCTTAATTTTCATACTTAAGCATATTTAAGTATCAAGTATCCACCTAATGGTCTATTTAATGGTTTCCTTGTATATATTATATTTTATTTGTAGTTGGGTTTTACTTAAACCATAGCTTATATTATAAGCAACCCAAAAATATGATTGCGACAAATAGGGAGATTAAGTCGGATCTGTTTAAAGATATGGGGAGGCTTTTACTCGAAACTCGTGATCATGACAATGTAATGGATGAATTGAGACATTATACTATAGAGATACAGATGGGACATTTGGATTGAAGGCTGCCATAAGTCGGAAGAGATAAAATGCAACCCCGTAGGTTTCTATTTTAATTTAATTAACTATGTTTATAAATTATTAATTTATCATTAAGTATTATTAACTTTAGCTTGATATTTGTTAATATAGACGAGTGGTGATTATAATTTGGGAGTGACACACCTAGCCTTACAAAATTTGTAGTTAGGGTTTTATCCCAAACTTGTAGTGCATCACCATGTGAGCGCAATTGGAGTTATGTAAGTAAAAAATTCAAGTACTTTTTTTTTTTTATCATTTTGAAATTACAGTTGCATTCAAAGAAGTGGAATTATCTTTTCCAATCTAAGTTAAAGATCTTGCTTACATTCAATATAAGTTATATAACCGAAAGTTGGAATGCAATACAAAGAAAGGTTGGCTAACAGTGAAAGTGATCCCATTGTCTTAATGGAAGTTGATGGAAATCATGCTTGGATCATTCCAGTTGATGATCAGCTTGCTGATTTTGTTAGACATGGCGATGACCTTATATGGGAGCTATGTTGTTTTGGGCGCTAGGTGAGGCAAGGCGACGTGCCTCCTGACTCACCTAAGCACGCCTAGGCGTTGCCCAAGAACTAGGGTTTCTTGAAAATTTTAAAAAAATACCCCTGCTGCTCATGTATATATACTACAAGTAGACAATGTAACATACTTATATTTTATAAACTAAGCTTATATATTTGATCACAAAAGCATAGAAGCTTGAAATAATAATTAAGCAATAAATATTAAACATTAAGCAAGCCTAAAATCTGCCTTGTATTTCCCATGGGCATCCTAGACGGTCGCCTAGGTACGCTTAGGCGACCATCGCCACAACCAGGGAAAATTATCACAGAGCGAGTCGACATACATTTTGCATGTATGCCTAGGTTACCTAGGCATGCCTAGGCGTCGCCTCTAACAACATAGCATGGGAGCAAGTTCGAACAACAAGAGGGGTTGATGTGTGATCACGTACAAGAAGTAGAGATCAAACTGCATTGAGAGATACTACAATAAGAGATACTGATGAAGAATATGATGGACATGTCCAGATGCGAAGGACAGCTCCAAATGAAGATGTTGATTCTGGATCCACGTTTTAATTAGTAAATACTAAAGATTATAGTCATGAGTCATGTATTTGTTGGCCTTTTATTTTTCTAGACTTCTAATTAAGTTGGTGATTGCTTTTCTGGTTTGGTAATCTGGTGTAGACTCTAGTACTTTGATTTAAAATTTAAATGATTATATTGTCCACTTTGGGTATTAGTTTATCTTAAAGCTTATGTTTGTGTCATAGTAATATGGTTATTATATTTCTATTTTGTTAAATAGAAAATGTGAAATGAAAATACATTTATAGTGGAGATGCAAGGAATTGGACCCTGGCTCTCGCGTTTGAAGCAAGCGCTCTACGACTTAGCTAACATCCCATATTAAATAAGTATGCATATGCTAATATTGATAGGTATATGCATTATTGTTTATTGAATGTAGAAGTATATATATTGAAGAAAACAAAAACTCATTTTAAGTGACTCATCCGAAAACTTTCGGTTATTCCCCTGCCGAAATATACTATTCGTTGTTCGCTCCTAGACCGAAAAGGTTCCGAGAACCTAATAAATTGCCCAGCTACCAACATAAGTAGACAGATGTACATCTCAAATTAGCCTCCAATCCGGCACAATCAACATCAGAATGAGCCTCTATACAGAGATGCCCATGATGCCTGTCCAGAACTTTTCTAGAACCTTTTCACTTAATCTCAATAATTTTAATATTGTTCTAGATGATAATGTTCAGGATTCTCCATAAATTGACCAACTAGGCCAATAACAAAGGAAATGGCAGGTCTAGTGACGGTTTAGTAAATTAAGTTGTCGATAAGCTGTTGACATCCTCATCAGGCCATAAATCACAGTTTTGAAAGAAAGTAACCCGGTCTTCTATGGTAAGTCTATAACATATTTTTTTAGAGGATAAATTTACTACGAGCTACCTCGATCTCTAGAATGTAGCGAGGTTGACCCATATCCTTGGAAACAAGTTGCATTTGGAGATGATCTTATAACTTATTGATGCCTTTCACATTACTGCCAGATAGAAGAGTATTATCAATATAGATCATGAATCTGGACAAACACAAATACTCATGTAACTATTTGGCTAATTTTTTAAACCAAACACAAACACTGTTTGAGACAATAAATCATATTTTTCAGCTTGCACACTCGATTCTTTCCTGAGCAACAAACCTAGGAGCTTGCTCCATATCGAATCTTTGAAAAAATCATAATGAAAAACATCCTTTATGTCAAGCTGAAACATAATACCGAGCATCATTGACAACAAGGGAAAAGAGCACTCCTGTAGAATATAAACAAAACACAAGGGAAAAAAAAGTCTCAGAATAGTCACCATAAGTCTGAGTGACATCCTTTACTATTAACAGGCCCTTCTAGCAATCAATTGATCCGTCTAGCAGATATTTGCTAGCAAACACCAAACGTCAAACAACATTTGTAGCAGGGGGAATTGACACTTTTTGTTTTTGAATGGGGGCAAAGAAAGGGTCTCCAGGTCCGAAGGGATCCAGTGCCCAACTACCGACTCCTCAGTCCTATGTGCTGCATAATAGGAGAGCATCCAGTAAGTTGATAAATTTTTGTGTATATTCATCTCCCACTAGAGGTCTTAATTTATAGGTATTACAAAGAGTATAAAAGGAAACAATGATTCCTAAAATTACTCGTAACAAATCTAACTAAATAAAATCTCTTGACATATTATGCACAACTATATATATATAAGGAAATAATTATGGTAAGAAATCACGAAGGTTTAATACTCCCACGCTAACTCGACATTTCAGGATAGACCAGTTTGGACCGCAACATAGTAGACTGGTGTTTGTGAAGCCCTTTGGTAAAAATATCAACAAGTTGATCTGGAGACGGTAAAAGAGCACACGATGATAACCGGAGAGAAGTCTTTTCCTGATGAAGTAGTAGTCAAGCTCAATATGCTCAGTGCGAGCATGAAAGACAGAATTGGAGGCCGTGTACGTCCTGTTGAGGTTGTCACAGAACATGGTGATGGATTTGAGTACAAGAAAGTTAAGTGCACCAAGGAGATGCGATATCCAAGTAGTCTCTTTACAAACATGAACAAGTAAGCGGTATTCAGTTTCGGCTCTAGAACGGGAGATTGTAGGTTATTTCTTAATAGTCCAAGAGATGAGATTAGGTCCTAAGAAGACGCATAAGTCAGTAGTGGAGCAGCAAGAATCGGGGCATCATGTCCAGTCTGCATCGGAGTAGAAAGTGACTATGAACGGTACAATTGAATAGCAGGAGATTAGACCAAAATTAGGAGATCTTTTGAGATATCGAAGATCCGTTTGGTAGCAATGAGGTTAGGAGAACCAGGTTGGTTCATGAACTGAGCTACATGATGAAAGTCATACAAAATATTTGAACGGGTAAAGGTAAGATACTGCAGAGAACCAACCAGTTGACGATACATT
Organism: Iris macrosiphon; assembly: GCA_036927795.1. NCBI lineage: Eukaryota > Viridiplantae > Streptophyta > Magnoliopsida > Asparagales > Iridaceae > Iris > Iris macrosiphon. Next base: position 71,145,974 of record JAYESA010000009.1, on the reverse strand, counting down.
GGCTAAGAGCTGGAATTTGGCACAAACATAGATGGAGCACACTCTCTCATGGAGAACTTCTGAAGGAGGTCAAGATAATATTTTGTTTGGAAAAGATGTAGAGAGTCCTGAAAACGAGTTGCCTCGAGACTGAAAAGGACAAAGAGCCAAGGTCACTAAGCTCAAATATATTCCCAAGAGGTGATAAAGGAGGTGAGAAGAGCTGGAGTATTACTCGTCATAATGTTGTCATCCACATAGAGAAGTAGAAGTAGAATCACAGAGTTTGAACGATAGATGAATAAAGAGTGATTTGCCTTCTTTGTATAAATTCAAACTAGAAAAGAAAATTGTTACCAGGCTTGAGGAGTTTGTTTGAGACCATATATGACGTTTTGTAGAAGAGATACATAATGAGGATGAGTAAAATCTGTGAAACCAAGTGGTTGACTCATGTAGACTGTTTCATTTAGGACGCATGAAGAAAGACATTTTTGACATCAAGTTGGCGTAAGGAACATCCCATGGAGACGACAATGCTAAGCACTGTGCGGACAATAGTTGGCTTGATTACTGGACTAAAGGTCTCATTTAAATCAATGTGATCCTGCTGATGAAAAACTTTGGCAACTAGACAGACTTTGTGACATTCAATGGACCCATCGGCACGCCATTTTAGTTTCAAGACATTTGCAACCAACGACATACTATTGAGGAGCAGGAGAAACAAGGACACAAGTACCATTTTCTAGTAAGGCGTTAAATTCAGAAGTCATGGTCTAGCATCATTAAGGAATCTGAGCAACTTAAGAGTAACATGTAGGTTCTGTAGTAGCAGAGTGGGCATGTGCCAGTAGGGCTCTTGAGAGGGGATACTTGATTGTGTCATTTGTACGGTTAAGAGATTTGCTGGACCTATTCACTATCGGGTTATCATTGGATGTCTGGAGGAAGTGGTTGGGGGAGGTTTAGGTAATGTAGAGGTGGGTTGTGGGGGAGGGGTTAGGTGGTTGTGGGGGTTGAGAGTATTGAAAGTGGTATGGATGGAGACATGGTGTTAGTATGGGAGAAGATGCCTCTGTGGAGGAGGAGGATGAGGATATGGGAGAGGGGGCTGTAGATATAACTAGGATTAATATTCAGGTGAATTGAGGGGAGGGGTTTGTGGTTTTGGAGAATAGAAATGCTTGTTCGTTAAAGTGAACATGTCAGGATATATAGATGTGATCTGTTCTTCTATCCAGACAATGATACCCTTTGTGTTACAAGCTGTTAGTTCTTGGCAACAACTTGTTAGTGAGATAATCACCTAAATGCGGATAACAGGCACACCCAAAGACTCGGAGAACAAAATAGGATGGAGACGTGCCATAAAGGCGAGAGAAGGGTGAGACCAATTGAGGATGGAAGGAGGACGATTAATAAGATGGACAACCGTCGATACAGCTTCAGGCCGGTGGCATGGAGGAACATGACTAGAGACATGTACGGATAATTTCAGAAATATAACATTGTTTGAGTTCGACAAGGCTATTTTGTTCGGATGTGTGGGAAAATGAGAGGCGTCGATGAATACCAAGAGAAGTACAAAGAGTATAAAAGGAAACAATGATTCCTAAAATCACTCCTAACAAATCTAACTAAATCAAATCAAATTTTGACATATTCTGCACAACTATATATAGCAGAAAATAATTATGATAAGAAATCACGAAGGTTTAATATATCCGTCTTATCAATCATTGACTCTTCCAAGAATACTAGGAAGCACATATTACTCTTTATGGCTATGGTTATGATCGTAGTCATGACTCATGGGATGGCTGCTCTAGTTCTTATGAAAGATGAGGATTGAAACTTCGTGGACTGCTCCCTAGTATATTTCGTTGTAGTAGAAGGGACAATATTATCAACAAAGATCTCAGTCCGTGTAGTAATAAGAGAACTATCCATAACAAAAAAGTTGGTAACCATAAGATTTTCCTTTGGTGCTTTTGAGTGGAAATATCAGCTCTAAGAGGGTGATACCCGTTGAGTTCATTCTAGGGTTATTTAGTTTTAGGGTCTCGTATAATAGTCAAAATTTGTGTTTATGTTTCCATATTGTCCAGAAGAAGGCATGGGTCTTGTCCTGACGGTTGACTTGGAATGAACGTTCAAAATGGAGATCTAAACTCAAATTTCGAATATTATACGAGATCCTATAACTAAATGCAAATTTTGAATAATATGGAGACCTAAACAAGATATAACGGTCAGCCCACATCAACCTTCACCCTCTTATGGACAATATGAAGACCTACACGCAAATTTCGAATATTATACGAAACCATAAAACTAAATAACCCTTCATTCTACATCCCCTTCAAAAATTCATACTACTCGAATATGGAAGAGAAAACGACCTACAATCCTTCTTGATAAATAAAATGTGTTTATATAGATTAAAAAAAAGCACAAGAAATATTATTGCCATGAGAATACATGTCCTTGAGGGCCTCCAAAAGCTCTAGAGCAGTGGAGAGAAAAACATCATAGTATAGATGATTTGAGGCTCCATGTTGTTGAGCTACCAGGTTATAAGTAATCTTCGTGTTGCCAGGCAACAAACTTGGTAATGTTGGTACACTGGTTGGGGTCAATAAGGTGATATAACTAACTTTAAGGGCCGAAAAAAAGCCGAAAGGTCTGAGACCAGAGAAGATGCTGGTGTCGTTCAACTCTATGGTCATACCAAGTGCTGTCTTGGAATTAGAACCAATAGTTGACACAAATATAAAATATGAGATCACTATAGATCACAACCCCTGATTAACACAAGCAGAAGTAGTAAAAACAGTAGTAGGCAGAAAATAGAGGTAGTAGTACTAGTAGTAACATAATAACGAAATTATAGACAAGCAAAGTAGTAGATATAGTAACAGTAAAAAAACCAAATATCACCTCATGTAGAGTGTAGAAACAAACCATGAAGGTAGAGAATAGAAACTTGGTTTAATACTTGGCTTAATTTTATTGATGGGTGGTGCTACATGTATATAGGAGAGGCTAACCCCTCTCTCTACTATTCTACTAGATGTGAGACTAAACACCCACTAATACTCTCAACACTCCCCCTCAAAATCGGCGATGGATATCAATTATCCCCATCTTGTCACATAGTTTAGAAAGACTCGATGAATTAAGGCCCTTAGTCAGACAATCTGCAACTTGTTCTTCTGAGCGAACATTATCGAGCTTTAATATCCTTTTTTTAGCTTCTCTTTAATGAAGAACTGATCGATCTCGATGTGCTTAGTTCTGTCATGCTGGACTGGATTGTTAGCTATACTTATTGCAGTTTTTTTGTCACTTAGAAGACGCAACGTTGTTTCCTGGTCCAGCTTCAACTCCGTCAGCAGTGTTCTTACCCACATCAACTCTGACACTCTCAGAGCCATAGCTCTATACTCTGCTTCGGCAGTCGATCGTGCTACCACAGACTGTCTCTTGCTTCTCCATGAGATTAAGTTAATCCCCACAAAGACACAGTACTCTGAGGTAGACCTTCTGTCGTCCATGCAGCTTGTCCAATCTGCATCGCAGTACCCCTCAACATCCAGGTGTCCATTTTTCTTGATCCATAGCCCTCTTCCAGGAGTCTCCTTCAGATATCTCAGAATACGAAAAACTGCATTCATGTGACCCTTCCTTGGATCATGCATGTAGTGACTCACTACACTCACAGCAAATGAGATATCAGGGCGAGTGTGGCCTAGATAAATCAATCTGCCTACAAGTCCCTGATATCTCTCACGATCAACAGGCTCTCCTGCCTCTTCACCCAACTTATCTTTCTGATCGATTGGAGTGACTGCCGATCGACATCCCAGCATACCAGTCTCTGTGAGCAGGTCTAGTACATACTTCCTCTGAGAGGACGATCCCATCTCTTTCTCGAGCCACCTTGATCCCGATAAAATATCTCATCATTTCCAAGTCCTTCACTTCAAACTCTTTGGTGAGTTTTGACTTCAGCTGGGTGATCTCCTCCTCATTATCACCTGTGATTATTATATCATCCACATACACTGCAAGTATGGTGATGTGGCCTCTTGCATGCTGGAAGAAAATCGTGTGATCTACATTGGTCTGGCGGTACCCTATGCCTGTGACAACTTTCCTGAATCTATTAAACCAGGTTCGAGGAGATTGCTTGAGCCCATACAATGATTTCTTTAGCTTGCACACCTCGAATGCTTCGTGCAAAACCCCGTGGGGGGTCTCCATGTATACTTCCTCTTGTAGGTCCCCATGAAGAAAAGCGTTCTTCACATCCAATTGATACAACTGCCACCCATAGTTTGCTGCAAGGGAGATCCGAGTTCTCACAGTGCTCATCTTTGCCACTGGAGCAAATGTCTCATCATAGTCGATGCCATATGATTGGGTGAATTCTTTTGCAACCAACATTTTCTTGTACCACTCCACCTTTCCTTCTGGCGTCTTCTTTACTGTGAAGACCTATTTGCATCTAACTGCTCTTTCCTTTAGGCAACGGAACAAGCTCCCATGTCCCATTTCTTTCGAGTGTCCCAAGTTCCTCCAACATTACAGCTCTCCACCTTGGATCTTCCTTTGCTTCCTGCCAACACTTAGGCAAAAATGTGGTGTCTAACGATGCAATTAATGCTCGATAGGAAGGAGATATATTAGAGTAGGATAAAAAATTTAGGATAAGAAATTGGCAATGTCATGTTCATAACCATAACGATTAGGGATTTTTTTCGCATTACTGCGAGAAGATCTCCTTAAGGGAATATGAGGAAGTGGTGAAGAGATCATACCATCCGAATCAGAGGGTTCTGCATCCGAATAAGAGAAATCCGGTACGGGAGGTGCATCTTCAAGAGCTGGGGCAGGGTTAGGCGAGGGACATGGCACGGTAGGGGCAATAGGCACAGTAATAAGCACAATAGTGGACTATTGCTTTATCTTTCTGTAGACTTGGAGCTCTGTCGATTGTTCTGTAGTCTGTTCCCCCCTGCACTGGAACATCACTTTCTTCCTCCTGATTATGTGCATCCCCATCACTTTCCTCACCCTCGCTATCTCTCTTGTTCTCTTGGACCAGCTTCCATCATTGGACATGAAACTGATCCGACAATCACACTTGGGCCCATCTCCCCCTCACTCCTAACACCTCCTGTGTTAGGTGTGTCACCAAATAAGGAGCCTTCACCTGAACCATTGTGGTAGTATGGTTCCATCTCTCTAAATGTAACGTCCATACTTACAAAGAGCCTTTGCTCCACCGGACTCCAACAAGAGTATCCCTTCTGAGTCTCTGAGTAGCCAACAAAGATGCACTTCACTGTCCGAGGGTCCAACTTTTCTACCGCAGGTCTGTTATCTTTCACAAAACATACATGTCCAAATACCTTTGGAAGAAAAATATACTTATTTTCTCCTGTAAGCATTTCAAACGATGTCTTCCATCCTAACACCTGAGAGGGCATCATGTTGATGAGATATGCAGCCGTCAACACGACATGCACCCACAAGTGTTTAGGAATAATCGTGGCAAACATCATTGACCGTGCTACTTTCAATAGGTGTCTGCTCTTCCGCTCTGCCATTCAATTTTGTGCTGGTGTATAGGCACACGAAGTCTGATGCTGTATTCCATGGGCTGATAAGTACTTTTCAATAGCCGTGTTGGTGTATTCTGTCCTATTGTCAGATATCAAAATTTTCACTTTAGCACTGTACTGTGTTGTAACTCAGCGATAAAAATCTTGAAAGCATGCAAAGACATCACTCTTACTCTTCATTAGGTATACCCAGGTGACACGAGTGTAGCAGTCAATAAAGGTGACAAACCATTTAAAACCATTAACTCCAGTTATAGGACAATATCCCCACATATCAGACTGTATCATATCAAAAGCAGCTAAACTTCTATTTCCAGAACTTACATAAGAGCTTCTGGTATGTTTTTCAAGCTCACAAGCATCATAAACTAACTTTTGTTTATTAGCCTTTTGATACATAGATAGATACATCCGACTCAGTAGACTGAATGAAAAGTGTCCCATACGCTGATATTGAAGTAATAATTCTGCTTCCACTGTTCTTCGCGGCTCCTCCGGTTGTGCTTCTTCCACCAATGACGCTAGTGCTGCGTCCAGTCCACCCGTGTCCAAGTACCAAAGCCCCTTATGCCAAGTGCCAGTCCCCAACCGTCTTTCCGTTCCCTTCTTCTGAAAAATCACTATAGGAATGTCAAAGGAAACAAGACAATTAAGTTGAAGAACAATAGTACTAATGAACAATAGATTAACGGAAAAAGATGGAGCATGCAAGACATCAGTAAGGGTTACAGAAGGGGTGTATTCAACTGTGCCTTTGCCCATAATGGGTCTACCCGTACCATCAACAGTCTGAATGTTTTCAGGCATCGTCGGGTAAGTATAATCTTGGAATTCATCATGGGCACCCGTGACATGGCGGGATGTCCCAGAGTCAATTATCCAACCTGGTCTGTGGATAGATGCCAGGCATGAGCAGGTATACCTGTGCTTGTATGGGCATAGTGGGTGATGTTACCCTCAGAGGTGGTTGGAGTTGATGTCCCAGAGGTGTTGGCTCGACTGTCGCTGGTTTCAAGCTTCATGCTTCTCCATATCTCTAGCATTTTTCTCTCACTAGGGGTCATATCGGGTGACTGACTCTCACTTTCCTCTTTTGTCAGGTTTGCCTTGTGTCTTCCGGAATGATTACTTCTGCCACCAGCATAGCCTCTTCTGCCACCCCTACGTCCTCCACGGCTGCGTCCGCAGCCGCTGGACTGGCCTCTCAGGAGTTTCGTACAGAATCTGATGAAGTGTCCAGGGTCTCCACAGTTGTAGCACCCTCCCCCCTTCGGAAGAGTTTGGGTTAAAAGCTGCTAGAGCTGATTTTTTTCCAGAGAGCTAGTGGTGCTAGGCATCAGCTTCAGTCGTACCTCTTCTTGTGCCATAGCAGCTATGGCCTCCTCCAGTTATGACAGCCTGGGTTAAGAAAGTAGGATATTCCTCCTCTGCTCGAATGCTGGGTTGAGCCCCTTTAGGAACTTCATCATCCTCTGGCCCGAAACATACTCCATGAACTCCTTATAATGTTTCGCAAATGCCGGTTCCACTTGCTCATCTTCCATGCCAATAGGGTCATAGTGGTCGAGATCTGACCAATACTTCTTTAGCAGAACCGCATACTTAGAGATGGTGTGATCTTCTTGGACAACCTTATCAAGTTCATCTTGTAGTTGGAAAACCCTCATAGGGTTGCCCGACCCTGAGTACATATCTCTCAGCGTCATCCAAATGTCACCAGCACCCTCCATTGCTTCCACGTTGCCCGACACTTGGTCGGTCGATGAGGCTGTCAACCATCTAGCAACAACATTATTGACAATCTTTCACACAACAAATTCCTGTGAGAAGTGATCTTCAGGTGCCTTGGTTTGGCCATTCACATAACCCACCAAGCATTTTGCCTTCAGAGTCCGCATCGCCTGACGCGACCACTTCAAGTAGTTGGAAGTATCCTCCAACTTTATCTCTAGTTTCTCCAACTTTTTTATTTTGTATCGTGAAGGATCCACATTTGCGTGTGCACCACGAGAGCTAGTCTTGGTCAGCCTCTTGGAGAAGAGATCGTCCACCAAAGCCTTCATCTCTTGGGCCGTCAGCTTACCATAGATCGTCTCCATCGTCTTCTTCTTGTCCTCTTCCATCAGCAAGATCAGCAAGACGGTGGCAAATCTAGATTGTCTCCACCTTTGATCGTCTTCTCCACGTCTACTGTTCCTCCTTCAGCGGCAGCAGTGTCCCTGAGAGTCGCTGCTTACGTCCCGTGCATGGCTTCGACCCGAGGTCGCATAGCCTGACGAGAAGGAGGAACCGACAGTTGTAGTCGAGATCAGGAGTTCACACAAGAGTTCCCCCACTGATATATCTTGATCCAACAAGCAACTATATAATTAATATCCCGATTACAATTTAATGCTACAAAACAATAATCAGAAAATTAAAATTTTCGGTCTTCCGTGTAATCGCAGTTGCAAATGGACAGAACCGAGTTACAACTTGCAGGAGAGAAGAAGAAGATCGTCGGGATCGCAGAGGCAGCAGCAGCAGTCGCGACAATATCCGCAGCAGCTACGGCGGCGGACAGATCATCGGCGGTGCGGCGCGCGGCCAGGCGGTCGCTGGGCCGGCAGGGGCTGATGGCGGGGGGGGGGGCTGGCCGGCGGTCGCCGAAAAAAGGAGGGGGGGGCTGTGAGAAGGTTAGGGTTAGGGTTTGGAGAAGGGTGGGGGAAACCTGGCTCTGGTACCGAATAGAAACTTGGTTTAATATATGGCTTAATTTTATTGATGGGTGGGACTACATATATATCGGAGAGGCTAACTCTTCTCTCTACTATTCTACTAGATGTGAGACTAAACACCCACTAATACTCTCAACACAGAGACAACAATATTATATTCCACAATAGGAGATCCATCATGAAGACATCAATAGACACTTCATTCACGAAGAGCGGCAAAGTGAAGCAACAACAACCCTTCTCTTTTGTATATAGGGTTTTCTAATGGAGGGTGGTGGCCATGGTGTCATAGGCAGTAGTGGCGAGGTGAGGTGAGGGCCACTGGAGGTGGCATCGGAACTGGTCGAGATGAATTGGAACTAGTCGGTAGGTGGCTGAGACTAGTCGGGAAGAGGTTGTGCAGTAGGCAGACATCTGGTAGGGTTGGTAGGGTCGGGACCGGTGTAAAAGTGGCTGAAATTAGGCTCGGCTGGTCAGGAAGTGATGGTCAGAGTGTTGGGTCGAACAATACAAGATATGGTTACAACAAGAGATTGAGAGGGTTGGGAGGGCTAGGGTTAGAGGGTGGTAGTAGCGGCTGTAGATGGTTGTTGCAGGGATGACAAGGAGTAGCGGTTCAAGATGGCAAGTAGTTGGCCAAATTGGCTGGAGGGTGGGAGTGCTAGGGCTGGAAGGCTTTGAGATGATGGAGGTTGAGATGAAGAGTGTTTGATGTAAGGTTATGATGGACTTAGGGTACTACTATAGTGAAGATTGGGCTAGGGTTAGTGAAGGTAATACGAAAGGTTAATATTAGGGTTAGGAGTTAATGGAGTAACATTATTAGGATATTGAAAGTAGGGCTAGGGGTAGTTAACAGGAATGTAAACATAAGTCGTTAGGGTTAGGAGGTGATGGTATTAAGATTTGGGAGATTGGTTGAAAAAACTTGGTGGAAAGAAGAAGTTAGGTTTTAGGTCTAACCCTAAAAACTTCTAGAGGGGGGTTGAGTCTAACCTTGCTTTGGTGTGCTACAAGGGGTTGTAGGAGGCAAGAAACGTGGATGGAGAGAGGGGGACTGCAGGTGCGAGGAAGCGAGATGCAATGATTGGGGGTGCTGCTGGTTCAATGAGGATGGACTGGGGAGAGAGATTGTGGGTGGGTGGTGAGGGGATGGGGACTCGGCTGTGGGAGGGCGCTGAGGTTGGAAAATTTTAATTTTTGAGGGGTAAAGTCTTCCCAAATTTGTAAAAACTAGCACATGATATCTAAGTGCAAAAACTTAAGGTCATGGTGGAAAGTTGCAAAAGTATGAAAGTTTGTGGTATTTTCTTGCAAATTAGACAGGTTTAATCCAAACTATAGCATTGTCAAACATTATAGTTCAGAGGAATAGTTAAAGTAAATCTCGAGCCAGCGTGTAAGCAGGATTAAATGGCGATTGAGCCAGGTTACTAACCCTTACTCCTGCCGAATTAGTATTTAATGTTTTATGGTTGTAAAATTTTAAATCTTGTAATTTGATATGGAGGATTTCTGTATGGCTACTTCTAGATCAGGTCATAAATTTAATGAACTAATGGTGCATCATTTCCTTTTGCAGCTATACTTTATTCAGGATGTTTGACGATTTGATACTTCTTGCAAAAGGTGGTCTTACTGCATATCATGGATCAGTGAAGAAACTTGAAGAATATTTTTCAGGCCTTGGGATCAATGTCCCTGATCGTGTTAATCCTCCGGATTATTTCATTGATATTTTAGAGGGTATAGTTAAGCCAACCACAACTACAGGTATAGATTATAAACAACTTCCTCTCAGATGGATGCTCCATAATGGGTATGATGTACCTCGAGATATGCTGCTTAATAATTCTTCAGCGGATTCAGTAAGAGGCGGTGAAAAAGATTCCAGTGGACCTGAACAGTCTATTGCTGGGGAAGTATGGGATAATGTCAAAGATATTGTAGAACAAAAGAGAGATGATTTAGGTAATCATTTGTCATATTCCAAAGATTTATCAAACCGCAGAACTCCGGGTATCCTTCAGCAGTACAAGTACTTCTTAGGAAGGTAAAACTTTCTTGTATTCTTGTATGTTTCAGTTTACAGAATTCTGTAAAGAAGAATACATCAATCGATTTTATTCAACCTTCAATTTCAACGTCTTGAGGATTTATCATTTGCAGGGTTGGTAAACAACGTCTGCGCGAAGCTCGAATACAAGGAGTTGATTATCTTATTCTCTGTCTTGCTGGAGTCTGCTTAGGGACACTTGCAAAAATGAGCGATGATACTTTTGGGGTGCTTGGTTACACATACACTGTCATTGCTGTTTGTAAGTTAGATCTCTCTCCATCCCTATACAGTTCAATGTTCTGGCTAGCTCATGAGAATCTGTCATTTCTGCAAAAGCACTCGAGTGGGTTTCAGGCCTGCTATATTAGGACTGTTAGAAAACGTTCACTTTATTTACAATTTTTTGATATAATAGCTCACATTACGAGTTCATAGAATTGAAAAAAGCATCTACAAAAGGGACGTGCAAACATATTCTCACCTACATTTGTATATTAGAAGTGTCCTCCACTATGGCAGAGCAGTATTTAATGCAATAATAACTATTAATGACACATAATGCAGACTATGCACATATAGACAATATATGTTTAATAATAAGTAGTCCATCAGAAGGAGTATTGCTGAATGAAAGCTAAGGTCATGCAGTGAACCTAGAATATGGTATAAAGGCGTCATTATTGCAGTAACAAGCATTGCTGAAGACTAAAAATTTGAAGACAAGAACTAGATTGGGATCCCTAGACTAGGTGTTTCACCAAAGTTGCTTGGTTGGATTACCATACCTATGTATGGACTTCTTGCAGACTCATATAATTGAAGTAGGACATTAGTCTTCTTCCTAAGCATCTTATGGTTTCCTTTCCAACTTCCTAACATCCAGCACCTCAATGACTTAAAAATGTTGTTCTATGTCTTCCCCACCTTAACACTTATCATTCTTGATTAATTACATAATTATTTTTCTTACATAGTTATTGAACATCAGGTCATTCTATAAATCATCTGAGAACACTTCAAACTTAGTCTTCGTTCAGTCTCTCCATTGACATTAGGTTTTGAAGAACTACATAAAAACTCCAGCATCTGTTTTCGGCTTCCTATGGTTGCAATTTTCAATTACACTAGATTTAATATTTTTTTTGGATTTTTTTAGTTAATTTTAATTTTATTATCATTATTTTGCAGAAAGGTATTGTATTATAAATATCTAAAAAAGTTTACAGCACAAGATCTTTAACTGGCGCACCAGTTTTCCTTAACTTTCTTGGTTTTGAGACATTTTCTTATCTTTATAACTTTTAAGCATAATGCAGATATCCTCTTAGATTCTCTTCAGTATCACTCTTGTGTAACTTTCCATATTCAAACCGTCTTCTATTCCTTTCCTCCCTTATGTGCCAAACTGCTGCTGTCAAGACTAGTTTAGAAAAATCACATACCCTAGGTCCCTTTTCTTGAATCTTCCTTGTATATCTCTTAGGCTGTTGATAAGGACACAACAAAATTTACTCAGGGCTAGCCCAGTATTGGAGTAGCCCAGTTATGAAGAAATTTTACTCAGGCTAGCCCAAACTCTTCACCTCCCTTCTCCTGCTCTCCCGTCCTCCACCGCCGCCCCACCGCGTGAGCGCTCCGCCTCCTCCACCGCCGCTTCCCGTCGTCGCCTCGCCTCCCGCCGCCTCCTTCCCCTCCCGCTCCTTCGTCTCGTTCTCCCTTTCGGCCTCCGCGCAGGATCCACCACCCGAACCCACCCCCCACATCCCTCTACCCCCGTCCCACCCTCGTCCAGCTTAAGCTCGACTACCTCGGCACCCTCGGCGTCCGTCGCTCCTCCCTTCCCTCCTTCCTTCGCCGCTACCCCCAGGTCCTCCACTCCAACGTCGTGGAGGACTGTAAAAATAATCAACATATTTTTAGGACTCAAAATTTTGACAGTCCTTCCAATTGGTAAGACTGTCAAAATTTTGACAGTCCTGATTATAAAATTTTGAATACTTGGAATACCTTAGTTTTGTATATGAATCAGATACTCCATAGTAATCAGCAAACTCACACAGCAGCCACTTCCATGTTCCATTAATGTGTAAGTTTCTCGGATGAAAACGCTGAGCACGCATTGCTGCCTCAAGGACCAGATCATATATGAGGGTCTCCATTGCAGGAGCACCCTACAAACAAGAAATCACTAAATTATATTTCTTCCAAACATCTCAAATGATTCAATACTGATCCTAGCGTAATAAAGTCTCCCAAACATAAACCATCCTTAATATCAAAAGAAAGAGAAAAAAGACTATCAAAATTTTGACAGTCCTACCAATTGTTAGAACTGTGAAAATTTTGACAGTCCTAAAAATTCAACATATATTTTTAGGACTGTCAAACTTTTGACTGTGAAAATTTTGACAGTCCTAAAAATTCAACATATATTTTTAGGACTGTCAAACGACAGTCCTACCAATTGGAAGGACTGTCAAAATTTTGACAGTCCTGATTATAAAAAAAATCAAGAGTGGACAGCCCCGAGTAAATTTTTGGAGTGGCAAACTTGTAATTATCAATGGTAAATATTTGGGCAGCCCCGAATAATTTTAGTAGTGCCCTTATCAACAACCATCTCTTATCTCCCTTTGTATCTTCTCTTGCTTTGCAATTGTAACTTCAGTCTACACACTGACAATATATATGTCGAGTATCAGGAGTTAAAAAAATAGATGCTCAATTACCTCCTTTTTTTGTGTGTATAACATGCAAGTTGTCTTTATGCTCATCCCATGTGACGCGGGTTGAAAACTAGGAAAAATAAGATTAGTATGAACATAAGGAATTTAGGTATTTTTGGGCGCGGAAGCTTTACGTGATATGTGAAAAACCAGTTATTATAAATTTATCACAAAAATTGTAATAGAAATGCAAAAGATAAAAATCGAGAAATACTAAAAAAAAATTTGGAAACATGCAGGTTGTGTCGGATCTCAATGATGGGCTTTGTACTCGAGATCCAATCACATCGACTTCGAAGGCACATAAGAAGACAAGATAGTTCTAATCTACAATTTTGGTATCTTATTATACAAACTCAAAAATAGATTTCTCAATTCATTCTTCAATTCTTTAAAATAGATTACAAGAGTACATAATTTATATGTAAGCATCATAGAGCTATATTTATTGATAAATACAAATCAAAATAAACTTATCGAAGTTAAGTTCAAATTCTAATTGATAAAAGAGATAAAATAATTTCTATCTAAAATATCCCTAAAATAACCAAAACAACTAAAATATAAATGAAAATTTAAATGGTTCTCCATCATTATTCTCGACTAAGAAAAATTCACCTCCCGGTGAATATGCAAGCATGAAATCCGAGAATTATGTTCATGGTGATGCCCTCCAAATCGGTTATGTCGGAGGTCTATGCTACAATAGTCTAGTAAACACAAAGGTTTCTGAAAGGATAATGAAACCCCACGATGATATTAGAAGTTGTGGAGGTGAAAGAAGCTGGATGTCCACTAGGAACATAATATCTACTATGGATATAATATCAAACGCCCTAATAAATGGTGGTTGTCTCATTGCGCCCAAAGAACTAGCATAATATAAAGGCCAACTTAGGGGGAAAAAATCTATCTGTAAAATGGGCTTTCCTATAATCAATCATTATTTCTTGCAAACTATTACAATTATTTGTAACAAACATATAATAGAAATTGTTCATGGGCCTGATTATTGCGATAAGTTCAAAATATTTAGAATACATAGTAGGTTACTTAAGTTCATTAGATCGATCAAATGACCTATTTAATTCTTCTAACGATGATATATAAAGGTCAAAATTGATTTTTGATTTAAACCTAGACCTAGTTTCAACTTTCCACTATGGATAAAAATTGTGTCTGAACTATAATAAGTTTATTAGGTTCAACTAATGGACACTTAAGGATATGGTCGACTCTGGATTGAACTCTATTTGTGTACATAAGTCAACTATTAGTCTCTTTTAATTTCAAATCTATTACAAAGTTCATCATGCTTCCTTTTATACTGATCATTAAAAAAAATCATAATTTTAATTTTTCTCTAAATTTTAAGCTCCCTTGGATCTTTATCTACGTATAAAATATTGCTAACCTATGCTCTGATACCAATTTGAGCGGGGACGAAGACCCAAATTACTATGAAAATTAGAAATTTAAAAAAAATTAGACGTGAAAATTTTAGGTGATCCGGGAACAATTAACTATTATCAATTTATCACTGCAAAAGATAAAATTCGAATTGTAATTAATGGAAATACCCAATTTTTTGGGAAACATACGGGTTGCGTCAGATCTCGATGATGGACTTTTCTACTTGAGACTTAATTCGACGTCGGAGGCGGAGAAGAAGACACGATAGATCCACTCTAAAACATTGCACCATACAAACTCAAACATAGATTTTTTAATTCATTCGTAAAAAAAAAAAAAACAAGAGTACATACTTTTATATAGCATTATAAGCTATATTTATGAATGAAGACAAATAAAAAAACTTATCGAAGTCGATTTAAATTCTAATTGTTAAAATCCTAATTGATAAAAGAGATAAAATGATCTCTATCTAAAATATCCCTAAAATAACCAAAATAACTAAAAGATAATAGAAAATCCAAATTCTCTCCGTCACCTTGCATTAGCGGTCTCTTTTTGTAAGGACTTTGTTCTGTGCAGCCTTGTAACTCATCTTTCAGTCTCCCTTGAATCAAACTTCTTTATTCCATTCAACTTCTGGAGATGGGGCTTCTTATTACTTTGTTTGTTGATTTCAAGATAAATTCTCCTTTGGGTTTTCTTGTCCATATCCAATGTCTTCGTTCTTCTGTGTTATTGCTCTAGTGGTTGTTGAGGCTGTATGTAGCTTGTAGAAGCTCTCGTCTCTATTTTCGATCAGCTATGATGTAACTAGCTCGTTCATAACACTCCAACCTGTTAATGAATGCCGTAGAAGTTGTAACACTCCAACTTGTTAATGAGTCTACCTCCTAGGATCCAAGGATCATACCATATGCTACTATCTTGTCCATCTGCTATTCCTCTTTCTAGGTGTAGTAGCAATGTAGGCCTCAATGTTATCATTGTTTCGAATGTGGCTGACATATTATTGTCTTCAGCTATATCCCATAAGTTTCTCCCTCTTATATATATGTTCCTTGTCCCGATTCTGCAGGATTGATAAGTCGTTACTGGACGTGATGTCGTACAAGCATGAGTTGCGCTTGTATAAGGTACAAACTTGCATAATAAAATAGACTGAATTCATAATAAAACAACTGGACTTTAATGCATAAAACCAAATAAACACAATGAGACAAGAACAATTTTTTTTTCTCTATTGATACATTGCAGCAGAATACAAAGAGGGACTCTTTTTGGCCAACTCAAAATACCAAAGTAGGCTTATAACTTTTGAACTGAAAAGAATTACAATGACTTCGTTCCATACATTACATCCCTTTTACGCCTTCAGATATCCAGCTTCCAAAGGATGAGTTGGCCAGCTTCTATCTTGATGCAACATTTGTTTCTTCTCTCATTATAGTTCATGATTATCTCATGAGATAATAGGAAGTTCTCAATAATGTCTTCATTGTACGAAAGCACTTTGGTTATTTGACATTAACCCCTTCATAACCAATTCCATTATTAGGCACATAATCTTTGTGATTATCTTGTACAAGAAGCTACATCATGAGATTGGTCTGAAGTCTTGTATACTCTTGGCTTCTATTTTAGGAATTTGAGTGATAAAGGTGTTATTTATCTCTCTTAGCACTAATTTATCTCGAGGGCATCGCCTGGCACTGCGGTAAGGCTTGTTGTTTGCATCCTGGAGGATGCGGGTTCAAGTCACGGAAACAACATGTCTATAGTAATGGGGGTAAGGTTGGATACATCTTGACCCTCCTCAGATGTTACGTAAACGGGAGCCTTGTGGCACTGAGACGCTCTTTATGAGTTACTTATCTATGCCTCTCCTAGGTGTAGTAGATGTACACTGCTTCTTTTGGATTACTGTTATAACTGTTTATAATCTAATAGATTAAAAATTGTAACATAATGTTGGAAACTACTAGGTTATAGAAAATTTGTTCTCAAGTGTAAATTTACATCCAACATTTGTTTCTTTGTAAATTTACATCCAACATTTGTTTCTTACTCTGAATTACCTTTTGTATTGCAGCTCTCTTGTGCAAAATTGGAGCTCTGAGGTCATTTTCACTTGAGAAGTTGCAGTACTGGAGGGAGAGAGCTTCTGGCATGAGTTCACTGGCTTATTTTCTTTCTCGAGATACAATAGACAATTTTAATACAATTGTTAAGCCCATAGTTTTTCTTTCTATGTTCTATTTCTTCAACAATCCTAGGTCAACAATTCAGGATAACTATATTATTTTGGTTGCTCTAGTGTACTGTGTGACTGGTATTGGTTATACGTTTGCTATCTGCTTCCAACCAGGATCAGCCCAGTTGGTACGTTAAGTTCATTGTGTGATGAATGTGATATGACAAGTTTTTGTATCTCTTTATCTAATGGCATGCTGTATTTGACCTTGCAGTGGTCGGCACTTGTTCCTGTAGTTTTAACTCTAATAGCAACTCAGGAGCCTTCCTCAGTCTGGACCAATTTATCTTACACAAAGTGGGCACTGGAAGCATTTGTGGTTGTTAATGCTGAAAGGTGTGGTTCAATTTTTCTCCCTACTCAAGTACATATATCTATTCCATGGAACAAGTAGCCATGAGAGAAATCTTAAATGGGTCATAAATTTTCTTCAAGAATTTTCGAAATAATATTACATGTTTAATCATCTATATCGTATTTAAATAAGATTCTGACCTTGTACTGCTGCATGATCATGTTGCCTGATATTGTTTGCTATATTGTCCAAATATACGCCAAATTCTATGACATCCCCAATATATGTGGCCTCTGTATAGAACCTTGAAAGAGAGAAACCATGGGGAGGGTATGTAGACCAGTACGACAGGATTACAATTTTGGTCTTGAACCTTGTTACTGTATCCATGCAGTAAGTGTCCTTGATATCTAAAAATATCGTATTCTGAATACCTACATGTCTGTATCTATATCCATGTTCTTGTCTACAGAAACTAGAATAAGGAGTATGGTTTAAATTTTGCATTATAGTTTTAAACGGAATGTTTATTCTAGTTAATACCCCACTATTGCCAAATACTACTTAGTGCTAGGTGGACTTATTAATCTATTTCCAAGTACTGAATTTTGCACAAGCATTAAGTTTCAAGGATTAAGAGAGTTATACTTCTCCACTAATCCATTTTAAGAGAATGTGTTCATCTGTCCATTAACACTGCCTTGTTTTAATAGGGATGGGTTTCTGCTCTAGCTTTTTTGTTTTGACTATGTTGAATTAAAATCCTCGAGTTGTAACAACTCTATATAAGAAGAGCTAGGAGATTGAAGCTCAGAACAACTATTAGTGTGCACGGTTTCTCCTTCACGTGAGCATGATTTGTAAAACATCACAAGGTTCCTGCATTCAAAGAATGTAGAAACTAGTATTAATTTTTATTATGATGTTCCTTCTACTAATCAACTTCTATGTGGAGCTGGAGTTATCACGATTGAAGTGATATTTCCTCCTCTGATAGTAGGAGTGGCTGTAGAGCGGATGACATTACCTTTAACTAGAATTAAGTGGCATTGTAATTTAGAAAGAAAACAAATATAAAATAAATATAATGTTGGTAGAGAGGTTTGAACTCAAGACCTCTAAATTATTTTTTCATCAACTTGCCGACTAAACGATTAGTTGTTAATTTTTTGAGGAAACTTAAGTAAATGATATGGCTGAAGAAAATTAAATAGTAGGCAATTGAAACTCACCCTGGCATAGGGTATGTCAGTTTTTCTCTGATAAGACAGATGATAGTAAATTTTGACTTTGGTTACTGAAGCCCCTTGTATGATTCATTATGCACGGTTTCTCCTTCATGTGAGCATGATTTGTATAACATCACAAGGTTCCTGCATTCAAAGAATGTAGAAACTAGCATTAGTTTTTATTATAATATTTTCTATGTTGTTACAAGCGACGTCTAGGCGACCTAGGCATCCAGGTTGAGGGGAGGGCACCTCGACCTGGGGTCCTGTGTCTAGCGATGGGCGCTTAGGCGCGCCTAGGCGGATGCTTAGGGTCGACCAGGAGAAATAAAAGGTGGGAGCCTAGGCGATTTTGTTGTTGCTACTTGTTGGTACTGCTTCTTAACCTGCTGCTGTTGCTTTTTTTTTTTTTTTTTATGTTGCCTGCTGCTGCTGCTTTTTTATATTGTATAACTTATATTCTGCAATGTCTGCTATATTGCAGATTTTTTTCTGCACATAATCATGTTTGACCTGGGTAGACGCCTAGGCGAGGTGGGTAGGCTTTCGCCTCGCCTCGCCTCGCCTCGTCTAACGTCCAGTACAACATAGAATATTCCTTATACTAATCAACTTCTATGTGTAGCTGGAGTTTTCACGATTTATGTGATATTTCCTCCTTTGATGGTAGGAGTGGCTGTAGAGCGGGTGGCATTACCTTTAAGTAGAATTAAGTGGCATTATATATAATTTAGAAAGAAAATAAATTAAAAACAAATATAAAATAAATATATTGTTGGCAGAGAGATTTGAACTAAATGCCTCTAAATTATATTCTCATCAACTTACCGACTAGACAATTAGCTGTTAATTTTTTGAGTAAACTTAAGTAAAAATATGGCTGAACAAAATTAAATAGTAGGCAATTGAAACTCACCCCGGCCTAGGGTAGGTTAGTTCCTCTCTGATAACAAAGATGATAGTAATTTTGACTTTGGTTACTGAAGCCGCTTGTATGATTTAGTGTGAACGATTTCTCCTTCATGTGAGCATGATTTGTAAGACATCACAAGGTTCCTGCATTCAAAGAATGTAGAAACTAGCATTAATTTTTATTATGAATTTTTTTACTAATCAACTTCTATGTGGAGCTGGAGTTATCACGATTGAAGTGATATTTTCTTCGCTGGTAGTAGGAGTAGATGCAGAGTGGGTGACATCACCTTTAACTAGAATTAAGTGACATTGTAATTTAGAAAGAAAACAAATATAAAATAAATATAATGTTGGTAGAGAGAATTGAACTCAAGACATCTAAATTATATTCTCACCAACTTACCGACTAGACAATTAGTTGTTAATTTTTGAGAAAACTTAAGTAAATGATATGGCTGAAGAAAATTAAATAGTAGGCAATTGAAACTCACCCCAACCTAGGATAGGTAGGGCTGAAAATCGAACGAACGAGCTCGAACAAAGAATGCTCGTACTCGGTTCGACTATCGAACGAGTTTGAATTGAATTGAGCTTAACGTCGAGCCCAAAAATAATGTTTGAACTCGGTTCGATTAGAGACTTGAAAGGATCGAGCTATGCTCGATTTAGCTCGCAAGCTTGGACGAACACAAACCGAGTCCGAGCCAAGGCTGAGTCAAAGTTCCATTAAACCTACTTTATAAACCATCATTGAACTGGTATCACTGAATCATTTATAGACACGACTAGTATGTCCACAAAACTACAAAAGAATTTTTTTAATGTTATATACATGTTTGAAACCAAAATTTAGATGAGAATCAAGAAAAAATATATTTGAGAAGACCAAATTTTTGTCTGTCGTTTCCGGTCTTCAAAGCGTCGACAACCCCCTTCTAGCGTCCGCCGCTTCCTGTTCTTAAAGCATCCTCCTTTAGGGATTGGGACTCCAACAAACTTCAAACCTATGGAGTAATTAACTTGTGGCTATGAAACCTATGGTCCTATGGAGAAGTGCCTCATTCAATGAAGGCATGGAAGACTAAGAGTCTATGGAGTCAACGTGTGGCTGGTTGTGCCTAGTTTACATAATAGAATGATGGTGGGACCCAACGTGTGGCTGATCATTTGCTTTTAACATATACATTGGCTCGTAATATATACATTGGTCATTTGCTTTCATTCAGACTTTTCCTTTAATATATATGTTGGCCGGTGCTATGGACTTTTTTTACTTAATAGAATGGTGGTGGAACCCTACTCCTATGGACCCAACGTGACTTTACTTCCTATTTAATACTATTGATCTAAAAGAAGGGTGTGTCATTTGCTTTATATATATATATATATATAT
Source organism: Iris macrosiphon (assembly GCA_036927795.1). NCBI lineage: Eukaryota > Viridiplantae > Streptophyta > Magnoliopsida > Asparagales > Iridaceae > Iris > Iris macrosiphon. Next base: position 71,125,361 of record JAYESA010000009.1, on the reverse strand, counting down.
ATATATATATATATATATATATATATTCTACTATATAATGAGCAAAGTAGGCTTCACCGTGAAAGTTTTCTTTCCAAAAATACCTTTCATTATATTTACTAATTAAAAATAATACCTACAATAAATTCCAATGACAACCATTTAAGGGATGCATTAATATATTATAGAAATCAAAGAGTTCATGCTACTTGCTAAGTTTTCTAAGCTATTACCAAGGAATTCCAATGGTTGAACTCTTAACCTATATAATTAAAAACAACAAAGTTAAACAACTCATCAAAATCATCCACTCCAAAATACGTGCAAAGCACGTGCATATATACTAGTATATATATATATATATATATACTAGTATATACGCACGTGCGTTGCACGTATTTCATATTACTTGGAAAAAACAATAGTTTATTAAAAGAGCAACCAACAATTTCTTAATTTTATTATAGGTGGAAATATAATAGACAGGAGCATGAAAGTTGGGTGAAATTAAATGACGAAAATATGAAAGGTTTCTCTTATCTCTTGGGTTCATGTGCCTACTTTGCATGCATGCTTTATTAACTTTTGTTTTATTCTCCAAACTACCTACTTTGCATGCATGCATATCTTTGTTTTATTAACTATCATTCCCCAAGTTGCCTCATGCATGCATACATACATTTAATACGTATTTAATTACTGTTTTTAATTACTTAGATATCCTTATCAACGTTAATACATATTGAAATGTAATGAAGGGTACTTTTGGAACGAAAAACTTTCACGGTGAAGCCTAGTTTTGGCATTATATAGTATAACTAGTATATATGCACGTGCTTTGCACGTATATTGGAGTGAATGATGTTGATGAGTTAGTTTATTTCTACTGCTTTTAATTATATAGGTTAATGGTTCAACCCTTCGAATTCTTTGGTAACAATTTAAAAGACTTAGCAAGTAGCATGAACCCTTTGATTTCCGTAAATGGTTGTCATTATTGCATCTCTTAAATGGTCGTCAGTGGAATTTATTGTAGGTATTCTTTTTAATTACTAAATATGTTGAAGGGTATTTTTGGAACAATTTTTTTTCACGGTGAAGCCTAGTTTTGACATTATATAGTAGAATAGATAATAGATTCTCCAAGTTGCCTCATGCATGTATACATACATTTAATACGTATTTAATTACTGTTTTTAATTACTTAGATATCCTTATCAACGTTAATACATATTGAAATGTAATGAAGGGTATTTTTGGAACGAAAAACTTTCACGGTGAAGCCTAGTTTTGGCATTATATAGTAGAATAGATATAGTAGAATATATATACACTAGAAAAAGCTATAATACGAGAAATCAAACCGAGTTCGAGCCCGTTCGTGAACAAGATCGAGTCGAACAACCTATGGTCGTACTCGGTTCGAACACACCTTCGAATGAAAAAAAATCAATCGAGCTCGGTACCGACCAGTCCACGAACGAACTTCGAACCGCTTGGACCGAGCTGAACGCGAGCTGTTTGAATCGTTTTACAACCCTAAGGTAGGTCATTTCCCTCTCTGTTAACACAGATGATAGTAAATTTTGACTTTGGTTACTGAAGTCCTTTGTATGATTTAGTGTGCTTGGTTTCTCCTTCATGTAAGCGTGATTTGTAAAATACCAAGAGGTTCCTGCATTAAAAAAATGTAGAAACTAGCATTAATTTTTATTTTGATATTCCTTCTACTAATCAACTTCTATGTGGAGCTGGAGTTATCACGATTGAAGTGATATTTCCTCCTCTGATAATAGGAGTGGCTGCAGAGTGGGTGACATTACTTTTAACTAGAATTAAGTCACATTGTGTAGAATTTAGAAAGAAAATAAATATAATGTTGGTAGAGAGATTTGAACTCAAGACCTCCAAATTATATTCGCATTAACTTACCGACTAAACATTTATTGAGGAAACTTAAATGATATGAGTTGAAATGTGGTAGAATATTTTGCTTGATTTTATTGATGGGAGGAGCTACATATTTGTAGGAGGGGCCAACTCCTCTCTCTTCAATTCTATCCGATGTGGGACTAAAGCTCTTTCATACTCTCAACACTTCCCCTCAAGATAGACGATAGATATCAATCATACTCATCTTGTTACATAGTTTAGAAAGACTCGATGAATTAAGATCCTTGGTCAGACAATCTGCAACTTGTTCTTCTGAGCGAACATGATCGGACTTTATTATCCAATTTTCTAACTTCTCTTTAATGAAGAACCGATCGATCTCGATGTGCTTAGTTCTGTCATGTTGAACTGGATCGTTAGCTATACTTATTGTAGCTTGACTATCACTCCGAAGATGCAACGGTGTTCCCTGGTCAAGTTTCAACTCTGTCAGCAGTGCTCTTACCCACAGTAACTCTGACACTCCCAGAGCCATAGTTCTATATTCTGCTTCAGCAGTCGACCGTGTTACCACCGACTGTTTCTTGCTTCTCCATGAGACTAGGTTACCTCCCACAAAGACACAGTACCCTGAGGTAGACCTTATGTCGTCCATGCAGCTTGTCCAATCTGCATCGCAGTACCCCTCAACACCCATGTGTTCATTTTTCTTGAACCACAGTCCTCTTCCAGTAGTCCCCTTCAGATATCTCAAGATATGAAAAATTGCGTCCATGTGGCCCTTCCTTGGATCATGCATGTAGCGACTCACTACACTCACAGCAAATGAGATATCAGGGCGAGTGTGGCTTAGATAAATCAATTTGCCTACGAGTCTCTGATATCTCTTACGATCAACCGGCTCTCCTGCCTCTGCCCCCAACTTATCTCTCTGATCAATTGGAGTGACTGCCGATCGACATTCCAGCATCTCAGTCTCTGTGAGCAGATCTAGTATATACTTCATTTGAGAGAGGACGATCCCATCTCTTCCTCGAGCCACGTCGATACCGAGAAAATACCTCATTATTCCCAAATCATTCACTTCAAACTCCTTGACGAGTTTTGATTTCAGCTGGGTGATCTCCTCATTATCACTTGTGATCACTATATCATCCACATACACTGCAAGTATGGTGATGTTGTCGCTTGCATGCTGGAAGAAGACCGTGTGATCTGCATTGGTTTGGCGGTACCCTATGCCTGTGACAGCCTTCCTGAATCTATCAAACCAGGCTCGAGGTGATTGTTTGAGTCCATACAATGATTTCTTCAGCTTGTACACCTTTTCCGCCGACTCTTTCGTGCACCCCCCCCCCCCCGGGGGGGGGGGGGAGGGTCTCCATGTATACTTCTTCTTGTAGATCCCCATGAAGAAATGCGTTCTTCACATCCAATTGATACAGCTGCCACCCATGGTTTGCTTCAAGAGAGACCAGGGTTCTCACAGTGTTCGTATTGGCTACTGGAGCAAACGTCTCATCATAATCGATGCCATAGAATTGAGTGTATCCCTTTGCAACCAATATTGCCTTGTACCACTCTACTTTACCTTCTGGCGTCTCCTTTACTGTGGAGACCCATTTGCATTCCACTGCTTTCTTCCCTTTAGGCAACGGAACAAGCTCCCATGTTCCATTTCTTTCGAGTGTCCCAAGTTCTTCCAACATTGCAGCTCTCCACCTTGGATCTTCATTTGCCTTCTGCCAAAACTTAGGCAAAGAGGTAATGTTTAACGATGCAATAAATGCTCGATAAGTAGGGGATATATTAGAGTAGGATAAGAAATTGACAATGTCATATTCATAACTATAACGATTAGGAGCTTTTTTCGCATTACTGCGAGAAGATCTCCTTAAGGGAATATGAGGTAGTGGTGGAGAGATTATACCATCCGAATCAGAGAGATCTGCATCCCAATCAGAGGGCTCCGGTGCAGGATAAACATCTTCAAGAGTTGGGGCAGGGTTAGGCGAGGGACTTGGCACAATAGGCGAGAGACACAGCACAATATTGGACTGCTGCTTTCTCCTTCTGTAGACTTGGAGCTCTGTATTCTGTTTCTCCCCTGCACAACATCACTTTCTTTCTTCTGATTGTCACCACTTTCTCCCTCCTCATTCTCATCACTTTCCTCACCCTCGCTATCTCCCCCTTGTTCCCTTGTATCAGCTTCCATCATTGGGCATGGAACTGACCCGACAATCACGCTTGGGCCATCTCTCCCTCACTCCTAACACCTCCTGTGTTAGGTGTGTCACCAAATACAGACCCTTCACCTGAACCATTGTGATAGTATGGTTCCATCTCTCTGAATGTAACGTCCATGCTCACAAAGAGCCTCCGCTCCACCGGACTCCAACAAGAGTATTCCTTCTGAGTCCCTGAATAGCCAACAAAGATGCACTTCAACGCTCGAGGGTCCAACTTTTCCACCGCAGGCCTGTTATCTTTCACAAAGCATACACACCCATATACCTTTGGGGGAACAATGTACTTATTTTCTCATGTAAGCATCTCAAATGGTGTCTTCCATCCCAACACCTGAGAGGGCATCCTGTTAATGAGATATGCAACCGTCAACACAACATGCCCCCACAAGTGTTTAGGAATATTCATGGCAAACATCATTGTCCGTGCACTTCCAACAGGTGCATGTTCTTCTGTTTTGCCACGCTATTATGTGCTGGTATATAGGCACACGAAGTCTGATGTTGTATCCCATGGGGTTGATAAGTGTACTCTTCAATACTCTTGTTTGTGTATTATGTCCCATTGTCAGATCTCAAAATCTTCACTTTAGTATTATACTGGGTCGTAACTCTGCGATGAAAATCTTGAAAGCATGCAAAGACGTAACTCTTACTCTTCATTAGGTATACCCAGGTGACACGAGTGTAACAGTCAATAAAGATGACAAACTATTTAAAACTATTAGTACCAGTTATAGGACAAGGTCTCCACACATCTGAGTGCATCATATCAAAAGCAGCTAAACTTCTATTTTCAGAACTCACATAAGAGCTTCTGGTATATTTTTCAAGCTCACAAGCATCACAAACCAACTTTTGTTTATTAGCCTTTTGATACATAGATGGATACATCTGATTCAGTAGACTGAATGAAGAGTGTCTCATACGCTGATGTTGAAGTAGTAATTCTGCTTCTACAGTTCTTCGTGGCTCCTCTGGTTATGCTTCCTCCACCAGTGACGCTAGTGCTGCGTCCAGTCCACCCGTCCAAGTACCATAGCCCCTTATGCCAAGTGCCAGTCCCCAACCGTCTCCTTGTTCCCTTCTCATGAAAAGTCACTTTAGGAATGTCAAAGGAAACAATACAATTAAGTTGAAGAACAATGGGACTAATGGACAAAAGATTAACATGAAAAGATGGAGCATGCAAAAGATCAGTAAGGGTCATGGAAGGGGTGCATTCAACCGTGCATTTACCCAGAATGAGTCTGGCAGTACCATCAGCAGTCTTACTGCTTTCAGGCGTTGTCAGGTGAGTGTATTCTTGGAACTCACTATTGGAACCCGTGAGATGGCGAGATACCCCAGAGTCAATTATCCAACATGGCTTGTGGATAGATGCAAGGGCATAAGCAGGTATACATGTGCTTGTTTGGGCATAGTAGGTGATGTTAGCCCCGGAGGTGGTTGGAGTCGATGCCCCAGGGGTGGTGGCTTGACTGTCGCCGGATCCAAGCCTGCTCCTCCATATCTCTAGAATTTTTCTCTCACTAGGAGTTATTCCGAGTGACTGATTTTCACTACCCTCTTCTGCCAGATTTGTCTTGTGCCCTCCAGAATGATTACTTCTGCCACCAGTATAGCCTCCTCTGCTATCCCTAAGCCCTCCACGGCTGCATCCACGGTCGTTGGACTGGCCTCTCAGGGGTTTCGTACAGAATATCTCAACAGTTATAACACTCCCCCTTCGGAAGAATTTGGGTTAAAAATCGCTAGGGCTAATTTTTCTTCCGGAGAGTTAGTGGTGCTAGGTATCAGCTTCAATCGTGCATCTTCTTGTGTCATAGCAGCTATGGCCTCCTCCAGTGATGGCAGCATGAGTTGTGCAAGTATGACATTCCTCCTCTGCTCAAATGCTGGGTTGAGCCCCTTTAGAAACTTCATTATCCTCTGTCGTGAAACATACTCCATGAACTTCTTATAATGTTTCGCAAATGCCGGTTTTATTTGCTTATCCTCCATGCCAATAGGATCATAGTGGTCGAGATATGACCAATACTTCTTCAGCAGATCCGCGTACTCAGAGATGGTATGATCTTCTTGGACCACCTTATCAAGTTCATCTTATAGTTGGAAGACCCTTATAGGGTTGCTCGACCCTGAGTATATGGCTTTTCACGTCCTCCAAATGTCATCAACACCCTCCGTCGCTTCCACATTGCCCGACACTTGGTCGGTCAATGAAGCTGTCAACCATCCGGCTACCACATTGTTGACGATTTCCCACACAGCAAACTCCCGTAAGGAGTGATCTTCAGGTGCCTTGGTTTGGCCATTCACATAGCCCACCTAGCCTCTTTCCTTCAGAGTTCGCATCGCCTGACGCGACCACTTCAAGTAGTTGAAAGTGCCCTTCAACTTTATCTCCAGTTTCTCCAACTTTCCCATCTTGTACGGTGAATGATCCACATTAGCGTATGCAGTATGGGAGCTAGTCTCGGTCAACCTCTTGGAGAAGAGATTGTCTACCAAAGCCTTCATCTCTTGGACCGTCAGCTTGCCATAGATCATCTTCATTGTCTTCTCCTATTCTCTGTCATCAGTGAGACGGCGCCAGATCTAGGTCGTCTCTACCTCTGATCTCCGATCTCTCTTCGTCTACTGATTTTTCTTCAGCGGCAGCGGTGTCCCTGAGAGCCGCTGCTCATGTCCCGTGCAAGACTTCGACCCGAGGCCGCATGACCTCATGAGACGACAGTTGTAGTCGAGATCAGGGGTCACACAAATGTCCCCTCACTGATATACCTCAATCCAACTAGCAACTATATAATTAATATCTCGATTACAACTGACTTGTATAAAGTAATAATCAGAAAACCAATTTTCTCGTTCTTCCCTGCAATCGCAGTTGCATGTGGACAGAACCGAGTTACAAACTTCAGAAAAAAAGAAGAAGAAGATCGTCGAGATCGAGATTGAGATTGAGATTGATCGAGGTCGCCGGGTCACCGAGCAGTCACGACAGCACCTACGACGGCACGGGACAGCCGCGAAACAGCTGCAGCAGCAGCAATAGCCGCCCGACAAGCAGTAGCAGCAGCCCGAAAGATGAGAGAGGGAAAGGGGAGGGGGGTGGAGGGGAGGGTGCTGTGGGAGAGGGGAGGAGGATTAGGGTTAGGGTTTGAAGAATGAAAGGGGGGGGGGGGGGAGGGTTGGCTCTGATACCAAGTTGAAATGTGGTAGAATATTTTGCTTGACTTTATTGATGTGAGGAGCTACACATTTATAGGAGGGGCCAACCCCTCTCTCTTCAATTCTATCCGATGTGGGACTAAAGTTCCTTTCATACTCTAAAAAATATGGCTAAAATAAATAAATAGTAGGCAATTGAAACTCACCCCGACCTAGGGTAGGTCAGTTCCCCTCTCTGATAACATAGATGATACTAAATTTTGACTTTGGTTACTGAAGCCCTTTCTATGATTTACAATTCGTTATATATATCTTTGATTGATCTTGAGACATGTAGATGTGATGGGTGTTGAGTTTCTTTTGCTGCAGCAAGTCAGGTGCCGTGACCTAGCTCAATTTATTTGTTATGATAAAGGGAAATTGTTGGTAAGTTCGCATCATCCATCAATACCTATCATACTCGAAGTACGTGTGACCGACCTCTAGCTCAACATTTAGAAAGACCTTTTGTCCTTTCTAATCATGTTTTTGTATCATCAAAACTTTGTATTTTAAGTGCTTTGGCAAGAATAGTACTTAGTATGGATAATCTCCTGGGAAGTCCTAATGTTGTACCAATTTTTTTTTTTTTAGCACTCGTCTCTGTTTGTATTATGAAAGATGCATGTTCGAATGACGGAAACAGCTTTTATATATATATATATATATATATATATATATATATATATGGTTGGGTACGGTTTGACCTTTTTAGTCTTGCATAAGCGGGAGTCTCGTGGCACTGGACACTCATCTTTTGACCATTCCAGTTATTCCACAACACATCTAAAATTGGACTAATTCTTTTCTAAGTACACTAAGAAAAATCAGGAGCAATGAAAAGGCAATTGGATTTTGAAGTTACTTTTTTGCTTTCCCACAGGACCTATGATCATTTTATTGCTTTCCTCACTACAGGTATTCTGGAGTGTGGCTGATAACTCGGTGTGCCTCTCTCGAGACAAATGGGTATAATATTGGTGATTGGGCTCTTTGTATAGTAGTTCTTGTTGCTTTTGGCATATTTTTCCGCTGCATCGCCTTCTTTTGTATGGTAACCCTGAAAAGGATGTGAGCCAGCGACAGATTTTTTTATTTTTTTTTATCGATTTCTTGTTTCTGTAAATGTCCTGCAAACCAATTTTGTAGCTTATATTTCTCTTTTCCTCCTCTTTCTTGCGATAATGAATGTAAAGATCCACCTGTATATATTAGATTGGTTGTCATGATCCGAAACAAGGCTAACTTTCGCCACTTGAGGAAACTTTGATCACGAGGAACCAGTTAATGTCGATGGAGAATCAATTGTTGACGGGTTGAAATTCAGTATGAGCTTGAACTGCGTATATACAAAGGTTTTTTTTTTTTATCGACCATGTTTCGTTAGCTGTTATTATGAAGAATCATTTTGTTAGTTTCTAACTAACACGGACAAAATGTTGGCAGTTTTTCTCTAAATTAAAAGAGACCTTTTTTCCCGGTCTCTGAGCTTTTAGAGATATTCAGCTTGTGAACTCTGCTTGTTTCCATTTTATTTTTCTTAAAAAAATATTCTCCATTAGTGTGAAAGACATTTATATTTTGTTATGAGGTTAATATAAACGCTTCCAATTTGATGTCAAACTTACTGAACCATATTTGTACAAAGTACAAAGTTCATGACTGTTGGTTTTGGGTGGGGGTTTCAAATCTACCTGGAGATTGATGAGTGCCAATAGTTTCGGAGAAGTTCAGAGAGTCGATGGCAACAATGTAGCTCATTTTGTGTCAGTATCAAGCTCAGAAGAAAGCAAGAACAAAGTAATATCAGTGCCAGCAGTATATTGTCGGTATATTGCTGGTTTGTAGTTGATGTTGGTTCTATTGCAGATTGAGTGAGAGGTATATCGTCTTTGCGGTATGTAGACGTTGCTGTTTTGTTTCCAGAACATCTTGGTGGTATACTGTGTTGGAGGCTTAAGGACCAATTTAGGTGTTTTATGTACACCATTGAATCGTTATGTTTGGTCAGGATTACCCGGAAGGGTGAGTTAAATATGAGTTTTTTTTAACCCTAATCCCAAAAGATCAATCAACAAGGAGAGAATTCTCAAATGATGCAACTTTCTAGCAAGAGGATGATGAGATTCGAAGTTTGAGACTGTTTTTTAAAAGAGATCGGTTTGAGGAGTTCTACATTCATCCTAGACATATCCTCTTCGGCAACTCTCTTATTGTTTTATAATAATTTTTATTGTATTTGAAGTGTCGGGGTGATTCGTGTAGGTAGGTGGAGAAGTTTGTAAATGGGTCAGTGTACTTTCTTTATTCCTTATTGGAGGTTTTTTCGGTTTGGACTTCGACTGTTAGTGTGTTTTTTTGTTACAATTTTTCACGTAAATATCATTGTATTTCGTTGCCTGTTGTGTGAATTTTGGAATTGTATCTGGGTTGTCGTCTCTCAGTCCTAGATAGGTTTCTTCTGGTTTAGGGAATTATAGTTTTTTTTACAAATTGTGTCTGTCCCCAATATAGTAGTATTAGAACCAAGTTGCTAGGTGCCAGATGGTTGACAGTCAAATTGGGTAGAATAGATGGGTGTGACATGGTTAACCTGAACGATTCCAACAATAACTATTGGTGAATCAAGACGAAAGATTTTTATTTGTCAAGAATCTACATCTTCCGGTATTTGCTTTTGAGAAGCCAGGTGAAAAATCTGACGATGACTAAAATTTCGAACATATACACGTCTATGGGTATATCAAACAGTTTGTGGACGAGAATGCGTATAATCATATCATTAATATTGAGCACGCAAATACATTGTGGGAGAAGCTGAAATCTTTGTATGCAAAGAAGATCAGAATAAATATATTGTTCCTGATCCGACTATCGATGGATCTTAGATACAAGGATAAATACATTGGCTCCGTCCTTTTTACAATATTCCTGATCAATCTTCAAATACTAACGAATTCACAGATGGCTCTGACCTTGTCCACATTCCAAGTTATTGAGCAAGACTACAAGGTCAGAGGGCATTTTGTAACATCTTGTCCAAATAGTCCATTGACCACAAGAAAAGTTCAAGAAAATACAAAAATCCAGGCAAGAATGGCTGCTGCCCACATCATATATATGTATTATATACTTTCCTCTCAACATTCCTTTCAAATAAGTTATACTCCATTGTATTTGAAGAGGGGTTAATGTTTACTGCTTCCAACAACATCCCAACAGAAGTAAAATGAAAGACAAATCCCATACTCTTATACAAGTTAGAAAGTGATATTATTAATTTATTGAAGATTAAAGAAAGGTACACAATATTAAGTATCAATGTCAGTCACAGTCACAGTCACTTACAGGACTTGGTAAAATTATTTCCCACCGGTTACGATTTACGAATAAGTCACAACTAGTATATAATAGTAAGCGCAATGTCGTCGTTGTATCGGTATCACACCGTACAATATAGGTTACAAGTCTTTATTTCAGTATCAATCTTTGTCAGTGTAACCGTATGTTCTGTGCAACATAGGAATATCAAAATACATCCATACACGTGGAGTTGGAGAAAAAAAAAAAAAAAAAAAAATACGAGTAAAACAAAGGAGACTAATTCCACCCATACGAAACTATATACATAGCCGGTCAAGGGTTAGCCTGTCGCATTAGGACAACCCTTCTATGTTTAGAACAACCCTTCAGGTCCAGCACGGCCTGCAAGACGTCGGTTTCGCGGATGACCTCTCTCCGTACTAGTTCACAATAAAGATCAAAGAACAACCAAAATTAGCTCCGACGGCTAAGATAATCCAAATATCTGGACCATCCTGACTATATATGACCTTGTTTATACACATTCACTTCTAGCATATATCATGTCGATGCCTGTATGCACCTTGTTTCAAACCATTGATCGTTAGGGGACATTTGGATGAAGGTTTTGTATTTCTAGAAATCTATCTTCCATTCTTTTTTTCATAGAAAAAGAATTCAACATTCTCGTACCAATGTTTGGTTAGGTTAGGAATATGTAGTCAGAAAAATTCAATTCGTCCATTCACATATTTGGTTCAAACAGAAATAACAATCTTAATTTATTTAGTTTTCTATAAATACTTTTTCATTAATTTCTTAATGCTTCTATTACATAAATTTACATGTTTGGGATATGGTCGAACATTATTTAATTTTGGACCGAAAATCGAACATAACCGAACCGAAAAACAGATTCGGTTCGGTTTAAAAAAAAAAAAATCGGTTCGGTTTCGGTCAAAAACCGAAAACCGAATAAGACTTGAGCAATTATGAATACCCTCAATTTTATACATATTTTGTGATTAAAACATGTATATTTTAAAAACAACAATCATATATATATATATATATATATATATATATATATATATATATATATATGTTTTGAACTCCAACTTTGATAATTTAACTACCAGTCCAATTTTGGAAGCAATTTCGAAATACAATAAATGTGTGTATAAAAATTATAATTTTTAATATAATTTAACAACGATCCTAACATTGGATCCGACCCACTAAACAATATAAATATTCCAACCGAACAAACCGAATTGGTTATTCGATTCAGTTTCGATTTCGATTTTGGCTAAATTCGGTTTCAGTTTTGGAATTTTAGAATTTCAGTTTTTCCGGTTTTGACTATTTAGATTCGATTGAAACCGAATAAACCGGTGTATGAGATAGAAGTTAAAATTTTAAAAATAAAAGGAGGATATTACTGTCCAAACAAAATATCCAAACAACATTTCCAGAAAAACAAAACTATTTCCAAGGGGGTCTTAGTTTTACTTTTTTTCACAACAATGAAAATATAAAGCCCCTCGTATTCCTCCTAATTTTCAATCCTAGACATACTAAGCATGGATAATGAATCCAACACATTCCTCACATTGTTTATTTTCTTCTTATAAGCTCGGGGCTATTTTAGCCAATTATAAAACATAGACAAGGATACCACAGACTTTTTACTTATTCGTTTTTGAGTGGCAAAATGTTACTTCCAAAATTTGAGCCACTAACAAGTAGTTGACACTTATTAGTAGCAAAACACAACTAACTTATTTTGTTGTCACTTCTAAAATACAACTAACTTATTTGTTGTCACTTCTTAAATCTATCACTTACTTACGAGTAATTGCACACTTATAAGTAACAAAAACATAAACAAGTATTTAACGGTCACTTCTAAAATCCGTTAATTACAAATGATTGCCACTTATAAGTGACAAAAACAAACACCTTTTATTGCCCAAAAAGCGATATCTATAAATCGGCAACAAAATTGTTTAAAGAGTTTACACTTTTCATTAGTTCTTATGAATGTTGGTGGGGGGACGGATAGGTCCTAGGATCGAATCCGGCACCCCCTCTCCCCATCTTCGGACGGCTGGACGATTTATATAGCCACAGTCAGCTTCGAAAAAGAACACCAAAATATATATATATATATATATATATATATATATATATATATATATCCTCTTTAGTTTCTTAACTTGTTTTTGAATAAGCATAGGTCTCAAATTTAATTTAAGATCATATTTCATAGCTTCTTTTTTTGCTGGTTTATATCGCTCAAAAATTTTATTATTCCTCACCTTCACCAATACTTTATAAAAAAATAAAAAATAAAAATCCTATTTTCATAATTAAAATTTAGACTTCCTCAAGCGCTCAATAACTTCTTTTCGAAATACAATTATTATTTTACAACAATTTTAGTGTCAGAACTTCTTGAACACAAATGAGTGAGAGATTTCATAATATAATTCATATAAATATAATATTACACATGAGAAATTTTAAAAAATACAAAAAAAAGTTATAACACTAAAATCGTAGTCACGTCTGCAACACATTTTAGTGTTAGAGAATTGATCACAGATAAAAAAAATTTATGATAGAATTCAATAATCAATTTAGAATATCAAAAATTAAAAAATTAAAAAAATATATTATATGTAATACTAATATCGTTGCCACGTCGTCGTCATCTCAGCACCACATTTTAGTGCTAGAAAATAGATAACAAATAAAAAGAAAATTCCGATAGAATTCAATAGTCAAAGAAAAATGTCCAACAGACCAAACGGGGACCCGCCAAGGTTGTGAAAAGCGCTAGATGGACGGGCACCTGCCGCCTAGATGTATGTGATTCAAAAAATATTAAAAAAATTCAAAAAACCTAATAAAAATTGCATAAAAAGTTCATAAAACCCCATAACATCATAGTCGGACGTCAGGATGCCTAGGCGGGCGCCTAGACGGGCATTGGACGGACACCAACTGCCTATGCGACCTAGGCGGCCGCCTTTTAGAACAGTGATGACTGCTAACCAAACCGAACGGCTACGTGGCGTCCCTCTATTGGCCGAAAAAAAAATGCTAACACCAGCCTCCCCCTGCTAGCGTCAATATTTTATATCCGACCAACAGGGGTACGCCACGTTGCTTTCGGACTGGCCTGCAATCCCCTCTGCAATCTGTTAAGCAACATTGATAGTCAAATTAGAATATACAAAATAAAATTTTGAAAAAATATATTATATGTAACACTAATATTGTAGCCACGTTGTTACCATGTCACCTTTATGACATGGGAGACTGTATCACCCAAAAAATTTAGATGATAAATAACTTTAAACACAAAAACTGTATTTGGATCTGCTCTTAAGTTCTCTCCTACCATCTTAATGAGTTTATTTTAATCCTCATATCCACTAACTCCTTTCCTTTGTAGGTTGGTGTTCCGATGTTCCAAATTATTAATCTAATACTCCTTTTCCCCGTTGTTTCCTATATATACCATATAATTCTTGTATGTTTGTCATCACATTCGAGTTACAGCATGCTATGTCGCTTCTGTGAGAATTTCTTGTATATTTGTCCTCGCATTCGAGTAACAACAAGGCGTGTGAGAAAACAGATAATGAACATAGAAAAAAAATGTTTCTAGTATAGAGGAGGTAAACAAATAAATATGGACGACTAAGATTATTTAATTAAAAATTAACCTTCATATACCACAAGAGAAGATAGTTACAAGTACTAAACAACAGGTTATAATATATATTACCAAAGAAACATAAAAGTCAGATTACATCTTATAGCATAATTTTGTCCATTTGACGGCCACATCCAAAACTAAACTATTGCCCAAGAATCTCCCCACACGATATTATTATTCCCTGTAATCTCTCTGCTCTATTCCCTATCCTCCCAATAACAAAATAATAGGAAAAAGAATTGACTCCTGTCACCATCCCTCCCCTCCCCTCCCTTCCCTTAAGTCCACCGTGACCAGAACCGCCCCCGACCGCATCTGATCCATGCGGTGCGGTCTCAATGCTCAACGCGCACCTACTCAAATAGTTTCGTTGTGTGGACATAATTTAGTTGCACACATTTGCATGTTCAATGTATGTGTTGTGTCTAACAATAACAACAACATTTTGCTTGTAAAAGAAAAAGAAAAAGAGAGTTGTGACGCTAGCGTAAGCTCACCGGGGGGCAAGCGACACGGAGAAGTCCGTCGGGACCGTCATCTTCTCCGCCCATGCTTTGGAGTCCAAGTACAGCTTCGACACCTTGCCGGCGACCCACGTCATCTCCGGCCGCATCCACGCCTCCTCCTCCACGCACCTCAGCGCCACGCGTATCAGCCTCTCCGCCGCCTCCACCGGGAACGAGTCCCTCAGCCTCCGGTCCACCCACCGCCTCACCCTCCCCCTCCTCTCCTCCGCCTCCGCCTCCGCCGCCCCGTCCTCGTCCTCCGTCCCGATCGCCTCCCTGGCCGTCTCGATCACCGAAACCCTCCTGTAGTCCCCCTCCTCCGCCACGTACTTCACTGGCTCCCGCCCCGACACCAGCTCCAGCACCACCACCCCGAACGCGTAAACGTCCGACCGCATCGATATCGCCGCCCCCGACAGCACCTCCGGCGCAATGTAGCCCCTTGTCCCTTCGATCCGCATCCGCCTGCTGTTCGACCGGCCGAGACCCCTCTCCTTCTTCTTCTCCTCCTCCGCCGCCGGCGGGATCTCGCCGGCGAGGTCGGCGGCGCCGAAGTGGCAGATCTTCGCGCCGAGGTCCGGGTCGGTGACGACGACCGCGGAGCTCTTGATGCGGTTGTGGATCGCCCTGCAGTGGATGTGCATGTACTCCAGACCCTGGGCTATGTCGGCGGCGATCTTGATCCTGGAGATCCATTTGGAGAGAGGGGTGAAATTAGGGTTTCGGGGGTTGCGGAGGCAGGACTGGAGGGAGGCGCCGGCGACGTGCTCGTAGACGAGGTAGATGTTGTCCGCGGAGGCGGAGGAGGAGGAGGGGAGGGAGGCGCCGAGGAGGCGGGCGATGCTGCTGTGGTGGCCGCGGCAGATGGCGGAAAGGCGGCTGGGGATGTCGGAGGGGACCCCGCGGAAGTTGCGCTGGAAGACGACCACTTCCCTCCCGCGGAGGGTGCACTTCCAGGAGGAGGAGGTGGAGGAGGAGGCGGAGGAGCTGAGGCGCTTGGAGAGGAAGTTGTTGGTGGCGGCGGAGAGCTCCGAGAAGGGGAAGAGGACGGGGTTTTCGGAGAGGGAGAAGCGGAGGGAGGAGAGGGAGGAGGAGTCTAGGGACGTCGAGGTGGTGGAGGTGGATGTGGTGGGGGTCGGGGGAGGAGGCTGGGTGAAGCTGGGGAGGGAAGTGGAGGAAGTGGAAGAGCTGGAGTTATGGGGGTGCTGGTGGTGGCGGTGGTGGCTCGATGGAGAGGGGGACGGGGAGGGGTTGGCGGCGGAAGTCGACTTCCGGGATCTGCACATGAGACGGGGGTGGACGGGGGAAGTGGGTTCGGAAGTCCGAAACATTAGAGAGCAGTGATTTTGCAGGAGGTGAGGAGGGAAGTTGGATTGGTGGAAAGAGAGGATGGAAGTGATTTCGCAGGAAATGAGGAAGGAGGAGGAGAGGTAGATGATGGGAAAAGGAGTTTCATGTGGACACGGTGGGTGGCTGGCTGGCTGACTGCTCTCCGTCACATGCGCATGCTTTCTAATGTTCATTCTCCACTGCTTTGCATATAACACCTACCAATTTACGTTATTTATGCCAAATATCTAATTCTCCGTACTACTCAGAGGATAAGACCCGTGTTTGTGTCATCAGCGGTAAGATTTATTACAATTTCTACATTCTAGATTTGTAATATAGAAGCTCATTTTGAATAATAAGTAATATTTATGATTATTTATACTAACTATCGAATTCGAGTAGCTCTTGTCGTTACCGAGGAGAGGTATAAGATCTTGGTTGGTGGCAGAAGATCAGTGGATCAAGTCACGGGGGTGTATTATTTCTTTCATTTATAAATGGTGGGAGTTAGGGGACTTATAAATGGTGGGAGTTGGGAGACAGTGGCCCAAAGACATACAATGTAGTGTGCACAAACTTCCGGACGTTATGTTGTAAATTCAAAAAAAATAAAAATAAAAATATGGTAGTTAGTATTATAACTTTTTATTTTTATCTTAAAGTAATGGTAGCCTGTGTAATAAACTAAAAAAGTAGGAATGACCAGTGTAATTAGTTTAAAAGTAAAAATATCTTATGTAATAAACATAAAATATAGAAATAGATAGTGTAAATAATTCTAAAATTTAATTAAAGTCTTATAATGATTCTATTCCAGCTATATGGATTAAAATCTGAGTCTCAAAAGTAGAAATTTATTTAGAATAGTACAGATCAATTTGTATTCCTAATTTGTTTACTCTAGATTTTATATTATTTTTGAAAAATGATAGCTCGTTGATCAATTTCCACTTATCTCATTATGATCTCAATTTTCTTTTTCCACTAATCTCATGCAAATTCAATCAATTCTATATTAATTTTTTATTATAAATTTGAATCTCAAGATACATTCTTAATCTCCATCTACTATTGATGTTCTAATAGTCTCAAAGTACTGAAATATCATTTGATCTCCTTTGGATGCAGAAATTTTTGTTTTTGGATCTCCTTTGGATACACATATAGGATATATTTTTTATACCACTAGAACAAGATATAAAATTAGAATTGATTATTATGTGTTTTCTTTTTATCTTTATATAAGTTAATCAGATGTACTATCGATCAATAATTAGACCATAAAAGCTTAAATGGTAATATTATACTTTAAATTTATGTTCTATATATAAAAAAAATCTGGAAGATAATTACTAGATAGTAAAGTTTGAGCAACCAAGTGTTTAAAGATTTGAAAATTTTAATGCTAGGGAAGGAAGGAAATGCAGGTATTGGATTTAAAACCTTTGTTTTGGGAGACCTGATGTCTCCTATTTCTGTTCTATATTGATGTTTCTTTTCTATTATATGTGGGTTCTTTTTTTTTAATATCGACTGGAACTTATATATAATAGGGTAGAAACAAAAAATATAAAACATAATTAATGGGACAATAGATCTGTTTTGTTGCTTTGGACGGTGGATAGTCAATGATTAGCCAAACAAAAAAGTTAAGTTGTTACCTTGTTTGTTCTTCACATAGACATTTTTTTTGCTTTTAAGTTTAAATATGACCCAAAATAAAGTTCAATTTTTTTTTTAAATAAAGTAATATATTTATATATAATTGCAAGAAAATGGAGGAATTTTGTGAAATTACAGGGAGGGGGATAACTCGCCAACTGAGTTGGCGGAGCCCAGAGTTCCAGAAGAACTCGCCAACTTAGTTGGCGGGCTCTGGACAAGTTCGCCAACTCAGTTGGCGGGCCCCTCTTCTCTCCTCCTTTCCGTCTCGGAGACCGCCTCCTGACTTCTCCCCTTGCCAACTAAGTTGGCAGGTTCTGGACAAGCTCACCAACTCAGTTGGCGGACCCCTCTCCCCCCTCCTTACCGCCTCGGAGACCCCCCCCCCCCGACTTCTCCCCTTCTCTCGGAGACCCCCCCCCCCCTCCCCTCAACTTTCCCCCCTCCCCCCCCTATAAGTAAACCCCTTCTCCTCCCCCTCACACCACTTCTCCTCCTACTACTACTCACATCACTCCCCCTCCCCTTTCTTCCTATAATCTATATTTTTGGAGATGGCTAACCACAATGACGGTCGTATTCCTGGTGGACCGACTACCCATCTTATTATTAAGCAACGTGAAGACCACATATCTAGTCGGATATTTACTGGCGAGGTAATTTTTTAAATTATAAGTTATCAAGTTAAGTAATTTACACACACAATATAATGCATATATTTTTTATAGTTATACGACCATGATCTTGGTTTACGAACCCGGATCCATGTACATTGGCGGACCGAAAGAAATTATCGTACGTGGGAGCTAAATTCTATCCAAATGGCTTTGGTGGAATCCTTTGGATTCTACTATATAGATCGTGTTAGATATTTAATCCACGATCTTCATTTAGTTGTAAGTCATGTGGAGCGTTGGTGGCCTGAACGCAACACTTTCCAACTCCAATTCGGCTAGATAACGATCACCCTATTTGATGTGGCAAATATACTAGGGTTATCTATTTAAGGTGACGCTATATATTTTGATCCGCACTTAAAGGGATCTGATCTGATCAGGAGGTATCTCGGTGTTAGCCCTCCATATGGTATAAAAGACGATAATTTTGTGAAGTTTACATGGCTTCGTGGCAACTTCATGGACCTACATCACACTATTGACGGGGTGGTTGATGTAGATGAAATACGGGTATGTATTTTTATTAGTAATATTTGTTTATGACTTAATTTAGTGTCTATATAACACATAATATTTTTAGGTCATTCGTTGCACTAGAGCGTATCTGCTCTGTTTATGTGGTGCAATTCTATTTTTCGATGCATCAGAAAATATGATAAATGTGCAGCTTCTACCATTCTTAGATGATTTGACAAAACATACTCAGCATGCATGGGGAGCTGCTACTCTAGCCTTTTTATACGCAAATTTAACAGAATTTGTGAGATCCAATCGCAAGAGTATTTGTGGATGTATTTCACTGATTCAGGTATGAATGAAAGACCTAAATTAGTTAGAGTAATTTTATACGCAAATTTTGTTTGTACTAATGTCATATTTTTATTTTATAGTTCTGGTCCTACGAGCACTTCTATATTGGTAGGCCTATTACTAGCATTCTCAGTGATGTTGGAGTATTTTCAGTTGCTATGCGATGGCCCACAGTTGTAGTTGATTATCAACACTACCAATATATGAGTGTATCACTTTATCGTAGCCAATTTGATACACTGCAGTATAATGAGGTAATTTTTTAAATATCTAATAAATATCTTTAAATTATTACAGTTTTTGATCGTAGATAAACATCACATCTATTTGATACAATATCTTTAAATAGGTTACCTGGTTACCTTACACATGTGAAGATGATGATCCAGAAATCAAGAGGACATCATATTCGTTTACTTTACACAGATCGTAGATAAATATCACATCTATTTGATACATTTATTAATCCTTTTTGCTTGTCAGATATAAATGAAATTGTACTCCAATCATTAAAACAACTTTCAAAAGATATTTTAAGAGAATTTAAAAACCAAGACCAAGAATCACTATTCCCACCTTCAGCAACAGCATAAGCTATAGGATATAATTGATAGTTAGGATCGTGAGCACAAGCAATAAATAAGATACCTTGATATTTAGACGAAAGAAATGTAGCATCAGTACTAATAACCGGTAAACAGCCCCTTAAAAATCCATCAATACATGACTTAAAATAAATAAATATTCGTTGAAAGCTATTATTTTCGGCAGTTTTAATAAAACATGTACTACCTGAATTTGTCTCCATAATTCTATAACAATACTCCTCAAGACTAGCGTATGCCTCATCATAACTACCATTAATTTTAGCTAATGCTGTCTCTCGGGCTCTCCAAACTTTGGAATAACTAACTTGTATACGGTGCTCCCTATATATATCTTTAACAATTTGTGATGGACTGTATGACTGGTTGTCTCTAATAATGTCAATTATCATGGTCTTAATCCATGCAGCGGTAGCTAGTCGATAACGTCCTGTACTAAGTCTTCCTAAACAAGAATGACGATTTTCTAATGTACTTACTTTAACTATATCGTCATTTCCAATAGATTTGACATATACTCTCCAATTACAATTCGGTTGATCATAACTATATATAATTCCACAAGCATTATTCATAACACTAGCTGAACAACGAAAATTATATTTAATTGCTAAATTACTTATAAAGCTTCTAAAGTGAGAACGACTAGGAAATGATTGTCCCTTAAATACTTCATCAGTGATAGCTTTTACAACATCATCATCTACCGTATAATCTACATTTTCAACTAAATCATCACTATTTCCATCGTCGTTGTCACTATCATCATCATGGTTAGATTCATCTGATAAATGACCTTCTTGGATAAATGAAACAATTTGTTGAGAAGAACTAGCACCCGAACTAACATGCTGATATTCAGAAAAATATTCATTATTTCTATTATCTAATGTTGTTGCTACTTTAATAGCATATATTTTTATATACCGTGATTGTGAATTAATCTCAAGAATATAATTTCATGCATCTTCACTATCTATCAAAAAATAATTAGAACTAAAAATAGACTTCAGAATAAAATCATAATGAATAGAACAACGTTCAATAATATGATTACGTATATTTTCAAAACTAATATTCGGATAAGTTGAAAAAATTATACTTTCTCCTCCTTCGTAATTTAACCCATTTACTTTATCGCCGTGCGAGCATACAATTCTTACGCTACGATCCATGACGGTTGAGAACTTTTGCTACAAGAAACTCAGATGAACTTTAGCTGCAGGCAGAACTTTAACTGAAGCTTTGCTAGAGGCAGAGAAACAGAGAGAGTGTTGGAGACTTTACTAGAGGGAAAAGAGGAAATAGAGTGAGTGTTGGATGATTTGGTTGAGATAGAAAATATAAAGAGTGAGAGTGTTGAATGTAATAGCTGTTGTGCAACGGCAATAATGCTTCCCCTGGTTCTCAACGGACCCTTACTCGTTAAATAAGTTGGCGGACAGAGTGCAACGGTTCCCCTAAACCCTCACTCGCCAACTCAGTTTGCAGGCACAGCCTCCAACTCACCATCCATCGCCAACTGAGTTGGCGGCCTGTAGGTATCCCGCCAACTCAGTTGGCGGGCCCCAACAACTCGCCAACTCAGTTGCCGAGTTCTCCCCCTTCCTATAATTTTTCCAAACTCCTCCATTTTTTTGCAATTATATATAAATATATTACTTTATTTAAAAAAAATCGAATAAAGTTATAAACTGAAATTTTGACCATAAATTGGGAGTGCTTTGTGTAAATAAAACAAACTTATAGGCTTGTATATGTAAAATAGGAAGAGGAAATTAGGAAGGAAGGAAGACTTCTTTGCATGGTGGGTCGTTATTCCTTGTTTTAGGTTAATTAGGACTGAGAAATCATGAATGCCAGACAGAGATGACGCCTTTTGATTTGTGATTTTAGATGCGGTGACAGAATGCGCTGGTCATTAGTGACGAGCCTGAACTCTTACAGTCTTGATTGCAATAGTAGTGGTGGATTACCAGACTTCCTTTTCCTTTTATCCAGAGCTCAGGATACTACGTTAAAATAACTCGCATTGATCCCCATAGTCAAGATACAGACCGTCTTCTTGACTGAAGACTACATCTTTAGTCGAGTTGCAGTTTGCAGCTGCCACAGAAACTCATATATTATTGTTAGCGAGTTCCTAAACTTAACAAATTAAATCCTGGAGGTACTTTCATTTGTACAATTCGATTCATTGTATAAAATTCAAGATTACAGCAGCATCAGACTCCATAATTTTAAGTTTTCTGCTGATTTATAATTTTATAATTGTGTTATTTACAATAACATTTTCTATGTTTTTTTGTTTATCAAATATGTTGGGTCCATTCTGATTTGGTAACAGCAAATTTTGGAGTCCAAATATGATAAAAGATTTAATTTGATGCAATTTAAAAATCTACATTAAATATCTGATTTGATTAGATTTATAAATTTGTATCAAATATTTAATTGACCATATTTGGAAGTCCATAATTGGTGCTTGCTATTTTAGATAATGTGTTTCCTATTTTAGGAATTATTATGACCTAAACTAGAGTTTCTCATCCTATTTATATGGGTGAGGGTGGAGACACAAAGAATATAACACAAATGTGGAGATTCAGGATGCTAGTCCACAAAAAATATAAGAAAAATCACACTTTGCTCTTAGGGCTCGCCATCCAAGATAAAAGGAGTATATCTGATCGAGACGTCGTCGCTTTCGTTCAGGAAAAATTGTTAGGGGGTTGGTGAGTGATTTCAATTGTAATCTCCGTCTTTTCTTTTGAGTGTGGTGAGAGGCTTGAACCTATTAGGGCAAATGATTCAACATTAGTTTTTGTCAATCTTGTAATTTCATCTGAGTTATATAGATTAGAATTTGTCCAGGTGAGGTAGTCACCGACATATACTTGTCTTTATCTGTGCATGGTGTTCGTCAGACACGGTGTCGGAATGCTTGTAGGGCGTATCCGATCCCAATATCTGGTAGCAGAGCTACTGGTTTTGGTTCTAGTAACTATGTCTACGGAGCAGATGAATACTCGTATGATCACCCTCACATGGAGTAACTGGATGATTTGGAAGCCAATGATGGATGATCTACTCTGGCGCAAGGACTTGTATGGTCCGTTGGAAGACGACAACGCAAAGCCATCGGAAAAAGTTGCTAAAGACCGAAAATGACTGGATCGAAAGGCCGTTGGATTCATCCGCCAATGGCTGGATGACTCGATGTTTTACCACGTATCCATGGAGAGTTATGCAAAAGCATTGTGAGAGAAGATGCATTCGCTATAAGAAAAGAAGACGGCTGGCAACAAAGCATTTCTTTTTCGCCAACTTGTCAACTTGAAGTACACGGAGGGTGCCCCGATGGCACAACATCTGAACAAGGTTCATGGTATCATCAATCAGTTGTCCGATGTAGATGATGATTGGCGATGAGCTTCATGCCCTTATACTTTTGAGTTCTCTATCGGAAAGCTGGGAGACGGTGGTGTCGATGAGCATCTCCGCTCCTGATGGAGTTGTCACGATGGAGGCAATCAAAAGTAGCTTGTTGAACGTGGAGGTCTAGCGTAAGCAAGTTGAATAATTGTAGGAGTCCACTCTGGTTGCTTCCTACGGGAAGGAAAAACTCAACTTACAAGCAAGGACGGGGGGGGGGGGGGTTCTCGGGTTCTTGCGACTGTGGACCACAAGGAGGGCTGCTATCAGTATGGCAAAATTGGTTATATCAAGGGAAACTGCATGAAGCTCAAAGCTGAGAAGGCCAAAGGCAAGGACGATCAGGAGGATCTCATGGCTATGGGTGGTATCATCATCGCAACAACCGACGCAGAGAAAACTTGTGGCATGTGTCATGATGGCGATTATGTCATGGACACAGGGGCATCGTACACGCCACTCCATAGAGGAGGATCTTCACGTCATACCGCGATGACATGTTTGGACGTGTGATGATGGGGCAATAAGGGGACTACTACAGTTGTGGGCATTAGAGATGTGCACTTGATAACGGATCTTGGTGAGAAGCTCATTCTCAAGGGTGTGCGACATATACCGAGTTTGCACTACAACTTGATTTCGATAGGGAGGCTGACGGATGATGGCTATCGCAATGTATTTGGGGACAAAGATTGGATGCTTACGAAGGATTTCCACTACCAAAATATGTTGTATTAGTGACGATTTTAGCGACGTCAACTCTAAATGTTGCTGAATTATAGATATTTAGTGACGTCCAAATAAAATGTCACAACACGTCGCTGGTAGCGATGTTCAGCGACTATAATTAATATAATAAAAATAAATGTCGCTAGGGAGTTGCTAAACGTCACTAAATTTTTAATATTAGCGACGTTGTAAATTTAAGTCGCAGTATTTTATTATGTTCGCGACGTTTAGCGACGTCTTTTTCAGACGTCGCTAATTTATTTCATATACGGACGTCGCTAATTTATTTCATATACGATTTGGAATTCACTTTCCCCCATTTTCTTCGATCTCCTCTAAAAAAATTTCAACCTCTTCCCTCCATCCCGTCGCCTCCCCGAGCCCCCCCATCCCGACGCCTCACCGAGCACCCATCCCCGAGCCCCCCTCCGGCCGCGTCCTCCTTCTTCTGGCGTGCTCCTCCATTCGTCTGCTCCTCCTTCCTCCAGCGAAGCAACCTCCCTCCGGCGTCCGATGATGCAACCTCCCTCTGTCGGCGTCCCTTCTCCCTCCGGCTCCCCTCCTCGTCCCTAAGTGAGCTCCTCTAGTTCTCTCTCTCTCTCTCTCTCTCTCTCTCTAGGGTTTTCAAGGACTCCACCCGGACACACACTGATACGACACGACACACACACTGTCACATACACGAAACGACAAACACACTGTCACATACACAACTAAGACACACACACACACATGACACAACCAGGATACATGAACACACACACACACATAACACAACCAGGATACATGAACACACACACATGGCACAACCCTAACCCTGATACATGGACCCGGACAAATGGACACACACAGGACACAACCCAGGACACACATATGACAACCATAATCCTGACACATGGACCAGTACACAAGATACGACACACACTGTCACATACACGCACACTTTCAGGATAGTTCTCATGTATGTTGATGAGAATGAGAAAATGCAAGCTCAATAAGTAAAATACATATCAACACTTGTGAAGTATATAAATAAATAAGTAAAATAAAGTTATATATCTCTAAATTTTATATGTAATGTGCAAATTGTTCGAAGGTAGAGCTTTCGGCTAAAAGTTGAGATAATATTGATAATCATGCGAGTACAATTTATCTTTTAACATTTGCATCAAAGGTCCAATATAGTTGGTTTGGAATTATAACACGTATTTAGCGACTGTAGGAGATATATATGAAATTGGTGGAGTTGTGAAGAGGTAGTAGATATATATGAAATGTGAGTGTCAAGGGTCTTGGTATCAGAGTACTGATAGAGTATTAGTGTGTGCCCCTATATATAGACTGTATGTGAGTAAATTGGTGGGATTGTGAAGTAGAGAATAGTGTAAGTATGTAGATGACTGTAGGAAGTGTGTTCTAGTTGTAAATGTCAAGGACCTAAGCAAAAAAGTATATAGTGCATATGACTGTAGGAAGTGCCCCCATATATATATATATATATATATATATATATATATATATATATATATATATATATATATATATATAACACTTGTATCTAGTGCATATGAGTATGTGGTATTGAGTTAATTATGAATATCTTAAGTTCCTGGGGTACTAAATGTCAAGTGATACCTAGATACCAAGTGCATATATAGTTACATGTATATAATTAGCTATATAAGTTAAGTTGTAAATAGTTTCACATAGATAATACTCATTATAAAAGTAGAATAACTTGGCTTATGTTACTAGCTTGATAAATATAAGTTAAGTGGTAAATAGTTTCACACAGATAATAATTATTATAAAAGTAGAATAACTAGGAAGGCTTGTCGTCACCTCCGAAGTTAAGTGTCCATGCGAGCCATTTTCTGGAAAAAAAATTACTTCTGTAAGTCTTTTGAGGCTATTAGAGTTCTACCAGAAATCTAGTAGACTTTTGGAAATCTAGTAGACTTTTGAAAATCTAGTCTAATTCTATTATCCTAAAAATGATTGCAGAAATAAATTTCTTTTTCAGAGAATGACTCACATTGAATACGTGACGTCACACAAATCCTTTATTAGTGTTCACATGTGTATCCATCTTTGCATCCATTTGGATAATATACTTGAACGATGTCTATTCATCTTTGTAGAAGTATCTAGAAATGGATCTGAATTAATATATGCGTCATCCTGATGATATATGCGGTGTGGAGATGTATTCATACATGGGGTAAAACAGTTCCTGCAGTTTACCGAGGCGTTCCCTCAGTACATGGGCAGCACCAAAATTAAGTGTCCGTGTGTGAGATATCACAACTTGAAATATCACTCAGAAGTGGATGTGACATATCATTTGTACTCAAAGAATTTTATGCCGAATTACTACCAGTGGACCTCACACGGAGAACTTATTTCTTTAGCATCAGAGCCGGAGCCTTATGTGGAGCCATATATGGTTGTCCACGACCACGCTGATTACGACGACGGGTGCATGAACATGGTTTGTGACGCTATGGGACCTAGTTTCAATCCGGACAATCATGATGCAGCTGGGGAGGAACCGAATATCGATGCTGCAAAGTTCATGGAGTCACTGGAGAATGCAAGGACTCTATTATATCCTGGTTGTGAGGATCATTCACCATTGGAGGTGGTTACAAGACTGTTGAGCATCAAGTCCAATTTTAACATATCACAAGAATGCTATAACTGACTGATGGAGTTGATTATAGAGATATTCTCGGTGGGTGCTAAGTTACCTAAAGACTTCTACTAGTCTAAGAGGATGGTGAGATCGCCCTTGATGGGATACGAGAAAATCGATGCATGTCGCAACGGGTACATGCTGTACTACAAAGACGACAAGGATGAAGACGTGTGCAGATTTTGTGGTGCTAATCGCTACAAGGGAACTAGTATAGGAAGGTCTACTAGTGCAAAAAAAACTGACCGATTCGATGCAATACTTGCCTTTAACGTCGCGATTGTAGAGGTTATTTATGGTGAAGGAGACTGCCAAAAATATGAGTTGATACAGGCGAGAACAAATTGAAGGAGTATTGGATCACCCATCTGATAGAGAAGCATGGAAGCACTTCGATCGAGAGTATCCCAATTTTACTTCGAATCCGTGTAATGTAAGATTGGGGCTCTCCTCCGATGGTTTTATCCCATTCAGACTTTCGGGCTTCCAGTATTCGTGTTGGCCTGTGATCGTCACCTAGTACAACCTACCGCCTTGGATGTGCATGAAGGCTCTGGTTATGTTCTTAACCGTTATTATCCCGGATCCGAATAATTCGAAGAGGAATATCAATGTGTACTTGCAACTGTTGATAGATGAGTTGAATCAGCTGTGGGAAGTAAGCGCCAACACGTACGATGTTTCAAAGAAGCAGAATTTTTAGATGACGACAACACTTATGTGGACGATCAATGACTTTTTGGCTTATGGCATGTTATCAGGATGGAGCACTCATGGTCGTTTCTCATGTCCATATTGCATAGGACGCACTAAGGCTTTTCGTTTGAAACACGAAGAAAAATCGTGCTTCTTCGATTGTGATCGACAATTTTTACCGTCGGATCATCCGTTCCGGAGGAACATGAATGCATTTCATGCGCATTATGGAGAAGGCAAATTCACCTCCAAGGTGGCCCGAAGACATGATATATGAAGAGGTTGAAGATTTACTATGAAGAGGTTAAAGATTTACCAAGTGCTATCGAAGAGCCTACTAAGGGGTACAAGTGCGATAGATTGGGTCATACTCATAACTAGACGAAGAGGAGCATATTCTGGGACCTGCCATATTGGAGCACAAATCTTATCAGACATAACCTTGATGTCATGCATATCGAGAAGCAACATAATTAATACTTAGATGGACGTAAAGAGGAAGACGACCCAAGACCACGTGTCACGACCCGCACCCAATATAGGGGCACGAGTATACGGGTACGTCTAGCCTACGCCGCAACATCGGCGATAGAACGCTGTCTAGATCACAATACTATCTATCCAATCTCACACGAATATCTAACTCCATAAGGAGACACAGATATAACAATATAATATCAAATACTCAACTACATAACTAAAGCACGATAAGATATCGAAAAAAAATCAAATACAACCATAAAGTCTAAATAATAATATAATCTAAACTTCAAATAATATCATCCAAGTCTCAATATATGCCGGAAACAAATCTGAAACCAAAGTCTGCTAAAAGAAACTAGCTAAAATAACTGGTAATTTCGGCTAGACCTTCCGGCAATCACACCTGATCTGCAAGGTCCAAGGCTGTAACTACTCTCCCTGTGGTCCATAATATGTCGAATATCTGTCCTCTAAGTCGCAGTCTGAAAAATATATCCAGTCAGGATTGGAGCAAAGTATAACCCGATAATAGTTCCAATTAATTGACAAGGACTATAAAATAATAAAATAGATGATGCTATATACTGAAAGAAAATAATAAACTGAATGCAATGTCAAATAATAAAGAGAACATGCAATTTAAGCATTAAGGTATAGCCAGTGCATATATGAAAGGAAGAGAAATGAACTACAATATCAGATTCAGGCAATATGATCTATGGATCTGAATATGGAGAACTGCAACTATTCTAAGTGTTTGAAATACTAGTTTTGATATGTTATCGGCTTGGAAACTTGTACAATAGCTATGTAGCCTGGCTAATCATACGTGAGGTGTATGATTAACACTAACAATTTTTTATAATTTATAATAGGAAAATGATCACATCTCTTACTAGCAATTCCCCCCTCCTCCAACTAGTACAGTTGATCCAACCATGACACGTTACAATACACGATCATTGTCCAATAATAATACCATGTACAATGTCTAATATCAATGTCGTGTACGATGCCAATACGATAACCATAGTAACATCCCATGACTGAAGATCTAAGCCATATACTAGTCTGTGTGCCAAAGTGTCAAGAATCAGATACAACATCTCTAAGTACTTAAAATATAGAAATTATCAAATAATATAAACTATCAGAGAATGTACTCGCCTGTGGTCCTGAGCAATATGTGAGAATTGATGTCCAAAATGGAGTCACAATGACCTAAATATAAAATATAACTGTTAATGATTGATATGAGATGATGTACATGGTTAACTAGCTTGTTGTGATATTTTTAGGCCACTTCTAGGTCTTTACTAGGGTATACTAGTCAATACTAGGCTAACTAGGTTAATACCTTGTTATACTAGGTTTTTTAGGTCAATACTAAGGTATACCAATCCATACTAGTCTTATACTAGCTGGTATAAGTAATACTAGCTAATATAATACCCATGATACTACATACATACTAATATCCTATTGTCTTAGTTTTCCTTAATCTTATATAAACACTTAACTAATACTCTAATTATTTAACCATAATCCTAACTGGCATTACCTCTGTCTCACTCAACACTGCCCTCAGTTACCCAACTGAACTCTCCCCCTCATAACTACAAAACTCGAGCACCCTTAATCATGAATCGATACTTATTATCAGTTCAAGATAATTGATTACCCAACCATCAACAACATACTTCTCAAATTGCCAACATTAATACCTTCCTCCCCTTTCAACTCTGTTATCAAAACCCCCTTGTAACACACCCCAACTGCAGGGACTTGCACCCTAATTAAACCAAACCAAGCTCCTGATCTAGTGTTGTACTGCCACATCTCTGCAGTAACCACACTAGTAACCAACTGCCTGCATCTCCCTAATACCTCACTTGCACTCGAGCTCCCTCTCATGAACACTTATCCATAACTCTACACTAACTTACTTGCTCCTACTGTTGCTGCTTACTTTACTACTAAATCCATCACAACTCGATCCCCATACATGCTATAGCAGCAGTTAATGCTAACATTGCTGCCATCATGTTACAGGTGATACACAACAAGCTTCATGGCTGTTGCTACTGATCTTCACTCCAGGTGAGTGCACAGACCCCCTTCTCATCCAATCACACTCACACCACTTATATAATAGTCCCCACAAGCTGTAAACCCCCTCACCCAAATATAGGTATTTGGGTGTATTTTGTATTTATTGTATTTGTTTTAGATTATTTTTTAAAATAATAAAACCCAATGGTTATATTAGGATACTTCACCATGGTTCGGACATTAATAATATAGGATGGCACCAAAATCTGTATCTCCCTTCATAGGAAGTAGCCTACACAGGAGACCCTACCTGTAGGATCTTTTCGTGGCACAAGAATTCGATCCCTTGGTATTAGTATAACATTAGTGTAACAACCGTAGATTATGTGTTAAATATTTAGATGATTTATATATATAATTTATTTGTGGTTATTTTTCAAACCCAACTTTCTACAATTAGCATCCCAAAATTTCTCCTGCCAAGTTAGGCATTTTTTTTTATAGAGTTGCATGTCATCTACTATAACATACTTTATCGATAATCATTTAATTATTTACTTAGTTTATTTTATTATACAGTTATTTAATTTATTAAACTAGATAAATGTTTAATTATTAATTATAGAATATTACATAAAATATTTTGAGTGTGGTATTTAATTAGATATTTACAAAGTAAAATTTTAGAATTTATTTAGTGTGCAAATATTATTTTTGGATTTTTCTTATTTATATATTCGAATATATGTTAATAAATATAAGGTTAATAATAATAATAATAATAATAATAGCAATAATAATAATAATAATAGTAATAATGTTGTTAATAAAATATAAATAAAAAGAAAATAAATAAGAAAAGAAAAAGAAAAGAAAAGAAAAGGAAAGAAAAGAAAAATAGAAAGGAAAGGAAAATATAATAAAAACCAAAACCTAACCTAAAACACTTAAACTAACAAATCCCCTAACAAACTTCCTAACCCTAAACCAAATTACCCCCAAGTAGCAAACCCGCGTGAACCATCACACCACCTCCTTCTTCCTTATATATATATATATATATATATATATATATATATATATATATATATATATATTACAACTAAACCCTAAACCCTAACCCTAGCTCCGACCAACCCCGGCCTTCCCCACCTCCGGCCGACGACCGTCGACCTCCGGTCGACCTCGCCGCCGCCGCCCCCGTGCCGCAGCCGCCGCCCGCGCCGTCCGCGTCCGTGTATGCGCGCGCATGTGTACAGTTTTGCATCCATCTTCAAGGTTATGTATCTCCCTCAATTTTGATTATTTTTGTGTGCGGTTTATTCCTGTACGTTAACAACCTAACTCTCTAGAATTTTCATTCAAGCGGGACAAGTTTTGTGTCCCGGATTGGTCAAAAAATCAACCGAAAAATGGCCGAAAAACTGATCAAAACAGTCCAGAAACTTTAATCCAAACCCCCATGTTCACACCCAATTTGTCGTCAACCTGTTTAATATTTTCAAAAACTAATTAAAGGATTTTCCTTCTTCATATCACTAAGAATTTTTTTGTTCTTTTAGTTTTTGTTAATTTGTTCTATGTGTAAAATTATTCGGCCTCCAAATCGACCAAAAACTTTTATTTTAAATATTGGAAAATTGTGATACGGAGTGCACCCCGCTAAATGGGACCGCCTCGTCGCGTACCAATTGCACCGAAAGGCGCGTATGGTATCTCCTAATGTGTGGGCTTTCGCAGAAGCTGATTCGGACGTGTGTGCGCGTCGGAATCAACCTGTATCCGTAAAAAGCCCCTGTATCGTGACCTTTGTAAAATACTGCACTATTTTGTGTACGCTCGTCAGAATATGACAGAACTTGCGCCATCGGATCCGTGGTATCACGCTGGTCCTGTGACCCAAGTTTCACGCGATTCTGAGACAGTTGACCAAGCCGCCTATTTACGGGCCCCACGGTTGACTTTTATGGCGAATTTGTGTTCGGTTCACCGGAATCCAAAATTGGACATACCGTTGAGTTCCTATTGACGTTTAGAATTTGTTTGACCTATAATTTGTCCTATTTAGAGACCTTTACCTCTGGCACACTTTTCGGTGCAAAGTGGCCCACATGTGGAACCGCTTTGACCCAAAATTACCGTTTTGCCCCTGTGTCTAAATTGGACGAAAGGGTAGTATTTTCTAGCTATCTCGCTTATTCTATTGGTGATATTTATTTCAGCATCCGGAGACGTTTATTCGGAGGCCATAGTTTCTGATCCCTTATGCTTGACATCTGGATGCTTACAATATGCAGCTTTCTTGTCAGGCAAGTATACCTTATCATTGTACTGTAATTTACATTCTATATGATGCATACATTTTATTTCTGTCATTTAGTTCGTATATTTTAACTGCTATATAAACTGCGCGTCCAAGAATAACTTGGGTGCAACGACGGTGGCGTCATATTTTGTCTTTATTATATATTATGCATGTTGACCTAGTTTTACGAGACCACCACATGATCATGAGACATTCTTATATTTTATTTGGCTGTGACACATTTTTTACACGAGTTGTGAGTCTCATATAGATCATGGACTTACATATTGACTGATCATCAGTACGTATGAGACGTGCGATAGGGAATAGTTGCTATTAGAATTTGCATGCTAGGAGACTTGGCAGTTATTAGAGGTCTTATCGTATCATGGATGTGACATGCTTAGAGCATGGGATAGGAAGAACAACAAGTAAGACATTTGGACTCCTTTGCACTTTTTTTGTGTAACCTGTACGCTCCGCCAGAGATGCGCGGTCATGATGACCCCTATATATTACCTGGCGGTCTCTGGCGTTCAAAAGACGATATGCTTTATAGGCCCCTGATTCTCCGAGAGAATTATGCCAATCCCATTTATGGCCAGATAGCCCACTTGTTGGAAAGTTATTCTCAAACTGCATTCACATAGATGGTTAGGCGACCCCATTGGATGTTTACTTTCAGTACTTTATTGGCATATTTCTATGTATCTTGTTATGTCCCTCTGGGGACCTGGTCACTTTCCAGGTATAGACTTGCAGGATTATCAACAGGAATACGGACCCGGACCTGACGCTTCATACCAGACTGAGGATGTCTTACCTTCAGAGTACCTTTGATTCATTGCAGCTGATGGATATTCTAGTTGCTAATTCCTTTATGGACATTTATCTTATATTAGAGTTTAATCCCTTCTCTCATTTAGTAGCTTTAGTATAGTCGATTGGTAGTGGATTTGTTTCCACCCGACTATCATTCTTTGATACTTCATATTGAGGTTCTGCTATATAGTGGATTGGTTATTCATTTATTTATTTATTTTGTGGATGAGAACTAGTTATGCCCTGTGACTTGTGACAAATATATATACCCCTTATGAATTATTATTCATAATACAGCGTACGTATGTGTTATGGTTTTCATATATTGGAGATGTCATATATATACGGCTGGCATGCTTACGTATTTCTAGTCCTACGTATTTTGGGACTGGGACGTGACATATTTTTAGTGGTGGCCCATGCAGGTCGAGAGTATATTGTCTCGGTTATGTTACTGTACCGAGCAAGCCTGCAAATATGATTAGAGTATATGATCTCATTCACATTTGACTATGACTCACCTTTCTTCCAATCTGTTCCATTTAAATAATTATATCCTGCTTGATTCATGTACTTCCTTAATAGTTCCTTGAGTATAGCCTTCTGTTAGAATATAGGAATCCTTGTTGTTTGGATGATAATTAGGATAATATTTCTACTAAGAATACAACTAGAATATTGACACATCACTATGTTTAGAATACCTAATGAACCCTAGCATCCCTTACCTGTAGATTAATTAACCATTATCCCTTGATATAATTAGGAATAACTTGAGAGTAGTATATACACTACTAGGGTTAGTTAAAAATTTGACCATATTGTTTAACCCTAGTATTGAGAAACCAATAGAAATCCAATATTGAATATTAGGACTAAACCTAA
The DNA here is from genome assembly GCA_036927795.1 of Iris macrosiphon. Taxonomy (NCBI): domain Eukaryota; kingdom Viridiplantae; phylum Streptophyta; class Magnoliopsida; order Asparagales; family Iridaceae; genus Iris; species Iris macrosiphon. Next base: position 71,091,300 of record JAYESA010000009.1, on the reverse strand, counting down.
CTTTCATAGTAAGATAGTATTAGAAAACTATAAATCTAGATTCTTGTCTTGATACTAGCAGAACAGTACCTTAGGAAACCAAGAGAAATGAATAGAATATTTTTCTTGATCATACCTCGAACACAGAGATTAGCATACCACCTTTTTTCTTAGGAAACCATGATATTATCAAGAGTCTCTCTATTTAATTTCATATCTTGTTCCTCCAAAACCTTAATGCTCGATATTTGTGCGACGACTAATTTTTTTTTTTTTTCATCTTTCAATTCATGCCACCTAACCCTTTTGACTGTAGGCCAAGTAATTTTTTTATGTTAGGATATATAGTTTGCTAGGATTATAGTTGTTAATCTTGAATTTTGAAATTATTTGCTTAGTAGTTAGAACTTGATAGTTTGAGTTGTTCATTTAGATTATGATTTTATGATTATCCTTTAGTTTCAAATCATGTAATTTGTATCCATATATCAATACAGGTTATATCCTCTTTCACTTGAGAGCCAGTAACTTCTCCATTCTTAATATTAGCACTTTTGTTCTATAAGCACTATGATTAAGACTTAAGATGACCATTACCTATATAATGCAATATGATACCCTAATAAGTAGCAAGATCTTTTTTTCGTGTACCCCAATAAGGGTTCCACTTTATTTACAAAGACAAGGTTATTTGTAGAACCCCTTTAAGGCAGTTACAGTATTAGTTTATTCTTTTAACTTGGGTAGTGTGCCTCATAACCTAGTATCACATAGTCCTTTTTACCTATTAATGAATTATAATTGAATGATACCAACTATAGGCTTGCATAAGAAGATAGTGTTTATCCAGACTGTAGAACTTAGATGCCCATACCCCATTGGTTCGACTAGAGACTTAGAGAAGGAGTTAGTATGACAACTGTAGAGGCACAACACCGGACGAGTCTTATCTTCTTTGTGAACTTGAATTATTTTGTACCTTCTTTTATCATAATCTAGCTTATTTATATTTTTTGTACTACCTCAATTTGTGCTGCTATTTTATAGCCTAGTTTTGCAAGCTTATTCTTTTATCGAGCTTGTTCATGACATATGTGTTATTGGGGACGCCTACTAATACATTGTCTAAATCAGAATCAGTGTATTATGGTCTAGCTAACCTTAGTGCACTTGGTTCGCTCTTCGTATAACTACGTTACGTGGATTGAGATACAATTGACTCAGCTTGTTAGATGAATATACTTGCCCTCTAGACATGTCCGAGCATATCGTATCAGGTACATAACTTTTCTGATATGAGCATGCGAATAGGAACTTACCAAAATAAGATTTCAATCTACAACTAACTTGATAACTTCCTTTTGAATTCTTTAATAGCCTTGAATCCCGTACTTGTATTTTATCACCTCCTCCTTGAATTTTTTATTGTTGTTTTCCGTCTTCCCCTATTTCGGAAAGACGAACGCTCGTGCTTGGTATAAGTTTGATACACAGATAGTACTAGATATACCCATAGGCCAATCACATTACTTGGTGACTATCTTTTGTAATTAAGGGCATATCATATATGATATAATTGGTGTTAAAACTTTTACGGATTGAATAACATGATTAAATAATTTGAGGAAGTTTTCTTAAAGGTATAGTCTTATGTGATAGATGGATAAATTTTAAGTTGGATAGAAGTTACATTGTCAACTTGAGATAAATTTTTAGATTGTGATCAAGTAAGATTAGATTGAGAGATTTAAGTCATTTTAAGAATTTTAGAGGAATGATTAAGACGATGAGAATTTAATGAATTTTAAAATCTTGATATTGCGAACCAAATATTTATACTTAGAGCACATGATTAAATTTTAAATATTGAAGGTTGAATCATCAATTTAAATTTTGAGGATAAATATAGAATTTTAGATTTGAACAATTGGTGAATTAGATTTAAAATTTTATAATTTGATGATTTGAATTAAAAGTTAAATTTGATTGTTGGATCACCTATTTGAAATATTGAGGATGAAAATTAAATTTAAAATTTGAAGAATATAAAATTCATAAGTTGAAAATAGGAATAATATTTGGTTAGAATTATTTTCTAGAGGAGATTATGATAGTTGGAGATCGTGATGTAAAATTAAATATGGGTTATTTAAATCTTAAAGATGTCTTATAGATTTAGCTTAAAATTGGATGTGATTATTTAAAAATCAAGAAGAGATTACAATATGTTGAATTCTGATTTAAATAGCGATTATTTTAAATTTGAAGTGATTGCGATGAATTTGAATAGATTTTGTTATTTAAATTTTTGGAAGAGTTTGTGATAGACTTGCCTTATATACGAATGTGAAGGATTTAGCAAATCATGCCCTATTTTTAATTTCGAGGACGAAATTCTTTTTAGTTGGGTAGATTGTAAACCGCCTCACCCAAAAATAGGTATTTGGGTGTATTTTATATTTCTTGTATTTGTTTTAGATTATTTTTCAAAATAATTAAAACCCAATGGTTATATTAGGATACTTCACCATGGTTCGGACATTAATAATATAGGATGGAAGCAAAATCTGTATCTTCCTTCATAGGAAGTAGCCTACACAGGAGACCCTACCTGTAGGATCTTTTCGTGGCACAAGAATTCGATCCCTTGATGTTAGTATGACATTAGTGTAACAACCGTAGATTATGTGTTAAATATTTAGATGATTTATATATATAATTTATTTGTGGTTATTTTCCAAACCAAACTTCCTACAATTAGCATCCCAAAATTTTTCCTGCCAAGTTAGGCATTTTTCTTTTTATAGAGTTGCATGTCATCTACTATAACATACTTTGTCGATAATCATTTAATTATTTACTTAGTTTATTTTATTATACAGTTATTTAATTTATTAAACTAGATAAATATTTAATGATTAATTATGGAATATTATATAAAATATTTTGAGTGTGGTATTTTATTGGAACTTTACAAAGTAAATTTTTAGAATTTATTTGGTGTGCAAATATTATTTTTGGATTTTTCTCATTTATATATTCGAATATATGTTAATAAATATAAGGTTAATAAATATAAGGTTAATAATAATAATAATAATAATAATGATAATAATAATAATAAGAGTAATAATAATAGTAATAGAAGTAATAATAATAATAATAATAGCAATAATAATAATAGTAATAATGTTGTTAATAAAATATAAATAAAATAAAAAAAATAAGAAAAGAAAAGAAATGAAAAAGAAAACAAAAGAAAAGGAAAGAAAAGAAAAAGAGAAAGGAAAATAAAATAAAAACCAAAACCTAACCTAAAACACTTAAACTAATAAAACCCCTAACAAACTTTCTAACCCTAAACCAAATTCCCCCCAAGCAGCAAACTCGCGTGAACCATCACAGCACCCCCTTCTTCCTTATATATATATATATATATATATATATATATATATATATATATATATATATATATATATATATATATTACAACTAAACCCTAAACCCTAACCCTAGCTCCGACCAACCCCGGCCTCCCCCACCTCCGGCTGACCTCGACGCCGCCGCCCCCTAGCCGCCGCCGGCGTCGTCCGCGTCCGTGTGCGCGCGCGCATGTGTACAGTTTTGCACCCATCTTCAAGGTGATGTATCTTCCTCAATTTTGATTATTTTTGCGTGCGATTTATTCCTGTATGTTCACACCCAACCCTCTAGGATTTTCATTCAAGCGGGACAAGTTTTCGTGTCCCGGATTGGTCGAAAAATGGACCGAAAAATGGCCGAAAAACTGACCAAAATAGTCCAGAAACTTCAATCCAAACCCCCATGTTCACACCCAATTTGCCGCCAACCTGTTTAATATTTTCAAAAACTAATTAAAGGGTTTTTCTTCTCCATATAACCAAGAATTTTTTTGTTCTTTTAGTTTTTGTTAATTTGTTCTATGTGTAAAATTATTCAGCCTCCAAATCGACCAAAAACTTATTTGTTTAAATATTAGAAAATTATGATACGGAGCGCACCCCGCCAAACGGGACTGCCTCGTCATATACCAATTGTACTGAAAGGCGCGTATGATATATCCTGACGTGTGGGCTTTCGCGGAAGCTGATTCGGACGTGTGTGCGCGTCGGAATCAACCTGTATCCGTAAAATGTCCCCGTGTTGCGACTTTTGCAAAATACTGTACCATTTTTTGTATGCTCTTTAGAATGCGACAAAACTTACGCCATCGGATCCGTGGTATCACGCTGGTCCCGTGACCCAAGTTTCACGCAATTCTGAGGCAGTTGACCAAGCCGCCTATTTGCGGGCCCCACGGTTGACTTTTAGGGCAAATTTATGTTCGGCTCACCGAAATTCAAAATTGGACATAACGTTGAGTTTATATTGACGTTTAAAATTTTTTTGACCTATAATTTATTCCATTTAGAGACCTTTACCTCTGGTACGCTTTTCGGTGCAAAGTGGCCCACATGTGGACCCGCTTTGATCCGAAATTACCTTTTTGTTCCTGTGTCCAAATTGGACGAAAGGGTAGTATTTTCTAGCTATCTCGCTTATTCTGGAAATGTTGATATTTATTTCAGCATCCGGAGATGTTCATTCGGAGGTCATAGTTTCTGATCCCTTGTGCTTGACATCTGGATGCTTACACTACGCAGCTTTCTTGCTAGACAAGTATACCTTGCCATTGTACTGTGATTTACATTATATATGATGCATGTATTTTATTTCTGTCATTTAGTTCGTATATTTTAACTGCTATATAAACTGCGTGTCCAAGAATAACTTGGGTGCAACGACGGTGGCGTCATATTGTCTTTATTATATATTATGCATGTTGACCTAGTTTTACGAGACCACCACATGATCATGAGGCATTCTTATATTTCATTTGGATGTGACATATTTCTTATACGAGTTGTGAGTCTCATATAGATCACGAACTTACGTATTGACTGATCATCAGTACGTATGGAACGTGCGATAGGGAATAGCTGCTGTTAGAATTTGCATGCTAGGAGACTTGGCAGTTATTAGAGGTCTTATCGTGTCATAGATGTGACATACTTAGAGCATGGGGTGGGAAGAACAACAAGTAAGGTATTTGGGCTCCTTTGCACTTTCCTTGTGTAACTCGTATGCTTCGCCGGAGATGCGCGGTCATGATGACCCCTATATATTACATGGCGCCCTTTGGCGTTCAAAAGACGACATGCTTTATAGGCCCCTGATTCTCCGATTAATCATGCCAATCTCATTTATGGTCAGATAGCCCACTTATTGGAAAATTGTTCTCAAACTGCATTCACATAGATGGTTAGGCGACCCCATTGGATGTTTACTTTCAGTACATTATTGGCATATTTCTATGTATCTTGTTATGTCCCTCTGAGGACCTGATCCCTTTCCAAGTATAGACTTGTAGGATTATCCACAGGAGTACGGACTCGGACCTGATGCTTCATACCAGACCGAGGAGGTCTTACCTTCAGAGTACCTTTGATTCATTGCAGTTGATGGATATTCTAGTTGCTAATTCCTTTATGGACATTTATCTAATATTAGAGTTTGATCCCTTCTCTCATTTAGTAGTTTTTAGTATAGTCGATTGGTAGTGGATTTGTTTTCACCCGACTATCATTCTTTAATACTTCATATTGAGATTCTGCTATATAGTGGATTGGTTATTTATTTATTTATTTATTCTGTGGATGAGAATTAGTTATGCCCTGTGACTTGTGACAAATATATATACCACTTGTAAATTATATTCAAAATACAGCGTACGTATGTATTATGGTTTTTATATGTTGGAGATGCCATATACATACGACTGCCATGCTTACGTATTCCTAGTACTACGTATTTTGGGACTGGGACGTGACACAAGCTTACAATTCACCTACACCTTACACCTACACACTGATACAACTGACACCACACTCCTTATTAAACTTGCACACAATTGATCACTACACTACTGACACCAAAATCTGATACACACTTATTATTTATGAACATACCTTTGTATTGGAATCACTAACACCACCATTTTATATCACTGTATTACAAATTCAGACACATATATGTACCTCCGTATTGGTGTTGCTACTGCAGTAATTATAATTCAACCTACTGCTCCCTGTACACAGGTTTGAATAGCCTTAAAACCCACTGTAATGCTTGCACAAGACCACACTCTCAAACCAACACGCTTAACACACATAGACACCTAACTGCTACTGCAGCTGCCACTGTTTGCACTTCCTAATTCCAAGTTGTCATGCCCTAGTCCCAAAACATCGAGGGACTAGACACGTGGCAATGGCCAGTAGCACACACCGATGGACAAACCCAATTTAATGGATCCATCGGGGCATACTTAAGCTGTAATACAACAATAAGGGTGCAAAATACTAATCTCATCCACAGAAATGAATACATCAATATCAGAAACATAGTGCAATATCAATCTCAATAAACATAACTCGGGGAACAACCTGATAATGAGTCTGATACAATAGTCAAGAAATAAGATAACAACTGCATATACTGAGTATGGATAAGACATATACTCAGGAGAAATCCTCGGCGATCACCTCGTCTACTGGATCTGGTACTGCTCCAGTGCCTGCTCCTGTTCTTGCTTCTGCTAATGCTCCTGTCCTGTATACCTCGGGATCGATCTCGTCTGCTAATCCTGGGAACATAATCCCGATCCAGGTCCTCAGGGGACATAGCAAGGTACAGATAATACAAGCCAAAATAAATGTAATGCATAAATAAATGAAACAATAGGGTAAACTATATAACCAGCTAAGTGATATACAAGTTGAGAGCATCACTAAAACTCAGGCTGAGACCACTACAAGCTCTGTGTCTGGGAGCCTGTAGCAGAGTTACTATGTATTTACTATGTAATTTACTATGTAGTATATATATGAAATCAGCCTGTAGCCTGTGTGTCTCTCCCCACCCAATGTTATCATACGTCTCATGTCCATGACACGCAAGATCAAAACTAATGCAGCAAGTCATAATAAGATCTAAGAATATAATATATATGTCATGAAACCTGTATCCTATACAGAATCACCATGAATATCTCAGGAAGATTCTGTCTCATGATTAGTGTCAAGTATCCTGGGTTATGATGTACTTGATAATGCAAGTACGAGAAGCATAGGGTCTCGGCATCCATGTCTATGTGACGTTTACATAACTCCGCGTACGGTGTTGGCACCCGACTGTTAATCGGATGCTAAGTAAAGTCACACGGTCCTAGGTTAAGCATGTACAACAGATAAATAAGTCAAGGGAATATGTAACAAGAACTACAAGATTTGGCAAGGTACACTTGCCTGTGGTTCTGGCTCCAACTGTAGTTCTAGTCTCAGTGGGATTTGCAGGTACTCCTCCGGTTGCTGAAATAAATATCACCATCAGATTCAGAAAATATCAAATAGCTAGAAACGCCTGTCCTTGAGTCCAATTTGGACACAAGGGCAAAAATAACAGTTTCTGGTCAAAGCGGGATCCACCTGTGGCCCGCTTCGCACTGAAAAATGTGTCAGAAGCAAAAATCTCCAAATTCATCAAACTTAGTGTCAACAAGTCCAGGACGATGATACGAACCCAACGGAACTTCCAGAATTAGATTCCGATGAGCCGATCACAAAATCGCCCGTCAAGTGGAACCGTGGGGCCCACGATACGCGATTTTGTAAACGTTCTCAGAATCGAACGAAACTTGGGTCACAGGACCAGCGTATTGCTACGAGTCTGATGGTGCAAGTTTTATTTCAATCTAACGTGTGTACACAAAGTTATAACGTGTTCCAGAACAGGCGGATACGGGGCATTGTCGGCGGATACGCGTTGATTTCGGTGTGCACGCACATCCAAATCAACTTCTGCGAAATCTCGCACGTCCGTATCAACAGCGCGCACCTTTCGGTGAAGACCGCACGCGACCAAGTCGTCCCGTTTGGCGGGGCGCACTCAGTTCCGGGGGAAAATGGGGTGTTATTTTTTCTGTTTTTGGATCGTGGTTTGCGATCGCCACAGGACGCGACACACCGAGCGGGTTGTACGAGCATCGAGAGGGTTACACAGTCTACGCGTCACAACTGACGGAACAGAAAATGGGACAACGAGGAGAAAAAAAATGTTACCTGAACGGGGCTACGCAGAACGGGGTTTTCCCGTGTCCGCGAGGCGACTCGGCTAAACACGACACAGTGTCCACTGTGTCCGGGTACTGTTTTAGGGTTTCGATCACTCGTCGGGGACTGCCGGAGCAGGCCGGGGCTTCACCGGAGGAGGGCGGAGTCGGCTCGGCTCGTCGGCTCAGGCGGAGGCGAGGCTGTCCGGCGCCGGTGGCGGGCACGGCGGCTCAGGCGGAGCTCGGGTTCGAGGGTCTGGTTCGAGGGTTGTTAGGGCGGGGCACGGCGGCTAGGGGTCTAGGAGTGAGGCGGAGGACGGCGAGGTGGAGAGGAAGGCGGGGACGACGATGGAGCGGGGGCTCAGGGCGGAGGAAGGAGGAGGGAAGGCGGTGGCTCTGGGTTTTCGTCGAGGGAAAAAGGGTGTTGGCAGAGCGGGGCTGGGCTTGGGGCTGACGGTGGAGGGTCGAGGCGGAGGGGGTTAGGGCTTAGGCGGCCAGGCAGAGGCGGGGGAGGAAGAGGGGATTAGGGTTCCGGCGGATACGGACGGTCGAGGGGGTTAAATAGAGGCGGAGCTAGGCGGATAGATTTCGGATTAGGATTAGGGTTAGGGTTCCGACCGGGTTAACGGGTCCGGGTCGGGTTCAATTCGGATCTGACCTGACCCATTAAGAGCTGGGTTTGGTTTGGTTCGATTTAACTGCGGTTCGGGTTGGTTTGGTTTATTTTGGAAATAAATCGGGTTTAATTTTAGGGTTTATTATAAACTTGGTTTTTTTTGGGCTTTAAAAATATTTTCGGGGTCCAATAAATTCTTAAAAAATTATCCTATGTCTAGTTTTTTATTTTACACCAGAAAATATTATTTTTATAATATTTTAATATTATTTAACATCATTTAAAAATACCTAGTACCAGAAAATAATTGATTTAATTAGTTAAAAATCACCAAAAATTCTAGAAAATTTATTTTTAAAATCTGAAAATTTTTCTGGGGGTTTACAATCTACCCCCCTTAAGAGGATTGCGTCCTCGCAATCAAAGAATAACCGGTCAACAGAGATGACACGGTTGCAAATATTTGTTCGAAGCACATCATGATTGAGGAGAATCAAGGTTGAGGGTTTTGAGAAGAACACATAGGGAAAAATTATTTTCCCTAAGCATTAAAAGTTATGCAATCTCCCGTATGAAGGAGATCTAGAAGACTACAGTTTTAGAAAAAAACTAGGTTATCACTTATCATACTAGGTTATCAATTATTAGCAAGTTCAAAACTACCAGGTTAAGGCTAAGGTCACGAACCAACAGGCACGAACTAAAGCAATACTAGAAACAGATAACTACTAAAACTTACACACATTAGCTACTCCAAGAGTCTGCGCGTCCTCCAAGGTCATCGCGAAAACTTGCCCGCGTCCTTGCGGTCGATTCCTCTACTGCTGCTTCGGTGAGCAGAGGGATCTCCACTCAATGGCATCACTTCATCTTCTCCGTAGGTGGCTACAGCACCTATTGGTGTTCTTGCTGGAGTTTCGTCATTTTCTCGTGAATCCATTACTCTCGTCCAAAATAAATAATAAGAGGCGCACTGGAATCAAGGCAGGATGCAAGTTAAGAAATTAATTCGAATTCGATATAGATGTCAAGAATAATTCAAGCAAGTGGATGAGATCCTAAAAACTTATCCTATTCTTATTGCAGGCCTGTTCGGTCCCTAAGTTGAAACCGAACAACGCAGGTTCGAGACCTGCATGGGCCGCCACAAAAACTATATCACGCCCCAGTCCCAAAATATCGAGGGACTAGACACGTGGCAATGGCCAGCAGCACACACCGATGGACAAATCCAATTTAATGGATCCATCGGGGCATACTTAAGCTGTAATACAACAATAAGGGTGCAAAATACTAATCTCATCCACAAAAATAAATACATCAATATCAGAAACATAGTGCAATATCAATCTCAATAAACATAACTCGGGGAACAACTTGATAATGAGTCTGATACAATAGTCAAGAAATAAGATAACAACTGCATATACTGAGTATGGATAAGACATATACTCAGGAGAAATCCTCGGCGATCACCTCCTCTACTGGATCTGGTACTGCTCCAGTGCCTGCTCCTGTTCCTGCTTCTGCTAATGCTCCTGTCCTGTATACCCCGGGATCGATCTCGTCTGCTAATCCTGGGGACATAATTCGGATCCAGGTCCTCAGGGGACATAGCAAGGTACAGATAATACAAGCCAAAATAAATGCAGTGCAGAAATAAATGAAATAATAGGGTAAACTATATAACCAGCTAAGTGATATGCAAGTTGAGAGCATCACTAAAACTCAGGCTGAGACCACTACAAGCTCTGTGTCTGGAAGCCTATAGCAGAGTTACTATATATTTTACTATATAATTTACTATGTAGTCTATATATGAAATTAGCCTATAGCCTGTGTGTCTCTCCCCACCCAATGTAATCATATGTCTCATGTCCATGACACGCAAGATCAAAACTAATGCAGCAAGTCATAATAAGATCTAAGAATATAATATCTATGTCATGAAACCTGTATCCTATACAGAATCACCATGAATATCTCAGAAGGATTTTGTCTCATGATTAGTGTCAAGTGTCCTGGGTTATGATGTACTTGATAATGCAAGTACGAGAAGCATAGGGTCTCGACATCCATGTCTATGTGACGTTTACACAACTCCGCGTACGGTGTTGGCACCCGACTATTAATCGGACGCTAAGTAAAGTCACACGGTCCTAGGTTAATCATGTACAACAGATAAATAAGTCAAGAAAATATGTAACAAGAACTGCAAGATTTGGCAAGGTACACTTGCCTGTGGTTCTGGCTCCAACTGTAGTTCTAGTCTCAGTGGGATTTGCAGGTACTCCTCCGGTTGCTGAAATAAACATCACCATCAGATATCAAATAGCTAGAAACGCCTGTCCTTGAGTCCAATTTGGACACAGGGGCAAAAATGACAGTTTTTGGTCAAAGCGGGGTCCACATGTGGCCCGTTTCACACCGAAAAATGTGTCAGAAGCAAAGATCTCCAAATTCGTCAAACTTAGTGTCAACAAGTCCAGAACGATGATACGAACCCAACGGAACTTCCAGAATTGGATTCCGATGAGCCGATCACAAAATCGCCCGTCAAGTAGAGCCGTGGGGCCCATGATACACAATTTTGTCAATGTTCTCAGAATCGAACGAAACTTGGGTCACAGGACCAGCGTATTGCTACGAGTTCGATGGCATAAGTTTCGTTTGAATCCGACATGTGTACACAAAGTTACAACGTGTTCCAGAATAGACGGATACGGGGTGTTGTCGGCGGATACGCGTTGATTCCGGTGTGCTCGCACATCCAAATCAACTTCTGCAAAATCCTGCACGTCCGTATCAACGGCGCGCACCTTTCGGTGAAGACCGCACGCGATCAAGTCATCCCGTTTGGCGGGGCGCACTCAGTTCCGGAGGAAAATTGGGTGTTGTATTTCCTATTTTTGGATCGCGGTTTGCGATCGTCACAGGACGCGTCACACCGAGCGGGTTGCACGGGCATCGAGAGGGTTATGCAGTCTACGCATCACAACTGATGAAACAGAAAATGGGGCAACGAGGAGAGAGAAAATGTTACCTGAACGGGGCTACGCAGAACGGGGTTTTCCCATGTCCGCGAGGCGACTCGGCTCGACACGATACAATGTCCACTATGTCCGGGTACTGTTCTAGGGTTTTGATCACTCGTTGGGGACTGCCAGAGCTGGCCGGGGCTTCATCGGAGGAGGGCGGAGTCGGCTCGGCTCGTCGGCTCAGGCGGAGACGAGGCTGTCCGGCGCCGGTGGCGGGCACGGCGGCTCAGGCGGAGCTCGGGTTCGAGGGTCTGGTTCGAGGGTTGTTAGGGCGGGGCACGGCGGCTAGGGGTCTGAAAGTGAGGTGGAGGACGGCGAGGCGAAGAGGAAGGCAGGGACAACGACGGAGCGGTGGCTCAGGGCAGAGGAAGGAGGAGGGAAGGCGGTGGCGCTGGGGTTTCGTTGAGGGAAAAAGGGTTGTGGCGGAGGGGGCTGGGCTTGGGGCTGACGGTGGAGGGTCGAGGCGAAGGGGGTTAGGGATCAGGCGGCCGAGCAGAGGCGGGGGAGGAAGAGGTGATTAGGGTTCCGGCGGATACGGGCGGTCGAGGAGGTTAAATAGAGGCGGAGCTAGGCGGATAGATTTCGGATTAGGATTAGGGTTAGGTTTCCGACCGGGTTAACGGGTCCGGGTCGGGTTCAATTCGGATCCGACCCAACCCGTTAAGAGCTGGGTTTGGTTCGGTTCGGTTTAACTGCGGTTCGGGTTGGTTTGGTTTATTTTGGAAATAAACCGGGTTTAATTTTAGGGTTTATTATAAACTTGGTTTTTTTGGGCTTTAAAAATGTTTCCGGGGTCCAATAAATTCTCAAAAAATTACCCTATGTCTACTTTTTCATTTTACACCAGAAAATATTATTTTTATAATATTTAATATTTTTTAACATCATTTAAAAATACTTAATACTAGAAAATAATTGATTTAATTAGTTAAAAATCACCGAAAATTCTAGAAAATTTATTTTTAAAATCTGAAAAATTTTCTGGGGGTTTACACAAGCACCTTACCCTCAAACACAAACTCTATGCCCAATTGCCTCAGCATTGTGTATCACACCTGCAAATCACATCTGCACAACAACCTTTATCGCTCTTTACAAACACAGACACACAGTTCACCAATTATATATACCTGCACATACCAACCACTGCACTTTAAACACCTATCCCATACTCCTAATTTTAATATGATACTACCATGCTCAAGTACTAATATAGTATCCCACCTAGCAAGTAAGGATGATAGTAACTCAAACTCTACTCAAGATTGCAGGCATCCCAATTCATAGGTACTTCAAGCTACATCAACTCAACTTCTGTCATCACCACACACACAGATATAAAAATGTATTCACTAGTGATACATATACCCAGTCACTGATACTCCTGCTGCTCTGTGAGCAACTGATACTTTATGTATCAGTTCTCCCCTCTTCGGTTACTGATACTCTAGTGTATCAGTGCTCCCTTGCACCTTCCTCTAACACAGACCATCCCTCATTAACACAGTCCAAACTGGACTGAAATTAAACCTGCTACCTGCACAAGCTAAACCATATCACTAATGCTAACCATCCCAACTGAACACAGGGTTCAGTCTCACAACTAACCCGACCCAATCTTGATCACACACAACAACAAGTATCAACAACATCTAGCTGACAACAACTAACATCAATAACAATACTAACTGCAACAACAACTACAACAATAACAACTGACAGTCCTTGTTGTTGCTGCTGCAATGATCCTACTGCTACTGTTGTGCTCGAGCACAGCTGGCCATCAACTCATGCCCCCCTTCTTCTCAATACCTATAAACACACACAATAATACATGACTCCATACTGAAATCACCACTGAATACTCCACATCAACCAACATGCACTACACAGTGAATGCACATACGAATATGAAACCCAACCACAGTGCACAGTTGAAACCACACTCCCATCTACATGTAAACACTCCCCAAAGCTATGAATGTAAACATATAACTATATATATCACTATATATATATATATATATATATATATATATATATATATATATATATATATATATATATATATAAACACTAATCTATATGCATATACAACCATAATCAAACCACAAAACTGAATTTAGAGCATTGAGTGACCACTTGGTCATTTTGTCAAACACTTGGCGTGCATATCGGGGTACGTCCATGATACGCACCCCAAATATACCCAAACTCGACCCAAAGCACACCCACGGGTTCTAAATCACCATTACGCCCTAACTGACCTATTCAAAAATACTAGAAATGTCATTCTTGAATCTCTCCCACAAATGGCACAAAACTCAATGTAACTTTCATAATAGGTCTTCAAAGAACCTAGTTCTTCTTCCTATAGGTAGTCCTTAGCCATGGGTAGGTTTCTAGGGGTTTATTTCATCATTAAAACTAAAATGATAAGGAAAATGAGATTCTTACCTATTGGGAGATGAATTCTCGATGTCTTCCACCAAGGACACAATCCTCAAGCTAATGCTTCCCTCTTTGAGTGCTCCTCTAGCAATGCCAAGCTCCTTAGCTTTCTTGGAATGAGAATGAGAGGAATGAAATTTGGGAATGGGAAATTAGGGTTTGCCTCTAACCTTGGGAATAAAATAATGAGAAAAAAATGAGGGTTATTCATGAACAAGAGGCATATATAGACTTCCTCTTAGGGTTAGGGTTAGGTTGAGGAATGTTTAAATTGACACAGTGCCCCTCTCATTCCTTCATGAATATGATCTAACTAAACCGTAGGGGAACATTCTATTCATGGGTCTAAATAGTTTTAATAAAATTAATCTAAACTAACTATTTAATTGAGTCAATGGGTCAAGTCAAGTCAAGTCAAGTGGTCCACTAATGTCAAGTCTAATAAAATAGACTAGTCAACTAACCAAAAATAATATTATTTACTATATATATATTTATAATGCTTATTATTTATAAAATAAAATATACACAATACTTATCATAAAAAAAACAAAAATACCCCTATTTTGAAATATGGTAGTGACAAGTCTACCCCCCTTAGAAAAAATTCGTCCTCGAAATTTAAGACACCTTGTCTCTCTCTGACCAGTCATAACCTATTCATTAATCCTCACTACTGTCAAACCCCCAACAACCAAGGTCTAAGGAAGTCCTACCTACAGTCATACAACATGCAATCTAGAGAAAGAAAACAAACATGTATGGTTATGGTCTCTTTTTGTCATGGTATTTCAGTCTTTGTCAGGGTCACTACCAATTACATTCTAGCAAGAAAATTACTGATACAAGCTACGGTACTAAGGAATCATTCAATCAATCAAATAAAGGAAAAGAACAGAAGGAAAGAACAGAACAGAACCTTCTAACCCATCACCTGCAGTATCGGTCTCCTCGACTATCATCGCAAATGCCCCGCTGCTGGGGTGGCTTCCTCCGTGGGTGTTGAGCAAACCGCGGTTCCCCAGGTGGCCTAATTGGACCTCTATGATTTGGAGTTGCGCGCTGGTCGAGAAAATAAGGAGCTAGAAGACAATCTCTCACTCGATGTCCCACAGTGCCACAGTGCAAACAAAATCCTAGCATTACTCTACAGCTCTCCCAAAAGTGACCTGGCTTCTTATAGAAATGACAAGCCTGCTGGTTCTGTCTCGGAGGCTGTTGCTGATCCTGTTGAACACGAACCGGTGCCTGGTGCTGCTAGTGGTGATGCAAAAACATCCTCGGCTACTGCTGAATATGGGGGCACTTGGCCGGTCCCGTGCTGCCACTCGTATCTCCATAAATATCGTGACTCCTCTTAGGCCTGAGATCCAGATCCTCCTCTACAATCTGGGCATCTATCAAGATATCTTCAAAGGTAGCGGTGCGACGACCAGAAGTGCGCGACCTAATCTTCCTCATCAGCCCCTTTCTAAACTTCTGGGCTCGATCTCCTGGGTCCCGAATCATAGATGATGCAAAATGGCTCAATCGACAGAATTTTGTGGCGTACTCGTCGACCGACATGTTTCCTTGGACCAAGTCATAAAATTGACTTTCCAAAGCTTCCAAGGTCACGTCGGGAAAGAACTTCTCCTTAAAAAGCTCTTTGAAAGTCTTCCAAGTAAGTCCTTGAGCAGTAAGTCTCGGCTCTGTACGATAACACGTAAGTGCGATATCGAACATCTGACTACCGGCTGCCTCGATCTGCAAGCTCTCTAGAATCTGGGCCAATCGCAGGTTTCTCTCCGTATCCTCTAACCAGTCATCAACATAGAGTATCCCCTCGATACCCTTGAACTCCCGCGGTGCCATCCTCTTGAAGTCAACTATGGTGCCTGGCCTCGCTATTGCTGCTAGCCAGGTTGTTGTTGGACAACTCTCTCAACTGCCTGTAGTGCCATATGGTGAGTATTCTCCATGCTCTCTCTTATCAGCTCAGTTTGCGCTTGGTTCACCTCTGTCTGCACCCTCTGAGCCTAAGCTTGAATACGCTAGGCCTCAGCTGTCACCCTCTGGGCATCTACCATACCCTAGATCAAAGTAAAAACCTGTGCCCCGTTAGCAGGCATACCTCTAGGAAAAGGAATCTACAGCTGGGGAGGAAGGCCCTCCGCAAAAGCTGGGGCATCCCTCTGGAAAGGTGGGGGAGAAGGACCCTCGAAAGCTGCTAAAAATTCTATATCCTGTACTCCCAGTTCCTACATCTAGAACAGGGGAATATGACTGTTGACGCATATGACGCAGAGTTTAGCCGCCTTAGCAGATTTGGAGCCGTTCTGATACCCAATGATCTGGAGAAGGCTCAGAGATTCCACCACGGCCTCAATTTCGAGCTACAGGGATATACCACCGCACAGGCGAGGATTTCTTATGAGGAGGTTCTCGCAGAGGCGAGGATCCAGGAGGCCATTGTCAGAAGAGCTAGGCGTTCCAGCACGACCATGCCAGCTAGAGTCCAGCCCGGAGCAGAAGGACCCATCCGTCGTCCCGGAGCGCAGACACAACAGAGAGCAGCGCCATATCCACACCAGGAACTTCCGATTTGCCACTTCTGTGGTAAGAGAGGTTACTTCGAGAAGGACTGCCGAAAGAGACTTGGGACATGCATGATTTGTGGAGCAACCCAGCACCTTGTCAGAGATTGCCCACAGCGCAGGGAGGCAGCCCCACAGGCCGGACAAAGGCCAGCAGCACCAGCCCCGAGGATGCTACCCCCACCAGGAGGACAGCGTCCACCAGCACCCGGAGGATTCCAGAAGGGACCACCCTTGGCCCCACAGCAGGCACAGTTTGATCGGGCCCGATAGCAGGCCGGAGGACAGAGACAGGGACAGGCCTTTGCATTAGCAGCTACTGAGGAGGAAACGAAAGGAGAAGCAATCACAGGTACCATTTTAGTCACATCCTTACATGTGACAGCATTGTTTGATTCTGGGGCTACATTGTCATTTATATCTAGTAGATTTGTAGCAATTCATAGAGTAGCGACTTCCCCCTTACCTAAGAGTTGAAAGATTCTTACCGGAGGAGGTATCGTGCCGGTTACCAGCACTATTAGAACGTGCTCGGTAGTCGTATGTGGAAGAGAGATGAGAGCGCGATTCCTGGTATTGCCTATGCCGTAATTTGATGTTATATTAGGCATGGACTAGTTAAGCCAGTATAACGCCGTACTGGACTGCCGGAAGGGTAGCGTCACTTTTAGACCACCAGATCAACCGGAGTTCGAGTACATGCGAGGGACCGTCGAACAAGGAGTAGGACAGACAGCTGGAACTTGCATGGCTATGGAGATTGCGCCCCCACCAATAGTTGCAGAATTCGAGGATATTTTCCCCGAAGAATTGCCAGGCTTACCACCTGATAGAGACGTGGAGTTCACTATTGAGCTAGTACCAGGAGCAGCACCGGTATCTTCTAATGTGTACCGATTGGCGAAGAAGGAGTTAGACGAGCTGAAGCTACAATTGGAGGAGTTACAGAGCAAGGGATTTATCCGTCCTAGTGCATCACCATGGGGAGCACCCGTATTGTTTGTGCCTAAGAAGGATGGAACAGTACGTATGTGTATTGATTACAGAGCCCTTAATGCTTTGACTATCAAGAACAAGTACCCCTGCCACGGATTGACGATTTATTCGACCAGTTGATAGGAGCAGTGGTGTTCACAAAGATCGACTTGAGATCGGGTTATCATCAAGTGAAGGTGCAAAGAGAAGACATCCAAAAGATAACATTCAGGACTCGTTATGGTCACTACGAGTTCTTAGTGATGCCTTTTGGACTAACGAATGCGCCAGCTGTATTTATGAACTTAATGAACATAGTATTCCACCAATACTTAGACCAGTTCGTGGTAGTCTTCATCGACGACATTTTGGTGTATTCGAAGAGCCATGAGGAGCACGAGAAGCACTTGAGACTAGTGTTAGAGACGCTAGAAGAGAGAGACTTTATGCCAAGTTGAGCAAGTGCGAGTTTCTCCTATATCGCGTCGCTTTCCTTGGACACGTCATCTCAGGAGACGGTATCTCAGTAGATCCGGCGAAGATTTCATCTGTAGAGACATGGCCAAACCCTACCAATGTCTCAGAAGTTAGGAGTTTCCTAGGACTTGCCGGATATTACCGGAGGTTCATAGAGAACTTCGCGAAGATTGCAGAGCCAATGACCCGCTTGACCCGTAAGGAGCAGGAGTTCACTTGGACAGAGGAGTGTTAGAAGGCATTCGATGAGCTGAAGAAGCGCTTGACTACAGCACCCATCTTGACCATACCTTCTGGACCCGAAGGATTCGTAATCTACAACGATGCGTCTGGGAAAGGATTAGGATGCGTCTTGATACAACATGGAAGGGTTGTAGCTTATGCTTCTAGACAGTTGAGGACACATGAGAAGAACTATCCCACCCACGACTTGGAGCTTGCAGTGGTGATCTTTGCGTTAAAGCTTTGGATTTATTACCTATATGGAGAAAGAGTGGAGATATTTACTGATCATAAGAGCCTGAAATACGTCTACACTCAGAAGGATCTAAATCAGAGACAGAGACGTTGGCTCGAGGTGATGACAGACTTCGAAATAGAGCTACTGTACCACCCAGGAAAGGCCAACATAGTAGCAGACGCATTGAGCAGAAGACCTATTGCATTCTTCTTGACTACCCAACAATATCTGTTGAAAGATCTAGAGCAGATGGGTATAGAGGTTGTTATACCCGGAGTAGACGGACAGTTGTCGAATTTCTAATTGCAATCGGCACTGGTAGAGAGAATCAAGGCTGCTTTGCCGACAGATGCCAGATTTCAGAGGCTCAGACAGAGGACAGAGGCTGGATTACAGACATGATTGCGGATACATGAAGATGGAACACTGAGATACGGAGATCATCTCTATGTTCCAAATGGAGAACTTTGGCAGGAATTGTTGACAGAGGCACACAGTTCCACCTACTCTGTTCATCCAGGAGGCACAAAGATGTACAGAGATCTAAGACAGTACTACTGGTGGCACGAAATGAAGAGAGAGATAGCACGCTTCGTGGCCAAGTGCCTGGTGTGCCAGCAAGTCAAGGCTGAGCACCAGAGATCTGCAGGATTGCTTCAACCGCTTCCTATACCGGAGTGGAAATGGGAGCATATCACTATGGACTTTGTTACAGGCTTCCCGAGGAGTCCTAGTAGGCACAATGCAGTATGGGTAATCGTGGATAGACTCACCAAGTCCGTACACTTTTTACCCTTTAGAGTTGGGCAATCGACAGAGGCTTTAGCAGATATGTACATGAGAGAGATTGTGCGCCTACATGGAGTGCCAGTTAGCATTGTGTCAGACAGGGATACGAGATTTACGTCTTATTTTTGGCGGAGTATGCAAGAGAGTCTTGGTACTCGCCTAAAGTTTAGCACAGCGTATCACCCACAAACAGATGGCCAGTCGGAGCGCACCATTCAGACGCTAGAAGACATGTTAAGAGCGTCCATGCTGGACTTCAGAGGATCATGGGAGGACCACTTATATTTGGTCGAGTTTTCCTACAACAACAGCTATCAAGCTAGCATTCAGATGGCTCCCTATGAAGCGTTGTATGGCAGGAAGTATCGTTCTCCAGTATACTGGAGTGATATAGGCGAACAACAGATTCTCGGACCAGAGTTGGTTGTTCGGACGGTAGAGAAGGTAAAGAAGATCCAAGGACACCTTCGAGCAGCACAAGACCGACAGAAGCATTGGGCAAATACGCATCACCGACCCTTAGAGTTTCAGGTTGGAGATCACGTATTCTTAAAGATCTTACCTACTCGAGGGACTATCAGATTCGGAGGTAGAGGAAAGCTGAGTCCAAGGTACATCGGACCATTCGACATATTAGAACGCGTCGGAGAGGTTGCTTACAGATTAGCATTACCGCAGACCTTGGAAGGAGTTTACGACGTCTTCCATGTATCTCAATTGAGGAGGTACATACCGGATCCTAGTCACGTGCTTGACCATTCCGAAATTACAGTCGGCCCGAGCCTAT
The DNA here is from genome assembly GCA_036927795.1 of Iris macrosiphon. NCBI lineage: Eukaryota > Viridiplantae > Streptophyta > Magnoliopsida > Asparagales > Iridaceae > Iris > Iris macrosiphon. Next base: position 71,070,982 of record JAYESA010000009.1, on the reverse strand, counting down.
CATATAAAGAGGAGTCTGTGAAGATTCTAGACAGAAGTGAGAAGGTATTACGAGGGCAGACCATCCCCCTAGTTCGTGTTGCATGGAGGCATCATGCACCAGGCGAGTCGACCTGGGAACACGAGGAGGATATTCGCCAGCGTTACCCCCACCTCTTCAAAGGCCTAGGTATGTGGTGGTATTTTAAATTCAGTCGTTAGTTCTTACCATACATATGTTTTAATTTCGAGGACGAAATGCTCTAAGGAGGGTAGATTGTAAACCCCTTCGTCAAAAATAGGATTTAATTAATCATTTTACTGAGATTAAACCACAACCCAAAATCCCACGTACCCAAGTTAGGGTATCAGTCTACACCAAGCTTGTTATGCCACGACTCCTGTATACCCCCCAAAAATCTAGTTCTTTATGTTTCCGACGCATTAGTAATTACCGGGTTAAATTATTTAATTAATTTAAACTTAAAGCCAATTTACCTCTAGCAAAACCAAACCAAGCCCACATGCTCTTTCACGTAGACCAGCCCCACCCCACTAAGGCCGGACAGGCCTAAGTCCCAAGGCCAGCCCATCAAACCTCCCCTATATAAATATACATCTTCCTAGCTTCTAAACCCTAAATCTCATAGTTCTTCCCATCTCCAAGAAACCCTAGCCGACTACTCCCCTACTTTCGGCCAGCCACACAGTAAGCAGCCAACTCAGCAACCAACTCACCCTCGACGTCGGACCCCCCAACCCAGCCGCTGGCACCGTGACCCCCATCCGTTATCACCACCACTCCAACCGAGTTCCCCTTCCATCCAAACCCCGACCAGCCCACATCTCAGGCCTCCTCCCCAGCGCTCCGATCCCCACGTTCAGGCGGACCCCGACCACCCCGTGTTCTGACAGCCACCCCCTGCACCGCCGTACTCAGCAACGCCGCTGCCCGGAGCTGCTGCTGCTGCGTCCCTGCATTCGCTGTACAGCCGCCGCTGTTAAAGGTCTGACGCCAGAGCCCCACCGATCCACGGCCAGCGGACTCGTCGAAGGAGCAGACTCACCCCCTCATCCTAGTGATCAGGTATTTGTCATCAAACAGTTCCTTTTCTTGTGTCCTATCATCTCTCCTCGTATCGTGTCCGTGTGATAGTTGTCTTAGTGGCGAAAGCATAGCTGGAAAACAACCCTGATAACCCTAAATAAATAGATGAGGGTATAATGATCAACTAGATTAAGAAAATTGTTTAGTAACTAGAAATATTCCTTAACCTCGAGACATGTCATCGAGGACCTCAATTATCTGAACGTCTGGTCATAAGCTAAGTGCAACGAACATAGAAACCAAGGACATGGTTCTTAGGACCAGAGAAGAAATAGTTGTCAACCATAACTTGAGATTATTGTTGCAAGAAGCACGTTGACCAAAGACAGAATACGGGTACACCCTAGCTACGTACACCTGTGATATTGTAATTGGTCAGCAGTAAACCGACAACAATACCTAGGAGCAACTTCATAATTACTAATATATTTCTTTATGTCTGATATTAGATTGTTATATTATATTTTGTGATCAGGATCTTTGGATCATCCAGGAGACATTGTTGGAACCAGCTTCTGGCATTCCCAGCTTCAGGATACAGGCAAGATACCTTGCTATAATTACTGTCTAATTTAAATATGCATATGTTGTATTGTATACTTATTGCTTGTAATTTATACAACTGTGCGCATCCGAGTTGTCTCGGGTGCATTCGACGGGTACGTCAATGATTAGTATATATGGACCTAGCTCTTAGCAGACTCCACCCATTGGACGATACCCTGTTATTGTCTGAGACCTGACACCTTACACGGTCACTGAGACATATTTATATTGGGATGCGGGTTTGCGCACTCGACTAGCTATCGTTGCGTATCACCTATATCACGGTTAGTATGTAGTCAGGATATAGTTTAGAGACTTGGCATATAGATACATGGTATGCACGTCGAGTAGTCGACTTGCGTATCTACATTGGGCGGGGAGGACAACTAGTAGGCGTATGGAGTACACACATTGGAGCCGTAGTTTCAGAGGAACCTCGAATCCAATGATTTTCCCTTTATACTGATGCCACGTTCTTCGGAGCGATATGGACGATATACTGTACTGAAGCCACTCTCTTCGGAGCATGGACGATATGCCTACACCTATCCATACGCACCAGCGATGTCCTCACATTGCATTCACTTAGATGGCTAGCACACCCTTATTGTATTTATTTTATTCAGTATTCATATATGGTATATTGTTTTCATGTATCTTGTTATGTCCCTCTGAGGACCTGGTACCTTTCCAGATTTAGACGAGGCTTACTACCCCACCGTATACGGCCTAGGACAGGAGACAAGATTTGCTACAGCTGAGGAGTTGGAGGTGCAGCCGTCAGAGTTTCCGTGACCAGTTGGTAGGCCTTTAGCCTAGATGGAGGATATCATTATCTAGTCAGCCGATGCTCTAGTAATTATCTTTTATATCTCATTTCAGTACTTTATTTCGTCATAGTAGTAGGTTTGTTCCCACCAGACATCACTGGTTGTACTATGATATCTTGAGACTGGTATTTATCAACCAGCAGTTTATTTAGTGTTTCTTGCTCTTTATATGGTGGATGAGATTAGATTACATGTTATTGATTGATATTATACATATTAGTATTATAGGACAGCGTAGCACTCTTCGTGGATCCATTGAATTGGGATATCCTCGGAGATGTGTCAGCTGGTCATTGCCACGTGGCCTGGTCTCGTATATTTTGGGACTAGGGCGTGACAGTTTACATGTCTACTCGAGTATTTTCCCGCCCTGACTAATACAAGTGAATCCAAGACTCGACACATAAATCAAGTATGAGTCCAGCCTAAAACATGAGTGATGCTTGTAGTGATGCCAGTAGGTGATGCCTGTAGGTGATTCCAGAATAGAGGCCAGAAACATAAAATATACGTGTCGCAAGTAAATGAATCCAAAAATACCAGTCCGTGTCCCATGTTGTGCCAGAAAAATCAGATGATACTATACTAGAAGCTGAATCATAATAATCATCAGATAATGAAAAATATCAGAGAATGTACTCGCCTGACGTCCTGAGCAACTGGCGATCCGAACTGGTGTCGCAAGGACCTATTATGAAAAGCAAGGTTAAACAGGTTTCTAATGAGTTAAACATATATAAAATAACTAAAAATAGGCTTCTAGGGTCGTTCTAGGTCAAACGGGTCAAACTGGTGAAATCTGGGTCAAAAAGTCAACTCGGGGTCCAAAAAGTCAACTCTGGGTCAAATCTAGGTCAAAAGTTGACTTTGGCGGTCAACCGGGTCAACTACGGTCAATTCTAGGTCAAACTAGGGTGCTCCTAAAATTCTAGGCCAAAACTAGGTTATTAAGCTAATAAACCCTCAAACTCGCCTCCTTGAGATACCGGGATACCCTCGGTATCCGATACCTCAACCTAGGCTACGCACCCCGCCTAAACCCGCTAAAACCTATGCTAGCACGCGTAAAAATATACACATAAGCATATAAAAATCACTCCAATACTATTCCTAGGCTATTGCTCAAATACCCCGCTCGAAACTCAATACCTTGGTGAGATACCTTGATATCTCAAGGTATTGAGATACCTCTCTAAACTCAACCCTACTACCCCTCTAGTTAGCTATTTATGCATATAAATATGCTCCTAGTTAATAATCTAGGCTAGAAAATATATATCTAACATATATGTACATATACCTACGTATCTATATATACACCTATTCACACATATACATATAGGTACACACACATATATACACACACAAACCCATATATATATACACTAATATATATATACATATACACACACACTCTCAAACATATATATATATATATATATATATATATATATATATATATATATATATATATATATATATATATATATATATATATATATTCACACACTCAGTCTCACACACCCTCGCACACACACTCTCACACACACTAGCACACACTCTCACAAACACACAACCACACACACAAATATACATATATATATACACGTACACACATACATCTATATATATACATATACACAAACTTATATATATATATATATATATATATATATATATATATATATATAGATAAACACTCACTCACACTCACACACACACTCACCTACACATACACTAACACCAACACACACTCACACAAACACTCACTAACACACTCACACAAACATAAAAACACACATACATATATAAATAAATATATATATAGAAACACACACACAAATATATATATATATATATATATATATATATATATATATATATATATATATATATATATATATATATATATATATATATATATATAAACACAACACACAACACAACACACAACACAACGCACAACACCCACCAACGCGCGTCCAACGACCCCGACACGCACAAACACCTATAAATATATAAAATATAACCCGAGAACTCTAGCACACACTCCCCGAAGCTAACCCAACGCACGCACAAGCCCGAAACTAAAAAACTATGCCATAATGGTCGTTCGGTCATTTCGACGAACATGCGGTGTGTGATTCGGAAAACCTCCTGAAACGCACACCAAACCAACTCGGAATCGGCCCAAAATTTACCCACGGGTTCTAAACGTTGTCTAGATCCTATAAAAAAATGCTAACTCATCGATTCTAGGTCCGTGGCAAAAATGCGCACGCACATAGAACCGGCGACGACGAAAACCCCTAAAACGTCCGAAATGCCCGTTTCTCCGCGACACGACTTCACGTGTCCGAACGGAGACACGCACTAAACATCTAGACACCCGAAAACGTCTACCTAGGTCCTTCTAACCTAGGGCATCACCCAAAATTGGGCCAATTTTGGATTCTACCCGAAATTGACATAAAACCTAGTGTTAAAGTCTCCAAACACAACCCAACTAGTTCCAACTTCCTCCCACGGGTAGCCCTAAGATCTAGAAAGGTTCTAAACTATTAATTACACTATATAAGAGTAATTAGTAAGGGGAAAAAAATTAGGATTTACCTCTTGGGAGTTGGAATCCCAAGCCAAAGTCTCCAAAAAGCTCCAAATCCACCACAACTAGCTTCTAAGCTTCCAATCCAAGCTCCAACACCAAATCTAAGCTCTACCCACCTAGGTTAGGGAAAAGTGTAGGGTTAGGGTTCACACAAAAGTAAAAAATGGAAGAAGGAAGAGAAGAAAAAATGAGAAAACTTACTTGGGAAGAAGAAAGGAAGAAGAAGAAGTAGTGGAGAAGAAGAAGGAGAAGAAGAAGAAGAAGAAGAAGAAGAAGAAGAAGAAGAAGTAAAGAAGAAGAAGAAGAGGGGGGGAGCTCCTGCTGTGTTCGGCTGGGAATGGGGGTTTGGTCGGGTCTGGGAGCATGAATAAAGGGGTTACAACAAGCCAAAAGACCAAAATGCCCTCCACTCACTTGGGTTTGGGTTTCGGGTTCCAAAAGCACTCAAACTAACTCCAAATCTCTCCAACTAACCCACTAAAAATATAATAAATATTTTAAACCCAAAAATAGGTCTTACAAGGGTGTGGGTTGGGTCGGACATGGGTCCACTAGGGTCTGACATGGGTCCAGGCTAGCCAAAACCCTAAAACAATCAATAAAAAAATAATATAATCACTAATTAAATATAAATACAATTAATTATAAATAATACACAATTAACTAAATTAAAAAAAAATACCCGACTCAGGAAATGGGGTAGTGACACATATGTATGAGGTGCACTTCGAATATGTTTACGATCTAGACTTGCGATATGATGAACTCAAATGCTACTGCAAGAGAATTTCCTCCTGAACAAGCATAATAACTAGTATAAGTTTGCACCAGCCTTAGATTATCGTTCACAACGGACCATAACGTGTCCCGTGTTAAGCAACATGTCCGGCGCTAAGGCGCAATGAAGGCCAGCTAAGAACACACGCGACACGGCGTAAGGAACGAGCAGGTGGAATGTCATCTTGCTGGATTCTCGAGGCATATTGATTCGCTTGACTGCTTCGGTGTGCTGATTGACCTCCATCCACTAGTGTTACTTCATCTTCGTTGGTTACCACAGTATCTCGTGGTGATCTTGCAGGAGTCTCGTTGTTTGCTTGTAGATCCATAACTCTGCAACCAAAATAAATAATAAGAGGCGCACAGGAATCAAGGCAGGATGCAAGTCAAGAAATAAATTCGAATCCGATATAGATGTCAAGAACGTTTCAAGCAAGTGGATGAGATCCTTAAAATTTATCCTATTTTTATTGCAGGCTTTCTTAGTCCCTAAGTTGAAACCGAAGCAATTTAGTCGTTGACCTGCATGGGCCACCACAAAAACCATGTCACGCCCCAGTCCTAAAATATCGAGGGACTAGACACGTGGCAATGGCCAGCATCACACACCGATGGACAAACCTAATTTAATGGATCCACCGGGGCGTACTTAAGCTATAGTACAACAATAAATAGGTCTAATACACTGATCTCATCCACAGATATGAATACAACAATATCAGAATCATAAAGCAAGATCTATCTCAATAAAATATAAACTCGGGGAACAAGCCGATAATGAGTCTGATACAATAGTCAAGATACAGAAATAAAGATAATAATAGCAAATACTGAGTATGGATAAATCATATACTCAGAAGATATCCTCAGTGATCACTCGTCTACTGGATCTGGTACTGCTCCAGTGCCTGCTCCTGTTCCTGCTCCTGCTAATGCACCTGTCCCGTATACCTCGGGGTCAATCTCTTCTGCTAATCCTGGGGACATAATCCGGATCCAGGTCCTCAGGGGACATAGCAAGGTACAGATAATACAAGCCAAAATAAATACAGTGCAACAATAAATGGAACAATAGGGTAAAATATATAACCATCTATGTGAAATGCAATTTGAGAGCAACACTAGAACTCAGGCTGAGACCACTACAAGCTCGGTGTCGGGGAGCCGGTAGCAGTGATATCACTAGTAGAGTGCCTAGCTCTAATGTAGAGTCTAAGGCCTCACAATAATATCTCACTAGTAGAGTGCCTAGCTCTGATGTAGAGTCTAAGGCCTCACCATAATAAATATATATATAAATCAGCCTGTAGCCTGTGTGTCTCTCCCCACCCAATGTAATCACACATCTCATGTCCATGACACGCAAGATCAAAACTAATGCAGCAAGTCATAATAAAATCTAAGCATATAAAGAATATGTCATAAAACCTGTATCCTATACAGAATCACCATAAATATCTCAGGAAGATTATGTCTCATGAATAGTGTCAAGTGTCCTGGGTTATAACGTACTTGATAATGCAAGCACGAGAATGTAAAGGGTCTCGGTATCCATCTCTAGATGATGTTACACAACTCCGTATACGGTGTTGGCACCCGACTATTAATCGGACGCTAAGTAAAGTCACACGGTCCTAGGTTAAGCATGTACAATAATATATAAATAAGTCAAGAAAATAAGTAACAAAACTGCAATGTTGGCAAGGTACACTTGCCTGGGGTTCTGACTCCAACTATAGCTCTGGTCTCAGTGGGACTTGCAGGTACTCCTCCGGTTGCTGAAATAAATATCACCATCAGATTCAGATGATATCAAATAGCTAAAAATGCCTGTACTTGAGTCTAATTTGGACACAAGGACAAAAATGATAGTTTTTGGTCAAAGCGGAGTCCACATGTGGCCCACTTCACACCGAAAAATGTGTCAGAGACAATATTCTCCAAATTCGTCAAACTTAGTGTCAACAAGTCCAGAACGATGATATGAACCCAACGGAACTTCCAGAATTGGATTTCGATGAGCCGATCATAAAATTGCCCGTCAATTGGAGCCGTGGGGCCCACGATACGCAATTTTGTCAATGTTCTCAGAATCGAACTAAACTTGGGTCACAGGACCAGTGTATTGCTACGAGTCCGATGGCGCAAGTTTTGTTTCGATCCGACGTGTGTACACAAAGTTATATCAAGTTCCAGAACAGGCGGATACGAGACATTGTCGGCGGATACGCGTTGATTCTGGTATGCACGTACATCTAAATCAACTTCTGCAAAATCCCACACGTCCGTATCAACGACGCGCACCTTTCGGTGAAGACCGCACGTGACCAAGTCGTCCCATTTGGTGGGGCGTACTCAGTTTCGGGGGAAAATATGATATTATTTTTCCTGTTTTTGGATCGCGGTTTGCGATCGCCACAGGACGCGATGCACCGAGCGGGTTGTACGGACATCGAGAGGGTTACGCAGCCTACGCGTCACAACTGATGGAACAGAAAACGGGGCAACGAGGAGAGAGAAAGGGTTACCTGAACGGGGCTACGTAGAACGAGGTTTTCTCGTGTCCGCGAGGAGATGCGACACGACACTGTGCTGTGTCCGGTTAGGGTTAGGGTTCTGTGGCCGGAGACTCGCCGGGGTTGCTCGTGGAGGAAGGCGGAGGGTGGCGCTGCTGCGACGGAGGCTCGTCGGCTCAGGGAGAGGCATCGTGGGGAGAGCAGCGACTGCTGCTGCTCGTCGTCGAGGCGGATGGAAAGACAGGGTGTTGGGCGGCCGGGGCTCGGGTCGAGCGGCTGCGGGTCAGGGAAAGGCGGAGGACGGGGGGAGACATCGGGGACGATGGTGGAGGTGAAGTGTTGGTGGTGTGGTGGTGGTTTGGGAAATCCGGCGAGGCTGTGGTGGCTCTGACGGAGGGGATCGATGGGGTAGGCTGAGGCGGTGGTAGAGGGGATGATGTCGAGCAAGGCGGAGCGGCGAGCGGAGGCTCTCGAGGTTCTGTGGGGGGGAGAGTGGCGGAGGACGGCGCGGGAAAAGTGGCGGGGCTCTGGGGAGTTCGTCGGCGGAGCGGGGCTGGGAGTCAGGGCGATGCTGGGGGTTCGAGGAGGTTAGGGTTCAGGCGAGCTAGGGCAGGGGATTTCGAGGCTCACCGGGAGAGAGGGAAGGCGGAGATGGCTAGGGCGGCCGAGGGCTGTGGGGGGGGTTCGTCGGGAGGAGGAGGTTAGGGTTCCGGCCGGCGGAGCGAGGAGATCGAGGGGGTTAAATAGGGGTCTTCGGAACAGTAATTTGTTTAGGATTAGGGTTTCGATCGGGTTAACGGGTCCGGGTCGGGTCTGAGGGGATTCGACCCAATCCGCTAAAACATGAATGCGGGTTCGGGTACTCGGGTCGACGGGTTATGTAATCCCCCTGATTTTCAAGAATTTTTAAATTTGGATTTTTACAATTTTCTGGAATTTTCCGAGAATTTTCTGTAATTAAATTTAGGTATTTTAATTATTAAAGGATTTTTAAATGTTAATAAATAATATTAACATATTATGAAAATAATATTTTATGGTGTAAAATGAAAAACTAGACATAGGGTAATTTTCCGGGAATTTATTGGACCCCGGAAGCATTTAAAAAGTCCTAAAAACTATTTTAAAATTTAACCGGATTAAACCAAATAGTAAACCAAACCCATTAACCCGCTAACCCGACCCGCTAGACCCAAACCCGACCCGGATGAACAGTGCACCCCCAAACCTGAGCTGCCCCGACCCTTGGCCTCCCGCACCACTCCGGCCGTTACGCCGGCGACCGCCTCACCTTCCTCTTCCCTCTCTGTAACCGCCGCCGACCGACGACCTTCCCCTCCCCTCACCCGTCGACGACCCAGCTCCCTCTCCGCCTCTATTTAAGCCCTAGATCCGCCACTCCTCGGAACCCTAGCCGCCTTACTCCTCCGTCCATCAGCCACCCTCTTCCGTTTCAGCTCCGCCCGGACTCCCCACCTCCTCGCTGCTACTGCCCTACTTCCTTCTCCCTCACCCCGCTGCCCGCCTTCGGCCAGCGCCGCCTAGCCGCGACCTCCGCCTGCCGCTGCTGTCTTCTTCCTCACCGCCCGACGACATCGACTAACCCTCCTCAGGCTGTGCCCTAGTCTCACCGCTGGTGACCCGCCCGCTGCTCCTCCTACTTCCCCGTCCACCGTCTCCCTCACCCCGCTTCCCCTGGCCACCTACATCACCACCTTCAAACTCCCGGCCTCCCTCCAGTAGCTCCGCCCAGTCACCCTAGGCTCAGCCCGACTTCGCCGTCCGCAGACCCAAACGCCTCCAGCCCCTGGCCGCCTCCAGTGAGCCTCCCACATTCGAGCAGCAGCTTCCCGACGAGCTCGCAGCAACGGAGACTCCGGCGATGTTCCAGCACCCCTCCGGCGAGCCTCAGGCACAGCAAGGACTCAACACAGAGGACTCGGACACAGGGTCCTCAGACCGGACACAGGAACCCTAACCCTAAACCTAGGCGTGTCGGACACGAGTCAGACACGAAGAAACTCGGGTTTTTCATACCCTGTTCAGGTACCCATAACTTCTTGCTCGTAGCTATGATTTTAATTCTGTCAGTTACATCGTGTAGCCTGCATGACCCCCTCGGTGTCCGTGCAACCTGCTCGGGGCATCGCGTCCTGTGGCTATCGTGAACCGCGATCCAAAAACAGGAAAACCAATGCCCTGTTTCACCCCGGAACTGAGTACGTCCCGCCAAACGGGACGACTTGGTCGCGTGTGGTCTTCACAGATACGTGCGCATAATTGATACGGACGTGCAGGATTTCGCAGAAGCTGATTCGGATGTGCGTGCACACCGAAATCAACGCGTATCCACGGACACCGCCCCGTATTCGACTATTCTGATTCTCGCTGTAATTTAGTGTACACACGTCAGATCGAGACGAAACTTGCGCCATCGGACTCGTAGCAATACGCTGGTCCTGTGAGCCAAGTTTGGTTCGATTCTGAGAACGTTGACAAAATCGTGTGTCGTGGGCCCCACAGGCTCCACTCGACGGGCGATTTTGAGAACGGCTCATCGGAATCCAATTCCTGAAGTTCCATTGGGTTCGTATCATCGTTCCTGACCTGTTGACACTAAGTTGGACTGATTTGGAGACCTTTGACCCTGACATGTTTTTCGGTGCAAAGCGGCCCACATTTGGACCCCGCCTTGACCCGAAAATGACGTTTTTGCCCTTGTCTCCAAATTGGACTCAAGGACAGGCGTTTCTAGCTGATTAATATTTTCTGAATCTGATAGTGATATTTATTTCAGCAACCGGAGTACTGCTTGCAAGTCCTGCTACTGACAGAGCTACAATTGGAGCTGGAAACTCAGGCAAGTGTACCTTGCCAACTTGCAGTATTTGTTACATATTCCTTGGCTTATATATATATTTTGCATGCTTGACCTAGGACCGTGTGACTTACTTAGCGTCCGATTATAGTCGGGTGCCAACACCGTACGCGGGTTGTGTAAAGTCAAATAGAAATGGATACCGAAACCCTTTGTATTCTCGTACTTGCATTATCAAGTACGTATACCCAGGACACTTGACACTATACATGTTGACAGAATCTTCCTGAGATATTCAAGGTGATTCTGTATAGGATACATGATGGACAAAGACATTATATTCTTAGATTAGGACTTGTTGCATTAGCTCTGATCTCACGTGACATGGACATAAGACGTTATGAACATGAGACGTGCGATTACATTGGGTGGGAAGAGACACACAGGCTACAGGCTGATATATATATATATAACCCCTATTATTGCGGTGCTCAAGACTCTAAGCCCGAGCTTGGCCCACTACTAGTTATTTACTGCTACCGGCTCCCCGACACAGAGCTTGTAGCAGTCTCAGCCTGAGTACTAGTGATGCTCTCAGTTGCATTTTCATATAGATGGTTATGTAGTTATCCTGCTTATTTTATTTACTATTCCACTGCATTATTTTGGCTTATATTATTTGTACCTTGCTATGTACCCTGAGGACCTGGAATGGATTATGTCCCCAGGTTTAGCAGAGGAGACCCACTCTGAGGTTTACAGGACAGGTTCTTTAGCAGGAGCAGAAGCAGGTTCAGGAGCAGGCATTGGAGAAGAACCAGGAACCAAGGACTAGGTGATTGCCATGGATTTCTCTGAGTATATGTTCTTCCATACTCAGTCAGTGATGTTATTTACTTTCTTGTTGTAAACCCCCTGAATTTTCAAAATTTTAAAAACTGGATTTTTCATAATTTTCTAGAATTTTCTGGGATTTTTTTGTAATTTAAAAACAGGGTTTTAATTATTCAATGATTTTTAATTGATATTAAATGATATTAAAATAGTATGAAAATAATATTTTCGTATGTAAAATGAAAAACTGGACTTAGGGCAATTTTTCTGGAATTTATCGGACCCCGGACCTATTTTTAAAACACCTAAATTTAATTATTTAATTATTTAATTATTTATTAAATTATTATTGATTTTTTTTAAAAAGAAGAAGTTATTATTATAATTATTATTTTTTTTTTTTAAATAAAAATAAACCCAGCCCAGCCCGTTGGGCCGGCCCAGCCCGGCCCAACAGAGCCAGCCCAACCCGAGCCCTAGCGGGTCGGGTCGGATCCAACAGACCCGACCCGGACCCGCAAAACCCGACCCGCCACGATCCCTCTCCCCCGCTCGGCCCGCAACCGCCCCGCGTCGCGCGCCGCCTCCGCCGCGCCCGCGCCGCGCTGCCCGCCACGACCCGCCCCACGTCGGCCCAGCCCTCCGCCTCGCCCGGCCATCCCCCAGCCTATAAATATCCCCGCTCCTCTCCCCTCCGGTCCCCCACCGTGCCACCACCCTCCACCGCCTCGACCCCCCTAGCCCCGCCCGCGGCCACCGCCATCGCCACCGCCTCCGCCCACCGCTGCGACGTCGCCGCAGCCCGGCTCCTCCCTCCTCTCTCCTCCCCTCCAGCGTCCCGCTCCGCCGTCCCCGTCGACAGCTCCAGCAACAGCAGCAGCGGCAGCTCCGCCGCCCCCGTGCCGCCGGCGAGCCTCGAGCGCCGCGCCGCCTAGCCGCCCGTACCCCAGCCTCCTCCGCCTGAGCACCGGTCGCCCTCCGCCGCAGCACCGCCGGCCAGGGGAGAAAACCCTAACCCTAACCCTAACCCTAAATTGGATCCCCTGTGTCCGACACGAGTCGGACACGTGTCGGACACGATTTTGACCCCGGTTTCTCGGGTCCCTTCAGGTGCGTGTAACTTTTTGCTCGTAGCTCCGTTTTCGATTCCGCAAATTGCGTTGCGAAGCCTGTATGACCCTCTCGGTGTCCGGATAAACTGTTCAGGGCATCGCGTCCTGTGGTGATCGCACACCGCGATCCAAAAACAGGAAAAACCCAGACCCTGTTTTACCCCGGAACCGAGTCCGCCCCGCCATACGGGACGACTTGGTCGCACGCGGTCTTCACAGATACGTGCGCCTCGTCGATACGGACGTGTGGGTTTTCGGGGAAGTCGATTTGGGTGTGCGTGCACACCGAAATCAACGCGTATCCGCGGACATCGCCCCGTATCCGTCTTTTCTGCAATTTACCCTAACTTTGTGTACACACGTCGGATTGAAACGAAACTTACGCCATCGGACTCGTAGCGATACGCTGGTCCTGTGGGTCAAGTTTGGTTCGATTCTGAGAACGTTGACGAAATCGCGTGTCGTGGGCCCCACAGGCCCCGCTCGACGGGCGATTTTGTGAACGGCTCATCGGAATCCAATTCTGAAAGTTCCGTTGGGTTCGTATCAGCGTTTCTGACCTGTTGACACTAAGTTTGGTGAATTTGGAGATCGTTGACCCTGACGCGTTTTTCGGTGCAAAGCGGGCCCACCGGTGGACCCCATTTTGGCCCGAAACTGCCGTTTCTGCCCTTGTCTCCAAATTGGACCCAAGGACAGGCGTTTTTAGCTGATTGATATTTTCTGGATCTGATGGTGATGTTTGTTTCAGCAACCGGACTACCGCCTGCAATTCCCGCCGAGGTCAGAACTGCAACCCGAACCGGAACCACAGGCAAGTGTACCTTGCCAAACTCTGCAGCTTGCTAAATATTTTTCTTGGTTAATTTTGCATCAGTAGGAACAAAGAACTTGTCAAATTCTCAGTAATTCCTGTTGTAGTATTTTACTTGATTTCTTGTGGAATTAAATGTAACTTGTTCCAAAACTGCTTAACCTAGGAAACGTGTGACGTGCTTAGTGTCCGATCATAGTCGGGTGCCAACACCGTACGCGGTGTTGGGTACGTCATTTAGAGATAGATATTCGATACCCTTACTCTTGGTACTTGTCCTATCAAGTATAACAAAACCCAGGACACTTGACACTATCATGGACAGAATCTTCTTGAGATATTCACGATGATTCTGCATAGGATACAGGTATGACATGGACAGTTTATTCCTAGATATTAAATGACTGCTGCATTAGTTATGATCTCGCGTGTCATGGACATGAGACGTGGATTACATTGGGTGGGGAGAGACACACAGGCTACAGGCTGTTTTCATATATATATATTATTAGTGTGAGGTCGTAGACTCTCCAGCAGAGCTAGACCCTTTACGTGTTATTACTGCTACCGGCTCCCCGACACAGAGCTTGTAGCGGTCTCAGCCTGAGTTCTAGTGATGCTCTCAACTTGCATTTATCACTTAGCTGGTTACATAGTTCACCCTGCTGTCTCCTTTATTTTTGCACTGCTTATGTTTTGGCTTGTATTTTCTGTACCTTGTTATGTCCCCTGAGGACCTGGAATGGACTATGTCCCCAGGTATAGCCGAAGAGATCCATCCAGAGATACACCGAACAGGAGCTCTTCCAGGAGCTGTACCAGGACCTGAGGGCGAGCCAGCACCAGAGGACTTCTCCTGAGCATTGGCTGTATATAGTCAGTTATTTCTGTTTCTGTTTCTATTTCCAGTTCATTTATTTCCTGTCTATTTGCATTAAATGTAACAGAATAATTCTCGGATTTGTTTCCCGAGATAACCTTATTTGATATTGCATATTTATTTCCATTGCATCATTTCTGGTATCTATTCTGTGGTTATCTGTTGTGGATGAGATAGATTAGTCTGTGACCTTTATTATTTGCTCTATAAATTGCTAGACTACAGCTTAAGCATGCCCTGATGGATCCATTAAATTGGGTTATCCATCGGTGCGTGCTGCTGGCCATTGCGCACGTGCTCAGTCCCTCGTCATTTTGGGACTGGGGCGTGACATGGTTTTTGTGGTGGCCCATGCAGGTCTACGACTAAATTGTTCGGTTTCAACTCAGGGACCGAACAGGCCTGCAATAAAGCTAGGATAAGTTTTAGGTTCTCATCCACTTGCTTGAATCGTTCTTGATATCTATTCGAATTAAATTATTGACTTGCATCCTGCCTTGATTCCTGTGCACCTCTTATCGTTTGTATTTGATACAGGGAAATGAACCCACAAGCCAGCAACGAGGCTCATGAAGAAACACCACAACCCATTGTGGTTACCCAAGAAGACGATGTGATACCAGTCGGTGAGGGCCAATCATCACAAGGCAGTCAAGCAAGTCAGCCTGCCTCAACAATCCATCAAGATAACGTACCACCCTCGATGCAGCCTGCTCCACTGATGCCTTCCTTCCCACTGGGACCACCTATGAACGAACAGCAGATGTTCCGCATGTTCTACATAATGATGCAAGCCTATCAAAGGGTGCAACAAGAAGCTCAACAAAACCAACCGGAGAACTCCATCAGTAGAACTAGCTCGGAGTCACTGAGGCCAAACAGTTCAAATACAACCGCCTTCGACGAGGACGTCCTTACTGCAGCAAGACCCGTGGAGTGCACCACAAGGATCGAGTCCAGCCAAAAACGGCCGTATGCGTCAGCACCGGACCAATCACAACAAGAAAGAGCTGCAAAGCGACCACAGATACATCCACTACCCAGAACAGCATCAGGAGCCTCATTCCTTCCTACTTGTCACTACTGTGGCAAGGTAGGCCACATTGAGAGCGGGTGCAGACGTAAGTTGGGATTATGCCTGATTTGCGGAACCAATGAACACTTGGCCAAGGATTGTCCTCAGCATCGGGGGAAAGCAGTGACGAATCTTCAACCCGCCTCATCAGCCCCAGCTGTAGTACCACAGGCAGAAATCGCAAGGAAGTCTCACATACACCAGCCACTAGAAGCATCTCCACCAGCAATACCTGTCTGTCCATATTGTCGCAAGCGAGGCCACACCGAGGACGAATGCAGAAGAAAGAAGGGATTATGTATAGTCTGCGGATCCAATCAACATTTATTGAAGGAATGCCCTGAGCATCGGGACAGAGTACCAACAGGTAACCAGCAAGTGTTACCAGCACCACGGTCAGCCTCTCCAGCATTGCAAGCTTCACCAATACCGAGGCCACCTTTGGTAACCCAGGCAACACTCTTCCGGCAGACTCAACAGCAGCGGAAGAAACAACTGCAAGGACACGGACAAGCTTCAGCGAAGACCGCGGAGAACGCGCCGACTCGTGGAGTAGCCAATGCGCGTAAGTGATTTATAGTTTTCTGTTTCTAGTCTTGTTTTAGCTCGTGCCCGTTGGTTCGTGACCTCAGCCCCAACCTAGTAAATTACAACTTGTTAATAATAACCTGGTTTTTATAAAAGTTGTAGACTTTTGCTTTAACTAGATTTCCTGGAAAGTGTAAACTTTCAATTTTTAGGGAAACGGTATTTCCCTGAAGTCTCTTGTGATGTGTTTTCAAACGATGCTTGCGACCGCGTCATCTCTGTTGACCGGTTATTCTTTTGATTGCGAGGACGCAATCCTCTTAAGGGGGGTAGATTGTAAACCCCCTGAATTTTCAAAATTTTAAAAACTGGATTTTTCATAATTTTCTGGAATTTTCTGGGAATTTTCTGTAATTTAAAAACAGGGTTTTAATTATTCAATGATTTTTAATTGATATTAAATGATATTAAAATAGTATGAAAATAATATTTTCGGATGTAAAATGAAAAACTGGACTTAGGGCAATTTTTCTGGAATTTATCGGACCCCGGACCTATTTTTAAAACACCTAAATTTAATTATTTAATTATTTAATTATTTATTAAATTAATTATTGATTTTTAAAAAAAAAGTTATTATTATAATTATTATTTTTTTTTTTTAAATAAAAATAAACCCAGCCCAGCCCGTTGGGCCGGCCCAGCCCGGCCCAACAGAGCCAGCCCAACCCGAGCCCTAGCGGGTCGGGTCGGATCCAACAGACCCGACCCGGACCCGCAAAACCCGACCCGCCACGATCCCTCTCCCCCGCTCGGCCCGCAACCGCCCCGCGTCGCGCGCCGCCTCCGCCGCGCCCGCGCCGCGCTGCCCGCCACGACCCGCCCAACGTCGGCCCAGCCCTCCGCCTCGCCCGGCCATCCCCCAGCCTATAAATATCCCCGCTCTCTCCCCTCCGGTCCCCCACCGTGCCACCACCCTCCACCGCCTCGAGCCCCCTAGCCCCGCCCGCGGCCACCGCCATCGCCACCGCCTTTGCCCACCGCTGCGACGCCGCCGCAGCCAGGCTCCTCCCTCCTCTCTCCTCCCCTCCAGCGTCTCGCTCCGCCGTCCCCGTCGACAGCTCCAGCAACAGCAGCAGCGGCAGCTCCGCCGCCCCCGCGTCGCCGGCGAGCCTCGAGCGCCGCGCCGCCTAGCCGCCCGTGCCCCAGCCTCCTCCGCCTGAGCACCGGCCGCCCTCCGCCGCAGCGCCGCCGGCCAGGGGAGAAAACCCTAACCCTAACCCTAACCCTAAATTGGATCCCCTGTGTCCGACACGAGTCGGACACGTGTCGGACACGATTTTGACCCCGGTTTCTCGGGTCCCTTCAGGTGCGTGTAACTTTTTGCTCGTAGCTCCATTTTCGATTCCGCAAATTGCGTTGCGAAGCCTGTATGACCCTCTCGGTGTCCGGACAAACTGTTCGGGGCATCGCGTCCTGTGGTGATCGCACACCGCGATCCAAAAACAGGAAAAACCCAGACCCTGTTTCACCCCGGAACCGAGTCCGTCCCGCCAAACGGGACGACTTGGTCGCGCGCGGTCTTCACAGATACGTGCGCCTCGTCGATACGGACGTGTGAGTTTTCGCGGAAGTCGATTTGGGTGTGCGTGCACACCGGAATCAACGCGTATCCGCGGACATCGCCCCGTATCCGTCTTTTCTGTAATTTACCCTAACTTTGTGTACACACGTCGGATTGAAACGAAACTTGCGCCATCGGACTCGTAGCGATACGCTGGTCCTGTGGGTCAAGTTTGGTTCGATTCTGAGAACGTTGACGAAATCGCGTGTCGTGGGCCCCACAGGCCCCGCTCGACGGGCGATTTTGTGAACGGCTCATCGGAATCCAATTCTGGAAGTTCCGTTGGGTTCGTATCAGCGTTTCTGACCTGTTGACACTAAGTTTGGTGAATTTGGAGACCGTTGACCATGACACATTTTTCGGTGCAAAGCGGGCCCACCGGTGGACCCCGTTTTGGCCCGAAACTGCCGTTTCTGCCCTTGTCTCCAAATTGGACCCAAGGACAGGCATTTCTAGCTGATTGATATTTTCTGGATCTGATGGTGATGTTTGTTTCAGCAACCGGACTACCGCCTGCAATTTCCGCTGAGGTCAGAACTGCAACCCGAACCGGAACCACAGGCAAGTGTACCTTGCCAAACTCTGCAGCTTGCTAAATATTTTTCTTGGTTAATTTTGCATCAGTAGGAACAAAGAACTTGTCAAATTCTCAGTAATTCCTGTTGTAGTATTTTACTTGATTTCTTGTGGAATTAAATGTAACTTGTTCCAAAACTGCTTAACCTAGGAAACGTGTGACGTGCTTAGTGTCCGATCATAGTCGGGTGCCAACACCGTACGCGGTATTGGGTACGTCATTTAGAGATGGATATTCGATACCCTTACTCTTGGTACTTGTCCTATCAAGTATAACAAAATCCAGGACACTTGACACTATCATGGACAGAATCTTCTTGAGATATTCACGATGATTCTGCATAGGATACAGGTATGACATGGACAGTTTATTCCTAGACATTATATGACTGCTGCATTAGTTATGATCTCGCGTGTCATGGACATGAGACGTAGATTACATTGGGTGGGGAGAGACACACAGGCTACAGGCTGTTTTCATATATATATATTATTAGTGTGAGGTCGTAGACTCTCCAGCAGAGCTAGACCCTTTACGTGTTATTACTGCTACCGGCTCCCCGACACAGAGCTTGTAGCGATCTCAGCCTGAGTTCTAGTGATGCTCTCAACTTGCATTTATCACTTAGCTGGTTACATAGTTCACCCTGCTGTCTCCTTTATTTTTGCACTGCTTATGTTTTGGCTTGTATTTTCTGTACCTTGTCATGTCCCCTGAGGACCTGGAATGGACTATGTCCCCAGGTATAGCCGAAGAGATCCATCCAGAGATACACCGAACAGGAGCTCTTCCAGGAGCTGTACCAGGACCTGAGGGCGAGCCAGCACCAGAGGACTTCTCCTGAGCATTGGCTGTATATAGTCAGTTATTTCTGTTTCTGTTTCTATTTCCAGTTCATTTATTTCCTGTCTATTTGCATTAAATGTAACAGAATAATTCTCGGATTTGTTTCCCGAGATAACCTTATTTGATATTGCATATTTATTTCCATTGCATCATTTCTGGTATCTATTCTGTGGTTATCTGTTGTGGATGAGATAGATTAGTCTGTGACCTTTATTATTTGCTCTATAAATTGCTAGACTACAGCTTAAGCATGCCCTGATGGATCCATTAAATTGGGTTGTCCATCGGTGCGTGCTGCTGGCCATTGCGCACGTGCTCAGTCCCTCGTCATTTTGGGACTGGGGCGTGACACTTGTTTAAAGAACAATTGTATCAGACTTGATTATCGAGTTATTCCCCGAATACTCTATTTGTAACTTGATGTTGATGACTTATTTCCTTTTATTGATTTGCTTTATTCTTCTGTGGATGAGATTAGTTTTAACATGTTGTTTTAGTAGACCCGGACTGTTGTAATACAGCTTAAGCATGCCCTGATGGATCCATTAAATTGGGTTTGTCCATCGGTGTGTGCTGCTGGCCAATGCCACGTGTCTAGTCCCTCGTTATTTTGGGACTGGGGCGTGACAGGTTAGACCCGGATCTGACCCGCAGGGTAGGGTTGGGTTTATTTAAACCGGTCCGGGTTGGTTTGGTTCAATTGAACCGAGTTTAATCCTAGGGTTTAATTTGGGTTTATTTACAACTTAGTTTCTAGGTCTTTAAAAATGCTTCCGGGGTCCAATAAATTCTCGGAAAATTATTCTATGTCTAGTTTTTCATTTTACACCCAAAAATATTATTCTCATAATATTTTACTATTAATTAACATTATTTAAAAATTATTAATATTAGAATACGTTAGTTTTAATTACAGAAAAATTCCAAAAAATTACAGAAAATTGTGAAAAATCTATTTTAAAAATTTCTGAAAAATCAGGAGGTTTACATCTACCTCCCTTAAGAGGATTGTGTCCTTGCAATCAAAGAATAATCGATCAACAGAGATGACACGGTTGCAAATATTGTTCGAAGCACATTACTATCAAGAAGAATCAAGGTCGAGGGTTTTAAGAAGAACACGTAGGGAAAATTATTTTCCTAAGCATTAAAAGTTATACAATTTTCCGGATGAAAGAAATCTAGAAAAATACAGTTTATGACTTACAAAAATATATTAGGTTATCAGTTATAAAACATTTTAGGTTATCAATTATTAGTAAGTTTAAAACTGTCAGGTTAAGGCTAAGGTCACGAACCAATAGGCACGAACTAAAGCAACACTAAAAACGGATAACTATGAAAAACTTACGCGCATTAGCTACTCCAAGAGTCTGCGCGTTCTCCAAGGTCATCGCCAGAGCTTGTCCGCGTTCTCGCGGTAAATTCCTCTGTTGTTGCTGGGCCTACTGGAAGAGTAGTGCCTGGGGTATCAAAGGTGGCCTCAACTGATACCCTCCCGGAGGTGGTGGTATGACTCTTTCGCTCCCGTTTGCGGTGCTCCCAATGCTGGATAGGCTGGCCTCGGCAATGGTAAAGCTTTTTGATGAATCATCAGTGTTTCTCCTTGATGTGTTATGCAATTTCTGGCTAAGTGTTGTCTGGATCCACAAATTAAGCACATTCCCAGCTTGCGTCTACTTTCTCTTTCAATATGGCCTATCTTGCCACAGTAGTAACAAGTAGGAAGGAATGAGGCTCTTGGTGCTGCTCTTGGTGGTGGATTTATCTGTTGACGCTTTGCAGACTCCTCTTGTGCTGCTCTGGTTGGTGCGGATGTAGAAGGCCGCTTCAGGTTGGTCTCTCTCCTGATGACGCGCTCCATGCGTCGGGCTGCTGCAAGGATGTCCGAGTAAGAAGTAGGTACAACGGATCCTATCAGTCTCTGCAGCCCGAAGTTTAGTCCGTCAAAGAACTTCTCAGCCTTCTCTTCTTCTGTCGGGATCAAGGTAGGGGCGAAGTGACTTAGACGAATGAACTTAGCATTGTACTCCTCCACCGTCAGATTATTTTGAGTGAGGCAATTGAACTTGTCCCGAAGTTCTGATCGAGCGATGGCTGGAATGTACATCTCCTGAAAGAGTCTGGAGAACTACTCCCAAGTAACTCGGTCTGGTCCGAGCCGTGTCTCCTCAGATAGCCACCAGTGATGTGCATTGCCCGTCAATTACATTCTGACGGTAGTCATCCAACGTTCCCGTGGAAGCTCAGCTGCTTCTAATTGATGTTGTGTGTTGTTGAGCCACTCCTGAACTTCTGTGGGCTTCTCTTTGCCTGAGAAGGTACGGGGCTTCAAATGACGGAAATCGGTGATAGAGCCCATCGTTGGCCGTAGTGCTGGTAAATCTGCCTGCTCTTGTGCGTTTACTAGGCTGCTCCTCAAGTTCTCTGCCTCATGACACAGAGCCTCTTGTTGAATTTGTTGTTGAGCTTGCATCATTGTGTATATCATTTGTAATATCTGATGTCCGTCCATAGCCTGCCCTTGTGGAAATACGGGCATTGGTGGAGTAAACCGCGTCGATGGTGGAATGTCATCTTGCTGGATTCTCGAGGCATGTTGATTCACTTGACTGCTTCGGTGTGCTGATTGACCTCCATCCACTAGTGTTACTTCATCTTCGTTGGTTACCACAGTATCTCATGGTGATTTTAGGAGTCTCGTTGTTTGCTTGTGGATCCATAACTCTGCAACCAAAATAAACAATAAGAGGCGCACAGGAATCAAGGCAGGATGCTAGTCAAGAAATAAATTCGAATCCGATATAGATGTCAAGAATGTTTCAAGCAAGTGGATGAGATCCTGAAAACTTATCCTATTCTTATTGCAGGCTTGCTTGGTCCCTAAGTTAAAACTGAAGCAATTTAGTTGTTGACCTGCATGGGCCACCACAAAAATCATGTCACGCCCCAGTCCCAAAATATCGAGGGACTAGACACGTGGCAATGGACAACAGCACACACCGATGGACAAACCCAATTTAATGGATCCACCGGGGCATACTTAAGCTGTAGTACAACAATAAATAGGTCTAATGTAGAGTCTAAGGCCTCACAATAATATCTCACTAGTAGAGTGCCTAGCTCTGATGTAGAGTCTAAGGCCTCACCAGAATAAATATATATATAAATTAGCCTGTAGCCTGTGTGTCTCTCCCCACCTAATGTAATCACACATCTCATGTCCATGACACGCAAGATCAAAACTAATGCAACAAGTCATAATAAAATCTAAGCATATAAAGAATATGTCATGAAACCTGTATCCTATACAGAATTATCATGAATATCTCAGGAAGATTATGTCTCATAAATAGTATCAAGTGTCCTGGGTTATAACGTACTTGATAATGCAAGCACGAGAATGTAAAGGGTCTCGGTATCCATCTCTAGATGACGTTACACAACTCCGTATACGGTGTTGGCACCCGACTATTAATCGGATGCTAAGTAAAGTCACACGGTCCTAGGTTAAGCATGTACAAAAATATATAAATAAGTCAAGAAAATAAGTAACAAAACTGCAATGTTGGCAAGGTACACTTGCATAGGGTTCTGACTCCAACCATAGCTCTGGTCTCAGTGGGACTTGCAGGTACTCCTCCGGTTGCTGAAATAAACATCACCATCAGATTCAGACGATATAAATAGCTAGAAATGCCTGTCCTTGAGTCCAATTTGGACATAAGGGCAAAAATGACAGTTTCTGGTCAAAGCGGAGTCCACATGTGGCCCACTTCACACCGAAAAATGTGTCAGAGACAATGTTCTCCAAATTCGTCAAACTTAGTGTCAACAAGTCCAGAACGATGATACGAACCCAACGAAACTTCCAGAATTGGATTCCGATGAGCCGATCACAAAATCGCCCGTCAAGTGGAGCCGCGGGGCCCACGATACGCGATTTTGTCAATATTCTCAGAATCGAACCAAACTTGGGTCACAGGACCAGCGTATTGCTACTAGTCCGATGACGCAAGTTTTGTTTCGATCCAACATGTGTACACAAAGTTATAACGAGTTCCAGAATAGGCGGATACGAGACGTTGTCGGCGGATACGTGTCACAACTGATGGAACAGAAAATGGGGCAACGAGGAGAGAGAAAGGGTTACCTGAACGGGACTACGTAGAACGAGGTTTTCTCGTGTCCGCGAGGAGATGCGACACGACATTGTGCTGAGTTCGGGTCACTGTGCTGTGTCCGATTAGGGTTAGGGTTCTGTGGCCGGAGACTCGCCTGGGTTGCTCGTGGAGGAAGGCGGAGGGCGGCACTGCTACGGCGGAGGCTCGTCGGCTCAGGAAGAGGTGTCACGGGGAGAGCAGCGGCTGCTGCTGCTCGTCGTCGAGACGGATGGGAAGATGGGGTGTTGGGCGGGCGGGGCTCGGGTTGAGCGGCTGCGGGTCGGGGAAAGGCGGAGGACGGGGGGAGACATCGGGGACGATGGTGGAGGTGAAGTGTTGGTGGTGGTTTGGGAAATCCGGCAAGGATGTGGTGGCTCTGACGGAGGGGATCGATGGGGTAGGCTGAGGCGGTGGTGGAGGGGATAATGTCGAGCAAGGCGGAGCGGAGGCTCTTGAGGTTCTGCGGGGGGGGGGGGGGGAGTTGCGGTGGACGGCGAGGGGAAAGTGGCGGGGCTCTGGGGAGTTCGTCGGTGGAACGGGGCTGGGAGTCAGGGCGGCACTGGGGGTTCGAGGAGGTTAGGGTTCAGGCGAGCTAGGGCAGGGGATTTCGAGGCTCACCGGGAGAGACGGTGGAGAGGGAAGGCGGACACGGCTAGGGCGACCGAGGGCTGTGGGGGGGGGGGGGTTTCGTCGGGAGGAGGAGGTTAGGGTTCCGGCCGGCGGAGCGAGGAGATCGAGGGGGTTAAATAGGGGTCACCGGAACAGTAATTTGTTTAGGATTAGGGTTTCGATCGGGTTAACGGGTCCGGGTCGGGTCTGAGGGGATCCGACCCGATCCGCTAAAACATGAATGCGGGTTCGGGTACTCGGGTTTCGGGTCGACGGGTTAGACCCGGATCCGACCCGCAGGGTAGGGTTAGGTTTATTTAAACCGGTCCGGGTTGGTTTGGTTCAATTGAACCGGGTTTAATCCTAGGTTTTAATTTGGGTTTATTTACAACTTAGTTTCTAGGTCTTTAAAAATGCTTTCGAGGTCCAATAAATTTTCGGAAAATTACCCTATGTCTCGTTTTTCATTTTACACCCAAAAATATTATTCTCATAATATTTTAATATTTAATTAACATTATTTAAAAATCATTAATATTAGAATATCTTAGTTTTAATTACAGAAAAATCCAAGAAAATTACAGAAAATTATGAAAAATCCATTTTAAAAATTTCTGAAAAATTAGGGGGTTTACAAAATCAGTCCCCTGCATGCTACCTTTGCCTTGTGCAACCAGACTCCGCTATGCCTCGAGTAAAATTATATAAGTAAACTCTTTGTTGCGCACTGTTCACTTGTTTATACTACATGACCCTAGATAATATTGCTCGGAAAGTTCCTTTATGATTTTACTTCTCGGCTTACCTTTGGGCCCGAGGTAACGTGAATGCTTAAGTTCTATTATGAATGCAATACTTGCCTGCTTATATGTTAACTTGAAATATTGCCTCGACTCAATGATTG
This sequence comes from Iris macrosiphon, assembly GCA_036927795.1. Classification (NCBI taxonomy): domain Eukaryota; kingdom Viridiplantae; phylum Streptophyta; class Magnoliopsida; order Asparagales; family Iridaceae; genus Iris; species Iris macrosiphon. The sequence goes on along the minus strand of JAYESA010000009.1, from coordinate 71,045,832 downwards.
CCATACGAAACTTATGCCACCATCAAGTAACACTATCGTATATCGTCCATGCATTGAGTCAGCCAGAAGACTATCAAATAGTTCTTCTGTGTAATATGAACCTGCAAGTATCTGGAACAGTTAGGTCGCTAAGGCAGTCTCCATACTAGGGGAATGCATCAAGGCAAGTTGAATACTGAACAAGAATCAAGTTAAGTCTACACCTCAATGATAACCATGCCAAGTTTGCCTTTGAACGAGAATCCTGTCAAGTAAAGAAAGAATCACAGCTCATGGAGCAAATTCTCTTTCAGAGTAAGAACCATGGATTTTCCTGTCAAGTTGGAAATTTGGAATAACCCAAGACCTGCATGTCGCGGACAACTTGTTAACAAGTAAGATTTTTGGATCTCTGTTCCTACGGACGGTCTCCGGGGCACCGGGCCGATCCGATCCGGACAGGAACCCTGTTAGTCTGCCTGTTTCGAGAAGAATGGCGTGTAACGCCTGTGAATTTATCCTTCACGCCATTCTTGCTCTCAGACTAAGTAGTCGCCTATTTTGGAAGGAATGACTTGTAGCGCTCCTGATCCGTGCGTTATATTTTATTTTCTTTCATATACTACACCCGTCCTTTATGGCTATGCCAGCGACTCCTGTTCATATAGATAAGTCATCCTCGCTTAGCGGCAATCCACTTGTGAGTCATTGTATTACATTGTGAATATCTGAAACACCTGAACGGTCTTGAGTATAACACAATTGTAAATATGAAGCACTTGAACTTCTTATGTAATACACCTGAGAAATTCTTATAAATTGTGCACCCGTAACACGATCTCGTTCACAACACTTGTGTTTGCATATGCTATAGCCCCTGGATGTTTATACATGCTCACGTTTCAGTTAACTTGGATTGCCTTGGACAGGGAAGGAGAAATGGTAAGTTGGTAAGTCTCGCCGTGTTTCCTCTTATATCGTACGGTACACTGTCACACGAGATAGGCTATTCAATCTTTGCCATAAAACTGATCCTAAGGCAATACTAGAAAGATAACACAATAGTTTGGATTTGTCGAGCAGGCGAGTAGCCTCCCCACCAGTACATTCGTGTACTAATAATCCACCAGGTTGCTTGCAGGGTGCGGGGAAACCTCGTTCGGTGTAGATACCGCCTTCGTGTGTGCTAAGGAGTAAAGTTTACTCTGGAGCCTTGGAGAGTTGCGTCCGGAATAGAAGCACATATACAAGACATAATATTGGAACATCGCCTATACATTATTCCACAAATGTAGCCACTTGGCACACTTTTATTGTTTCAGAGAAAGAGGGCTTGAGCGACTTATAATCTCGGCTATACGCCGCTTGTAACACTCGTTTCAATATCAATAAAGAGTTTGTCTTACTTCTATACTTGTGTTATTCAATGCTTCCGCTATTGATGACTCTGTGAACTTGTTACCAATCGCTTATGCGTTTATAAATTCTGCTGCACTCGGACAATCTGTGCGACTCTGTGGCTTTGATCTCTTATCGCCAGCCAATGAACCACGTCCTTGCAAGGACGCGGCTCATGCCCGTGCGACATCACGCCAAGATGGGTCTAAACGATCGTCCCGTGGGAGCGCTGGTGCGGTGATTCTCGCCTAGCCGGGACGGCCGATTAGCCTGCAGGAGATCGGGGCGTGACATATATCCACACGCATAAAAGTATTATGTAATAGAGTAACAAAGTTGATCACACCCAATACTAATAATTCTTTTGACAATAAAATAATATTTTTCATGATGAACTAAAAATGATGCGTCATAAGGGTGTCCTCGTAGAAGACAATCATTAGCCTTCATAAGATAAAAATGTGCAGCACATTTGTTCCTGCTAATATTTCGATAGGCCTGCAAGCATATTGACATTAGCATACAACCTAACTATATGAAGGTCTCTGACAACACAAGCCATCTTGGACTGTAGCTTGGTTAGACAATGATCCTTTCAACGAGGGTAGTAAGCGCCACTAAAAGTTTCCAAATCACCCGTGCTAGTACGTCAGCACAGCTACCGTGCTAGTACGTCAACACCCTTCTCCCGGGACAACACGATCTCGGTGCCCCAAAGTTCGTTCGATAACATACCTTGTGCATAAGTCGTCTATGACCATGCAAATGCATGAACATCTAGTCTCTACATAATGCATGATAAAAACCGAAATGTGGTACTCAATCTCTCTTATCGTATTACCATACTTACACAGTTTCCAGTCCAGGGATACTGTCTTGGCGACCCAATGACGAAAACCTACATGTTTTTATCTCTGAAACACAATATAATAGTCATCATGTACAAAACAACATTACTATATTCCACATGATAACTTAACCATAGTGCTATATTTTATATCTAAAATATAGTGATAGAACCATTATCTATGTGCTAACATACTACAAAAGTACAAGGACGCATCTATAGTGCAAGTCTAATTAGTCCATCTGATAGGATAAGACAGTTTTACTTTACACATGTCCAAATCATCAGTTTATTATTCCATGTTCCCTAGCAGCAGGTTACAAATTGAGATTACTCTCTTATCAATCTTGGTTCGTTGATCTTTTATTAGCATGCAACAAAACTCTTAGTATAAGGAACTAAGCATGTAACATCAATTCATTTAGTTTGAAGATAAAGATGAGAAGGATCAAGACCACCCACCTAAAGAGACAACTATCTGCCTTGCCGAGCAAAACTCTGAATAATTCTTTGAATGAACCGAGGTCCAAACGGCCATTCACTACAAGAAAATTCACTTTTTGGAACATTTTTTTTGCAACAGGATATATTTGTTGCAAAAAAAAATTAATTGCAACAAAATTTCTACATTCGTTGCAAAAGTTGGTTTCTCAAATTTTAAGCAACAAAAACTTAATCGTTCAAAGTGTTTTATTGCAAAAACAATTAGCGCACTCTATTCCTGCTCTTACAAATTGGTGTTAAAATTATTTCAAAATATTTTTTTAGAACGAAACTAAATTGTGACAAAAATTATTAGATCTTTAACAACGGATTATTACCGTTTCAATAAGTTTGTGTTCTTTTGCAACATTTTTTTTGTTTACCATAACCATTATCTAATAACCCTAGAAAAGTAGTAATAGGCGCAAAATTAATTTTTTCCCTAAAATTTCCTTTCACCACTTTCTCCCTCCCTCTTTTCTCTCACATTCCTAAATTAAAATTTCCTTTCACCACTTTCCCCCTCTCTCTATATATGAAGGCTCTCTTCTCTTAAATTCCTAAAAAATTTCCATAATCCTACACCATTCCTCTATCGATTAAACAGTCTCGGAGAAGTAAGAAACTCTGGCGAACTCCACTGGAGAAGAAGTTGCTACGGCGGTGGTGCTAGAGGAGTGCAAGAAGACGACGAAGAAGAAGAATACGGGGTCTGTCGATCCAGGCCAGGATCAAGAGGAGAGCCCTCTCCTCTAGGTCCAGATCCATAAAAATTAGCACCGTCTCCGTCGCTCTTGAGGTCAGTAGTCTTCACTCGACGGGCACTAGTCTTAAATTTTTGGATGTTACTTGTTCTTGATTATTGCTAGTAAGACTCTTTTCGTAATAGGAATTTGTCTTCATTTTTCAGTCTGATTTGGTACGAAATTGGTTTGGAGTGAAGAAAATATTGGGAACAAAAGTGTGAAAATTGTTCCCCAAACCAGAGAGTACCTTCGAGAGAACCGAGCAAAACACACAAACCAAAAATGCCAAACACAAATCGCTGACACAAAAAAATTTGACGTAGAAAATCCTTGCGAAAAAAATCACGGGACGATCGGAGTCCAACCCTGAAAAGCCTCCACTAATGGAATAAAAAATACACTGACTCCTTACAAACTTCTCACCGATCCAAACGGATCACCACAACTCTTTTGGAACAGAAAATAGATTATAACCACGAAGAAGAAAGACAATAAAAAATATTCAAAACTGATCTCCTTCTTCGAAACGGCCTCCAATCCTTCTTTCTCCTCTCTAATGTTACAATGGCACTCTTGCCTCCTTTTCTCTCCTTGTTGCTATATTTTTATTTTTAGAGAGAGTTGTATACTTTAGGGCCAGGAGACACCTATATATAGTCTCAAATCCACAACCAGCATTCCTATTATAGATAGGAATATCCAATCCAAATCCATTGAGATATTCCTATTACATCTAGGAATATCCAATACAAATCCATTGAGATATTCCTATTATATTTAGGAATATCCAATCCAAATAAATTAAGGCATTTCTATTATATGTAGAAATACTTAATCCTACTCCGGAGTACTTCCACATGGGTTGGGAACCCCACCCACTCCAATAAATCTCCTCCTTTACAACTATGTGGAGGGAGTCGTCATCCCGATGATCCGCCTGTAGTACTCAAAATTTTCCTTTGGTAGAACCTTTGTGAACATATCTGCTCCGTTGTCATCTATATGAACCTTCTCAAGTGCCGCTTCCTTCTTGTCAACTGTAACGCCCCGTAACCGCACGGTGCGTTACGCTGATTCGGATTGAATAAAACAATAGCTGGTTACATTTGATTTGTTGAATTTTGGGAAGAAGTATTGATTGAGTTGGTTTCATATGAAGATTGCTAGCGGAGTTCGATGGAAATCAGATGTTCGTTCAGAACAGTACTGAGATAGCTGGATTGGAGCGATAATGCCGTCTTCCTTAGTCCGATCAGTCGGATAATTTGTAGAGCACGGACTGCTCGTACGGTCATACCAGTTGAGTAGATCGTACTTTACATCGGACCACGGGTTCAAGGGATTGGCCGTATCGATAGGACATGATGCCTAACGGAATCAAACATTGTGAGTGGGCTCTTTCCCTTCACCTCTACTCCTTCATGCCTAATAATATGGAAAACACGTAAAGGATTGAACACTTGGACTAAAATATTGGGAATCACTACACTGAGGCGTGCATAGAGTGTACGTCGTTTGCTTGGATAGGATTGTGGCTTGAATTGGTTTCGCATTGGATAGTTAGAGCTAGAGTTAGAATATTATATTTGAGGCAGTTGGTTGAATGATTAGGATTATGCTTGGACAATTGGAATGATATATTGAGGCATTGGGAATATCGGAAATTCGGGCGAGCGAGCGTGCATCCATACAAGAGTATCATTTGGGCGCTTTGTCTTGCAAAGCGAGCAGTTGTGGTTCAAAACCGAACAACTTAATCGGCGAGGGCATTGTGCCACTGTTGGGGCATTGTGCCACGGGATTATGCTGAGCGTGGGGTATTGCACCTAATTTGAAATACTGTGTTGAGAAGCGGCATTGTGCCTATGGGATAACTTGTGAATTGTGTCTTGGACAATATGTTAGAAGAATAATTATGGATGTTTTGGTTGGATATTTGGTTATAGATATTTTGATCGCTTTGTGGGGCGAGAATGTTCGATCCTCTCGTCATACCTACTTGGTGTCTGCATGTTACGGACAACCTATGTTGTACAGGGTTTGGTCTCCTCGAACGGGAAGGCTCCGGGGCACCGGGACCGTTCGGCCATGGAGGAGACAACTTGGTAACGTGCCTCGGACGCGGTGCCAGCGGTTTAATACGATTCAGGCGGGTTCGCTACTTAGCGCTGTTTCGAGTAGAACCGTATTTGATCAGTCCGATCAATGTCCTTTATGGCTTGGTTAGTAACTTCATATAGATAAGTGTTGGCTTGCTTTTCTTTTGTTGGTTTGGCTTCGTGTAGGCGCGGCCACCTTGCCTCGGCAAGAGTGTGCACTTTGAGATTTGGATTGCAAGTACTTTGGTTGAGGACATATATTGAGGCTTGGTTGATGGTTCAATATGTTATCGTGTTGCTTGGGCTTTGAGTAGGACGGTTTGTATGCTAGTTTCCTTCGGGTTGGTTATGTATTGATTGTCGATTGGATTGAGTTGAATGCTTGCATGCTTAAACTGGTTTACAGCTTTCCTTAACATGTCATCCCTATGCCATGAAATGAATCTAGGATTCAACTAGAAAGATCACCATATAACTGTTTGCATTCACTATTTTACTTAGTGTCGGCTTAGACGAGTGGGTTACCCCGCTCACCAGTACGGCTGTGTACTGACCCATGTTTGTGGGCATTATTTCAGGTACGCAGGTGTAGTGGCGCTGCTTGGATATACGGGACATGATGTATGAACTGTAAGTACCTTTGTGGGCTAGAGAAAAGAGCAAAAATATTTTATCGCCTTTGAGGCAATCGCATTTGTGGCATTTTATTTGGACCCTATCGAGAGCTTCGCTGCGTATTACTCTGATATGTGCTTGGTACACAATACTTGAATTTTATTGTAACTTGGTCATTTCGATAATAACTTTGGTGTTTGACAACATCGCCTTGCACGGGCGCAACTCCAGGCTCGTACGGCATCACGTCCCGATGAGAACGATTATCTTGCAGGAGAGCTGCAACATGGTGATTCACGTTCAGTAGGGACTATCGAGCTTGCGGGAGATTGGGGCGTGACAAATTGGTATCAGAGCGCCTGATTCATTTTCTCGGACTTGGTCCTTCGCTTTATCATAAACTCTAAATAGCTTCCGCGTGTCGTTTAGCTCTTGGCTCTACTCGGTGCCGTATTGGATGTTTCATGCAATAAGTTTATATATTGCTGGTTGTGGCTGCATGTTGTTCTTGGTTGTGTTGCTTTTGTTGGTTTTTGTTAGATCGCTTAGCATTGTTAGGCGTTGTTGTATTCATGCAGCAAGTTGGGTGGAATTATTGCATTTGTGCAACAAGTTGAGAGCTGTCATTGGGTTGGCTTGGCTTGTCGTTCAAGGAGTTTTTGATTACATCAGTAGATCAGTTGGTTGGCATACGAGATTGGTTATGCGGCATATTGTGAGTAGAAGCATCGATTTAGAATGGATCGTTGTACGAGTTGCTCGTGTAGAGAAATTGTTGGATGAAAGTTTGATTTTTGGCTGGGTATATCACAGAGAGCGTTGCACGAGTTGCTCGTGTGGCGCATCGGTTGAGCATGTTTGAGTTTGGCTTGGGAATATCAGGATAAGTTTGCACGAGTTGCTCGTACAGCAAATGTAAGGAACAATTGGGTATTGCGTTATACTACTTGGAAGAGAGCTCGATACACGGGTTGCTCGTGTTGCGAAAGTATAAGATGGTGAGGATAGCTGGAAATATTAAGAATGGAACATAGCACAAGTTGCATAGCGAGATTGATGGAAAGAGTAAGATGGTTCACTTGTTGGTTGAGTTTTTGTGTCTGACTTAAGTTGGGATGGTTCGAACGGATCTTGGATCAGTGAAAGGAATCATAATGCTAGTAATGACTTGATTCGGAGTGGTATATGGGATACCACATAGTGAGCAAGGCATTTAAATATTTTGGCTAGACATCAATGGAAATTGCCTGAACTGACTCGGGTAACAGAAATATAAGTTGGTTGGTGCACATCGGTTGAGTCGGATGGAATAAGAAATAGATCAAGCGAATATTGAGTTGAGCAATCAAGAACGGACTTGTGCAAATGAAAGTATCATTGAACTTGAGAGCATGGACGAGATCGGAACGAGCTATGGGGATAAGTGTTAAAAAATTTGAAGGATAACGAGCACGGACTACGATTTTGGGTAACACATTAAAGTTGTTGGTTGAGTAATAAAACACGATCTTGGCTTGGAGGGACAATACGATGGATTTTGAACGGACTTTAGGGATTTTGGATATTGCTACTCGAGAAGTCGACTTAGGTTTAGCGGAAGTAAAATTTTGGGCAAAAAGGTGCAACGATGGTAAACAGATTCTCCGGAAGACGTGATCGGATTGAGGCAATAAGTAAAGGCAATATCAAACTTGAGATTTATGTTGGAACCGATGCACAGATTATTAAGAGTATAGGGACTAATCGCAACATAGAGAAATCAAGACTGGCTAAGGGTTTAAAATGAGGGCAAAGATTATGGCAGACAGATATTTGAAGATAGCTAAATATGGGAGCAACGTCAGAACAAATCACGGTGTTGCTCGAGCAAGTTGGACGTGCATTGTGGAACGCGGCAAAGGGATAAGAATTGGAGCAAGTCTTTGGTTTCAGAAATTATTGCAGTGGTAGTGCGAGAAGTCGAACATGGCAATTCGGGAAGATTTGATGGATTCAAGACAGAACGATGGATTGATGGAAGACGGTTTCAACGAGCGCAGTTCTCGAATTATGGCGTGGATAGATAGCAAGAGTCTAAGTGGTTAAGCGACATTGGTTGAGAGGTCATCAGAGGTAGTGCATGAAGTTCTCGAATTCGAAAGTTCGCTCGGATGGAATGGTTGGATTATGGCTCGGATTTACAGATGAGATATAGCATAGTTCGGAGTAACTGTCCATCGTGATGACTTACAATTATCGAGCGTAGCTTCAGGACAGCTGACCCTAGTGACTTGCCCGACAGATCAGAGGTAAATATTGTAGACACATAGAACGACCATTGTGGCAGTGTATTTGGGAATGCGTCAAGGGCAGATGTGAGTAGTGTGTGTTGGAGATTTGGCTTATTGACTGAGTGTTGGATTTGAGAGACCCTTGGGATAGACTTCAGCTGAAGAAGCAGCCGGAAGACCGAAGCGATGGTGGGATTGGCCTAAGTCAACTGATGAGATTCAGAGTCACAGATTTTTGTAGATGGCGTTGCCTCTGACTCATCGTGCCCTGGAAGGGAATAGCATTCATATGAATTGACGACTGTGAAACTAGCTCGTGAAGTTAAAGCAGCGGCTCGTTCGAATCAAATCCTTGCGAATACTGGAAGGGATAAATGTGCCTCAGATTTACAAGATGTATCGAAACTTAGTCTGGGAAGCGTGCTCGTTCGGAAGGCAAAGGTGATGTCCTGTGCTTCGAGGCAGTGGAAGCAGCACGAAGAACTATTCCATGCGCAACCTAGGAATTATGGCGAGTGTGTCCACATTGAAATCATGGCAACACTATCTCTTTGGTGTGGCGGCGAGATCTTCGTGGATCACATGAACCTCAATATAGATGTTCACCCAGTGAGCTATTGAGATTGAGGAAGAGGTGTTTGGTTGAGCTGATAAGAGCAAAGTTTGTTATTTGGGTAAGTCGCCTAGTCGGGGTAGTATCAGTTGAAATGATCGTTCGGTACATGAGATATATTTGGAGATGTTGCTAGTGCGGATTCAGAAATAGTTGGATGGATTGAGTTGGAACACGAACTGATTGAGTCGGTAAAAAATCATCATATTTGAGAATAGTGCTCTAGCGAATATGTTGTAATAGAAATCAGGATTGATTCGATCGGGAGTAAAGCAAATGGATGCCTCGGACATAAAGATACCTTTATAACTTGTCCAAATTCGCTATCGCAAGGCTCGGCTGAAATGCATGTATTTTAGGGACGCCTTAAATATGTGTACGATCCAAAACTAAGCGATACGAGGAATTCGTATTGAGCTGCAAGGAGGATGTGGGAATATGAAATTTGTACGAGCATTCAGCAGAGCAAGATGCTGAGTCAGGATCGTGAGTATGAGAGTTGCATAGAGCAGAGTTATGAATTGGACAAGCGGCATATGATAGGAATGAGTACCAGCACGGTTCGTGGACGAACCTGATTCTAAGTGGTATATTATGTAACGCCCCACAACCGCACGGTGCATTACGCTGAGTCGGATTGAATAAAACAATAGCTGGTTACATTTGATTTGTTGGATTTTGGAAAGAAGTATTGATTGAGTTGGTTTCATGTGCAGATGGCTAGCGGAGTTCGATGGGAATCAGATGTTCATTCAGAACAGTACTGAGATAGCTGGATTGGAGCGATAATGCCGTCTTCCTTAGTCCGATCGGTCAGATGATTTGTAGAGCACGACCTGCTCGCACGGTCATACCAGTTGAGTAGATCACGCTTTGCATCGGACCACGGGTTCAAGGATTGGCCGTATCGGCAGGACAGGATGCCTAACAGAATCAAACATTGTGAGTGGGCTCTTTCCCTTCTCCTCTACTCCTTCATGCCTAATAATAGGGAAAATACGTAAAGGCTTGAACACTTGGACTAAAATATTGGGAATCACTACACTGAGGCATGCATAGAGTGTACGTCGTTTGCTTGGATAGGATTGTGGCTTGAATTGGTTTTCGCGTTGGATAGTTGGAGCTAGAGTTAGAATATTATATTTGAGGCAGTTGGTTAAATGATTGGGATTATGCTTGGACAGTTGGAATAATATATTGAGGCATTGGGAATATCGAGAATTCGGGCGAGCGAGCGTGCATCCGTGCACGAGTATCATTTGGGCGCTTTGTCTTGCAAAGCGAGCAGTTGTGGTTCAAAATTGAACAACTGAATTGGCGAGGGTATTGTGCCACTGTTGGGGCATTGTGCCACGGGATTATGCTGAGCGTGGGGTGTTGCACCCAATTTGAAACACTGTGTTGAGAAGTGGCATTGTGCCTATGGGATAACTTGTGAATTGTGCCTTGGGCAATATGTTGGAAGAATGGTTATGGATGTTTTGGTTGGATATTTGGTTATAGATGTTTTAGTTGGATATATTGGTTGAACAAGTCTAGGATCGCTTGGTGGGGCAAGAATATTCGATCCTCTCGTCATACCTACTTGGTGTCTGCATGTCACGGATAACCTGTGTTGCACGAAGTTTGGTCTCCTCGAACGGGAAGGCTCCGGGGCACCGAAACCGTTCGGCCATGGAGGAGACAACTTGGTAACGTGCCTCGGGCGCGGTGCCAGCGGTTTAATGCGATTCAGGCGGGTTCGCTACTTAGCGCTGTTTCGAGTAGAACCGCATTTGATCAGTCCAATTAATGTCCTTTATGGCTAGGCCAGTGACTTCATATAGATAAGTGTTGGCTTGCTTTTTTTTTGTTGGTTTGGCTTCGTGTAGGCGCGGCCACTTTGCCTCGGCAAGAGTGTGCACTTTGATATTTGGATTGCAAGTACTTTGGTTGAGGACGGATATTGAGGCTTGGTTGATGGTTCGATATGTTATTGTGTTGCTTGGGCTTTGAGTAGGACGGTTTGCATTCTAGTTTCCTTCGGGTTGGTTATATATTGCTTGTCGATTGGATTGAGTTGAATGCTTGCATGCTTAAACTGGTTTACAGTTTTCCTTAGCATGTCATCCCTATGCCATAAAATAAATCTAGGATTCAACTAGAAAGATCACCATATAAATGTTTGCATTCACTATTTTACTTAGTGTCGGCTTAGACGAGTGGGTTACCCCGCTCACCAGTACGGCTGTGTACTGACCCACGTTTGTGGGCATTATTTCAGGTACGCAAGTGTAGTGGTGCTGATTGGATATACGGGACATGATGTATGAACTGTAAGTACCTTTGTGGGCTAGAGAAAAGAGCAAGAGTATTTCATCGCCTTTGAGGCAATCGCCTTTGTGGTATTTTATTTGGACCCTATCGAGAGCTTCGCTGCGTATTACTCTGATGTGTTCTTGGTACACAATACTTGACTTTCATTGCAACTTGGTTATTTCAATGATAACTTTGGTGTTTGACAACATCATCTTGTACGAGCGCAACTCCAGGTTCGTACGGTATCACGTTCCGATGAGAACGATTGTCTTGCAGGAGAGCTGCAACGTGGTGATTCACATTCAGCGGAGACTATCGAGGTTGCGGGAGATTGGGGCGTGACATCAACCACATCCCGTATCCAATAATATCGGGTATCAATGTGCTTGGACCGGCTAAGAAATATCTGGTTCTTTATAAGGTGAATAGCACTCTGACTATCACAAAGCAAAGGATACTGCTCCTGCTTTAGTCCAATTTCCGACAATAACTTCTTCATCAACAACAGCTCCTTGCTAGCCTCCGTTGCCGCAATGTATTCTGCCTCTGTCATCGATAAGGCAATATACTTCTATAAATGAGACTACCACGATACTGTTCCGCCAGCAAACATCATCACATAGCCTGAAGTCGATCGCCTCGTATCTACATCTCCAGCCATATCAGCATCGGTATATCCAACCAGCTTTGACTCACACCACTAAATAAAAGTCGCCAATTGGCAGTACCCTGAAGATATCGAAGAATCAATTTGACCCCACTCCAATGTACCCTTCCAGGATTGGAAGTGTACCTGCTAACTGTGCCGACTGCGTGAGCAATGTCTGGCCTCGTACATACCATTGCATACATAAGACTCCCCACGGCTGAGGCATATGGAACTCGCTCCATATCTTCCTTCTCGTCCTCGGTAGATGGACACTGCACCCCAGTGAACTTAAAGTGAGCCGCAAGGGGGTTACTCACTTTCTTCGACCCGTCCATCCCGAAATATTGAAGTACCCGGTGAATGTACTTTTTTTGGGACAAGTGTAGCATCTTGAACTCTCTCTCTCTCTCTATGATCTCCATCCCAAGAATAGTCTTTGTTGTGCCCAAATTCTTCATAGAGAAGGCCGCGCCCAGTTGGCCCTTTAATTCTGCTATCCTGGTGGCATTTTGACCCACCAACAACATGTCATCAACATAAAGTAACAAAATGATAAAATCATTCTCGGCGAAGTACCTCACAAAAACATAATGATCCGATGTCGTCCGTGCATAGCAATGCTCCCCCATAAATGACTCAAACTTCCTGTACCACTGCCTCGGAGCCTGTTTCAGACCATACAAGCTCTTCCTCAACCAGTAGACCAAATATGACTTGCTCTTCTCATAGAATCCCTCTGGCTGCTGCATGTACAACTCCTCCTCAAGCTCACCGTGGAGGAATGCCAACTTCATGTCCATTTGCTCGACCTCTTAGTCAAAACTGGCTGCCAATTCTAGCATCACCCGTATAGACAAATTTTTGATGATTGGCGAAAAGATTTCATCAAAATCTATGCCTTTCCGTTGACCGTAGCTTTTAACTACCAATCTCGCTTTGTATCGTGGGCGAGTAACATCATCTGTCTGCTTCACTCTGAACACCCATCGATTCTTCAAAGCCTTCTTGCCCTTTGGCAACCGTACCAGATCATAAGTAGAGTTGGCCTCCTGCATGGCCTCCATCCACTCCTGTATGGCCCCCATCCACTCCTGCCTGTGTTCATCTTTCATAGCCTCTGTAAAACTTTTGGGTTCTCCCCCGTCAGTCCGTAGCACATACTCACTCGGTGAGTATCTCGTAGATGGTCGACGCTCTCTTTCGCTCCTCCTCAATGGAACCACTAGTCCTGGCTATATATCTACAGCCTCCTTCCCTCCAAGAACTGCCTCCTCGATATGCTCATCCTCTTGAGGGTCACCCTGACCACCATTAGCAGGCTGATGATCAAGGTTGGGAGCAACTCCATGTACTGGATCTTCCATAACTGGATCCTCTGCGATATCCTCTGGAAACTGCTCGAAGCAAAATGACTCTAACTCAGGCAATTTTTCAGCCTCATAAGGCATCTCGGAATCCTGAGTGTTGGTCATGGTCTAATCCTCGACGAATACCACGTACCTGCTTCTGTAGAGCTTTCTTTCCACTGGATCGTAGAGTCTATAGCCAAACTAATCCTGACCGTAGCCGACAAAGATGCACCGCCTCATCTTTGGCTCAAGTTTGGATCTCTCGTCCTTCGGTACATGCACGAAGGTCTTACAACCAAACACTCACAGGTGATTGTATGACGGATCTTTGCCGTACCATACTTTGTCAGGCACATCACCCTGCAAAGGAGCACTAGGAGATAAATTAATAACATAAGCAGCTGTGTAAAGTGCCTCACCCCAATAGCTGCTTGGCAAGTTTGCTTTTGACAGCAAACACCGCACCCTCTCCATCAGCGTCCTGTTCATCCGCTCTGCTATACCGTTGAGCTGCGGTGTCTTTTATGAAGTCTTATGGTGTCGTATCCCTTACTTTTTGCAATAATCATCAAAGGGATCGATATACTCGCCGTCATTGTCTGACCGAACATATAGCAGCCTCTTGCCTGTCTCCCTTTCAATTGAGGCCTGAAACTCTTTAAAAGTGGGCAGCACCTGATCCTTGGTCTTTAAGTTATAGACCCAAATCTTTCTGGAATAGTCATCAATAAATATTATAAAATAAGAAGCACCACCAATGGATTTTACCTTCATAGAAGCGTAGACATCCGAGTGAATCAACTCGAGCAACATCGGCTTCCTTGAACTTGGGTGACTTTGGAAAGACACCATATTTTGCTTTCCCGCCAAATAGTGTATGCACTTCTCCAACTTTGTAGACTTTAGCCCTAGAATCACCTTCATGTTCACCAAGTAGCTCATCCCCTTATCGCTGATATGGCTGAGCCGTCTGTGCCACAACTCAGTAGACGCATCAGTAGTTGCGTTAACCTCATGTGCCCCATGTGCGCTCCCTTCCATATAGTAGAGTTCGGACCTCTTGCTTCCTCTAGCATTCACCATCAAACCTCTGAAAAGCTTTTACTGATTGTTCCCGAAGAGACTGAAGAAACCCTCATTATCCAACCTTTCAACTGACACCAGGTTGAAAAGGATATCAGGGTCATGACGGACATCTTTGTGAACAAGAACTACACCTGTCTTTGTTCTCAAATGCACATCTCCAATGGCAACCGCCTTTGACACATCTTCATTGCCCATCTTTAATACTCCGCAGTCGCCTGTTGTGTATGTAGCAAATAGTGCCCTGTTGTGAGATACGTGCGCTGAAGCACCTGAGTCCACCAGCCAAGAGTTATCATCGCAGGCGAGGTTCATAACTACCTCATCACCTACAATGATCACGTCGCCTCCATGTATCGATGCCGCCGCTGTAGTGTTCTCACTTTGCTTCCCCTTGTCGCCTTCTTCTCTCTCTTCCAAGCAAAACAGTTCCGCTTGATGTGGCCCTTCGTGCCACAATGGTAACACTCTGATTCCTAGTACCGACTCTTGGACCTTCCCCTACTTTTGTCTCTGCCACCATCTGGACCCCTGCTTTTACCCCTTCTGCGGCTCTCTGAAACAAGTGCCTCTGAGTGGGATGTGGATGAAGTACCATGAGAACATCTCCGCATCTCTTCATTCAGTACCCCGCTCTTGGCAAACTCCAGACTGACCACGCCTTCCGGAGCAGAAGCGATCATAGACACTCGAACGGTCTCCCACGAGTCTGGCAATGTACACAACAGCCATAGTCCCTGAACCTCATCGTCGAACTTGACTTCCATCGAGGATAGCTGGTCAACCACGCCCTATAACTCACTCAAGTGATCCGTAATAGACGTCACATTTTTGTACCGCAGATCCATCATCATCCGGATCAAGAACAATTTATTTACCCCGGTCTTCTTCGCATACAAAGATTTCAGCTTATCCCACAGTGTCCTCGCGTGCTCAATACTGGCAACGTGGTTGTACACGTTCTCGTCAACGAACTACCTGGTGTACCCACACACCTGTATATGCTCAAAATTTCAGTCCTCTTCGAATTTGTCACTGGGTCTTTTGGAAGCAAATACCGGTAGATGCAGCTTCTTGACAAATAGCAAATCCTTCATCTTGCTCCTCCAATAATAATAGTTGGTACCGTTCAGGTTTACCATGCGCACCGGCTTCGCGTCCATCTCTGCTTCCTGGTTTGCCTGTCAACTCCTGACACCCTTCTGAAATTTTAGAACCTGGCTCTGATACCACTTTGTTGGGAATGAAAGTGCGAAAACCGTTCCCCAAACCAGAGAGTACCTGCAAGAGAACTGAGCAAAACGCACAAACCAAAAATTTCAAACACAAATCGCTGACACATAAATTTTTGACGTGGAAAATCCTTGCAAAAAAATCACGGGACGATCAGAGTCCAACCCTGAAAAGCCTCCACTAATGGAATAAGAAATACACTGACTCCTTATAAACTTCTCACCGATCCAAACGGATCACCACAACTCTTTTGGAACAGAAAATAGATTATAACCACGAAGAAGAAAGACAACGAGAAATACCCGAAACTGATCTCCTTCTTCGAAACAGCCTCCAATCCTTCTTTCTCCTCTCCAATGTTGCAATGGCACTCATGCCTCCTTTTCTCTCCTTGTTGCTATATTTTTATTTTTATTTTTAGAGAGAGTTGTATATTTTAGGGCTAGGAGACAACTATATATTGCCTCAAACTCACAACAATCATTCCTATTATAGATAGGAATATCCAATCCAAATCCATTGAGATATTCCTATTACATCTAGGAATATCCAATACAAATCCATTGAGATATTCCTATTATATTTAGGAATATCCAATCCAAATAAATTGAGACATTTTTATTATATGTAGAAATACTCAATCCTACTCTAGAGTATTTTTCACATAGGTTGGGAAACCCACCCACTCCAACAGAAAACGGCCCTTATAAGTGGCTTTTGATAAGGGCACTACAAACTTTACTAAGGGCTAGCCCAGGATTGGGGCTAGCCCATTAATGAACAAAGTTTACTCACACTAGCCCATTAGTTTACTCATAGTATCCCAAACTTGAAACCCTCCTCCCAAACCATCCAAACCCCACCGGAGCCCTCCCCCTCCCGCCGGAGCCGTTCTCCTCGACTTCGTCCTCCTCCTCCTTGTCGATGGCTCCAAAAGTTTCGAAACAATCAAGGTACAATTCTTCTCTCTCCTTGTTCTATTGCATTTACAAAATTTCCCAAAAAATTTAAAAATCCAATTGAATTTCAAAAATTTTGAGTGATTTTCTTTCCATTCTTCAAATAAGGGCATACAAGTCCTGAATGTAGTTTAGGATATAGTTTAGATATTTTCTTGGATGGTCGTACCCGATTTTAGGGCATACAATATCGACAATTGTTGACAGTTTCGAGCAGTATCGGGCGGGACTGTAGAAATTTCTACAGTCCCATATAAATTTAGGACTGTAGAAAATTCTACAGTCCTATATACATTAAGGACTATAGAAATTTCTACAGTCCTAAATTTATAGAGGACTGTAGAAATATCAACAGTCCTAAAAAATTAGGACTGTGAAAATTTTTGCAGTCCTGTATACGTATAGGACTGTAAAAATTTCTACAGTCCTGAATGTTAAATTAATTTAGGATGTTAAATTAATTTTTTTTATTATAGTCATGACCCTCAAAGGATACTGTGGATGAAGATATCATCAGAAGACGCCCTACTGTATCGATGTGTAAGGAACGTAATATTTCGCGCACTATTAAACCAGGTGTCACTATCCGCGACCCCGAGGCATGCCCTGAAGTTAGGAACCGTTGATTGACGAAGAAGACTGTCACTCGTTCGAAGAGACGTGCTACTCCTATTTCTTCAGGTTCTTCTTCCTCCTCCGACGAGGACATGCCAAATGTCCTAAATCGGCCAACTGATGGTTTAGGACCTTCTCAGCCTGCAGATAGTCCTATCGAGAGTCTTCCACAAACCCTCGAAAATCGGGCTACTGATGGTTCAGGACCTTATGAGCAGCCAGATAGTCCAGTTGAGACTCGTCCAAACGGTTGCTCTATGTTACCGTCGATCGAAAACCATATTGCATACCAAATATGGAATAATCCGGTAAGTACATTACGTTATGATAATTTTATATATAGTTGTAAGTTCAAAGTTTATCCAATTATTTATAGATAAGTACATTTTATATAGAGGTATTTCATCAAATTGTTTACTTTTCAGGAGAGTTCTCGTATGTTGACGGTGATCAACCACGAAAAAAAATGTAATACATGGAGGTTTCAATTATTGGGAGACGATGTGAAGGCAAAAATTAGTCCCACCGGTCTACAATATTTGGATAACTACTCATATACGATGGTGGATAATGCACTGATTTCAGCATTTGTAGAACGATGGCATCCAGAAACCAACACTTTCTAACTACCCTTGATGACGTCCATCATATATCGGGACTTAGGGTTGATGGTCGAGTCATGATGAATCAAACTTTTGATGAGTCGAGCATCAACTTTTACGACCATATTGTGGATTATGTATCAGGGTGTCTGGGAGTTGATGCCACTAGTTTTACCACTCTTCGAGAATTCAAGAAGTCCTACGGACTTCTTTTAAAATATTTGGAGGAGATACTCGCTGATCCGGACTCCGAAATGGATAATAGCGATAATGTGGCCCACGGATATATGCAGTTCATCTTAGGGGTTGTCGGCATTACGGATAAGTCTGGAACGTCCATACATGCCAAATATCTCCTCAATTTGGACAACATTGAAATGGTGGAAGAAATATCTTGGAGAAGCGGTATACTAGCATACCTTTACCGCGAGCTTGGTGCGGCATCCCGCGTGGGTTCGAAGACAATATCCGGATGCCAGACTCTACTCCATGTATAGATATATCTTTGTCAACTTGTATACATAATTAAAAATTTTGTTGTTAATTTTTGGACTAATATTTTTTTAACCTGGTTACGTGAAGGCATGGATATACGAGCACTTTCCAACCCTGTAACGCGCTAAACTGAACCGATGGTATGGCGAGAACCTTCCTAGAATGTGCCGATGGAAGCCAACTAAGGAAGATGCCAAACGTCCACACACATTGGCCGCCCTACAGAATGCACTTGAAGATATGACGACAGAAGAGGTGAATTGAGGCCTAATTTTTTAATGTTTGGTAATAATTGACTAAATTACGATATGCTAAATGACGTTATGCTAAATTTTATGTGGTGCAGATTATTTGGGATCCATATCGTGATTTGTGGCAGACTAGTTGTCCATTGCAACCAGTCGCTTTATATCACGGTCTTATCAGTTGTCATGAAATCGAGGAGGCTTATATGCCGGATAGAGTGCTCCGTCAGTTTGGTTACGTACAAACTGTCCCAAAGCACACTTTGAAAATGATAACTGCTCCGCGAGGTACAAAATCGCTAAACTATATTCCTGCGGTATTCAACTGGGTATCAAACTTCTTCACCGAGTGGAAATGCCATGTTATTAGAGAAACCGAATGGCAAGCAGCATTCAATATGACGGAGTATAGCGACGACTACCTCGCCTACTACGCTGGTGTCGGACTACCTACCTTGTTCCAACGCGGAGGAGATATTGTGCGTGTACCTTCAGATCTTCCTGCCAAATCGCTCTTGTATACTTCATTGGTCAAGATGGTGAGCCAACTTCTTTACTTTCAGTTTGATATTTGTAAATGTTTATAACATAACAAATTTTTTTAATTCTCATGAATAGGCTAGGAAAGTGAAGAAGTTGGGAAGAAGCCTCGTAAGTTGCCAGGGTTCGAATTATATGGCAATCAATGACGAACTACAACAAATCGACAACGCTGAAGATTTTTCTTTCTTGAAAAATAGAGAGCAACGTACAAAGAGGCGGCATAAAGTTTAGGCCCCGTTTGAAGACTTGTAAAAATTTAAATGAATTTGAGTTTTGAGACATGTAAAAGTTATAAGTTTGAATTTGGCTTGTATAACTTTGAATGAATTTGCTAGAATTCGTACTTTGAATATTTGTGTTCTAAGTTTGCTACAATTGCTATAATTTGAAAATGTGCAGATTTTGACAGTGGTAAATGTGCAAACACAGTGGGCAAAGTTTAGGACTGTCAAAATTTTGACAGTCCTAGTATCTTCTAGGACTGTCATAATTTTGACAGTCCTAAACTTACATATAATTGTGCAGACACAGTGGGTAAAGTTTAGGACTGTCAAAATTTTGACAAAGACTGTCAAAATTTTGACAGTCCTAGTATCTTCTAGGATTGTCAAAATTTTGACAGTCCTAAACTTACATAAAACTGTGCAAACACAGTGGGTTAAGTTTAGGACTATCAAAATTTTGACAGTCCTAAACTTACATATAACTGTGCAGACACAGTGGATAAAGTTTAGGACTGTCAAATTTTGACAGTCCTAGTATCTTCTAGGACTGTCAAAATTTTGACAGTCCTAAACTTATATATAACTGTGCAGACATAGTGGATAAAGTTTAGGACTGTCAAAATTTTGACAGTCCTAGTATCTTCTAGGACTGTCAGAATTTTGACAGTCCTAAACTTACATAAAACTGTGCAGACACAGTGGGTAAAGTTTAGGACTGTCAAAATTTTGACAGTCCTAGTATCTTCTAGGACTGTCAGAATTTTGACAGTCCTAAACTTACATAAAACTGTGCAGACACAGTGGGTAAAGTTTAGGACTGTCAAAATTTTGACAGTCCTAGTATCTTCTAGGACTGTCAGAATTTTGACAGTCCTAAACTTACATATAACTGTGCAGACACAGTGGGTAAAGTTTAGGACTATCAAAATTTTAACAGTCCTAAACTTACATATAACTGTGCAGACACAGTGGATAAAGTTTAGGACTGTCAAAATTTTGACAGTCCTAGTATCTTCTAGGACTGTCAAAATTTTGACAGTCCTAAACTTATATATAACTGTGCAGACATAGTGGATAAAGTTTAGGACTGTCAAAATTTTGACAGTCCTAGTATCTTCTAGGACTGTCAAAATTTTGACAGTCCTAAACTTACATAAAACTGTGCAGACACAGTGGGTAAAGTTTAGGACTGTCAAAATTTTGACAGTCCTAGTATCTTCTAGGACTGTCAGAATTTTGACAGTCCTAAACTTACATAAAACTGTGCAGACACAGTGGGTAAAGTTTAGGACTGTCAAAATTTTGACAGTCCTAGTTACATATAACTGTGCAGACACAGTGGGTAAAGTTTAGGACTGTCAAAATTTTGACAGTACTAGTATCTTCTATGACTGTCAAAATATTTCCTGACACTTTTATATATAATTTTGACAGTCCTAGTATCAATTAGTATCAATGCACAACATACAGTCAAAATCGATTAGTATCAATGCACAACATATACTCCTAGGTTTAGATAACTTTTTTTATTGCACAACATACACACAACATACAGTTCAATATACAGTTAATGTCACCCCCATATTTCAGGTTAGGGGTATTTTCGTCTTTTCATGATTTATGTATAAAATATTGCATGATATTTAATTATATTTAAATTGCCGTAATTTTATTTAATTGTTGCGTCTTACCGTTGCTTCGATATTTGGAGCGGTACCCTAGCCTTTGCCTTCCAACAAATTTCACAACATTGTCCTAGACATGCCCGCCTTCCATTCTGACCTTTTCGTTAATTCGTAATTATGCTCTCTTGTGCTTCATTTTAGCCGCACAATATTCGTCGCGGACGTTTATTTAATTTCTAAATAAATTCTAACTTTGTATCGTTGTGCGTTCCAATCAAAATTGGAGGCAATCTTGACCTTTTTTTTTGTGCGACCCAAATTAGGGTAATATTCTGTTCTGAGTCTTCTTCACTAATGATATTTGTGACCCGACCTAATTTAGGCCCCATGTACTCCTAATTAATTGTAGAACACAAATCGCATTAGTTTAATCAATTAAATCCAGAAACCCACTTCCGTGCAATTTTCTAATTGTTGGGGACATAATTGCAAAATTGCAATGATGTGTCACCATCCTATTGGTTTAACCCAAACGAAGAAAATAACCCCCTTCTTTGACTAGTCAACCAAAACCCCTCTCTCCTCCTTTTTGTTGAATTTTATCCATGATGAATCGTGGCCATCCATTTAAAATGGAGCCATCCCCACCACACAACCCCTTACATAAACCTCAACCCTCTTCCCAAAGCAACCCCATCCCAATACTTGGCCGGCCCTAATTCCTAGGGGGTCACATCACCTCCTCCCACATACATAAACCCACCCTCTCCATATTATTTTCTTCACAAAAATACACTACCACCACCATCACCAACACCTAAACCCAGACCCTATACCCAGCCAACCCGACCGACCATTAAGCTCCGGCGAGCTACTGTATCTCTTCCCGGCCTAGCTCCGGTCATCCGGCCTGCACCCAGTCTCCTCCTCAACCCCAAGCTCATCCCCGGCCACTCCCCGTCAGCCCGGCCACGCAGCTCAGTCAAGCCTGGCCGACTGCCACATCCCTCCTCCGTTCGACAGTCCCGGATCCAGACTTCCCCGGCTGACACTGTGCTACACCATTATCTCGAGCCGACGTCTTCTCCGTTGTCTTCTCCCCCTGCAGCTCTCCGACCAAACTCCGACCCCCACAGCCGGCCTGCTGCTCCGGCACGGCTCCGCAACTCCCCTTCCCTTGACTCCTCTCGAGCTCCCTCTTCCCCATCGACCACCTTCCCGCCACTGCACTCGATGAGCCGCCATCCTCCTCCGGCGCCGATCTGCTCAGCCAAAAGCCGACCTTCTCCCCGAGCTCTTCTCCCCGACCACCATCATCAGTTCCGTCCTCCTCCATCTCCGAGAGCCTCCCCCGGCCACGAGTACCTCGCTGCAACTCCTGTACCACCCCACACCGGACTGGACGCCTCCACCCTGCTCTTCCATCCAGCCCGGTTGTCACGACCCACACCCAAAAAATCCGGCATGAGTCGTGGGTACGTCCAGCCTACGCCGCAGCATCGGCGGTAGAACGCTGTCTATGTCAACTATCTAGCTAACAATCTCACGCAATCAATATATAAACCTGTCAAGATCTCAACTCCAAACGGAGGAGCAATATCATAACGATAATCACAAGTACTCAATCATGAATCTAAGCACGATAAGATAACAAAGAAGACTAACAGCTACAAAGACTAAACAACTGCTACTAAAACCACCACAACATCAATAATAATAATATATCATCCAAAATCAAAATAATACAAGGTCTCAAACCAAAACCGGAGACAAATCCGGTGCTAAAAGCTAATCAAAACAACAACAGGTCCTAGTGATCCCGGCTACCAACCTGGAAATCACTCCTAAACTAGGGGGTCCCTGTCTGCACCATCAACAGGCTCAAGTCCATAAAACGTCGAACACCAATCCTCCGGATCCTCTGGAAAAAATATGTCCAGTCAGGACTGGAGCAAGTACATCTCTAACATCAGTTCCAGTAAATGATAAAAACTATAAAACAGTTATAGCAAGTAGCAAGGTAAAGAAAATAAAGTATAGAACAAGGAAATATACATATCACTAGTGCATAAAGGTAAAGATGCATGAATATCAGAGCAAAATAGTAATAAATGTAAGATGCAAGAAATCTAAACTAAGAGTAAGTCTGTGCACAAGAACGTGTAGTGAGTCCAGCATGAAATACATGAAATGAGTCAAGTCCAGAAACATGTAAGTGAGACCAGCAAGAAATGCAAGAGAGTCCAGACTATAAAGAATGAACTCGGTGTCTTTGAAATACTTGTTTCGATATGTAAATGGCTAGGGGTAAGTATGGCTCACCACGCACTGGGTGCGTGGCTGCTATCATTCCAGATTAGACCAGAGGGAGTGATTCCTGATGATTCCAGATGGGAATGTTTACATGTCTACTCGAGTATTTTCTCGCCCCGACTAGTACAAGTGAATCCAAGACCCGACATGTAAATCAAGTATGAGTCCAGTCTGAAACATGAGTGATGTCTGTAGTGATGCCTGTAGGTGATGCCAGTAGTGATTCCAGAATAGAGGCCAGAAATATGAAAAATACGTGTCACAAGTAAATAAATCGAGAAATACCAGTCCGTGTCCCGTGTTGTGCCAGAAAAATTAGATGATACTATAATAGAAGCTGAATCATAATAATCATCAGATAATGAAAACTATCAGAGAATGTACTCGCCTGACGTCGTGAGCAACTAGCGATCTGAACTGGTATCGCAGGGACCTATTGCGAAAAGCAAGGTTAAACAGGTTTCTAATAAGTTAAACAGATATAAAATAACTAAAAATAGGCTTCTAGGGTCGTTCTAGGTCAAACGGGTCAAACCGGTGAAATCTGGGTCAAAAAGTCAACGCGAGGTCCAAAAAGTCAACTCTAGGTCAAAACTAGGTCAAAAGTTGACTTTGGCGGTCAACCGAGTCAACTACGGTCAACTTTAGGTCAAACTAGGGTGCCCCTAAAATTTTAGGTCAAAACTAGGTCATTAAGCTAATAAACCCTCAAACTCGCCTCCTTGAGATACCGGGATACCCTCGGTATCCGATACCTCACCCTACGCTATACGCCATGTCTATACCCTCTAAAACCTATGCTAGCACGCGTAAATATATACACATATACATAAAAACCTATCTCTAAACTCAAACATAGGCAATTGCTCAAAAACCCCGCTCGAAACTCAATACCTTGGATATCTCAAGGTATTGAGATACCTTGATATCTCAAGGTATTGAGATACCTCTCTAAACTCAACCCTACTACCCCTCTAGCTAACTATTATGAATATAGATATATACCTAGTTAATAATCTAGGCTAATATATATATATATATATATATATATATATCTAATACACACATATGAATATATCTAGATATCTACTTATATATATATCCACAACACAAATATATAACCCTTACCCGATACATACATATACATATATATATTTACCTAGTTATAACATATATCTAGCTATATGTATATATGTATCTATGCATATAGATATATATAGCTATCTAACTACCTATCTATCTATCCATCTAATATCAATCTATCAATCTATCTAACTATCTATTCATATATCTACCTATGTATCTATAGATATATCTATCTATCCATCTACCTATATAATAACTATCTATGTATCCATCAAACTATTTATCAATCTAACTAACTATCTATTTATCTATCTAATAATCTATCTAACTATTTATCTAACTATCTAGTATCTATCTATCTAACTATCTATCTAAATATTTATCTATCTAACTATCTAGTATCTATCTATCTAACTATCTATCTAACTATCTAGTATCTATATATCTAACTATCTAGTATCTATCTAGTATCTATCTAACTAACTATCTATCTAACTATCTAGTATCTATCTATCTAACTATCTATCTAATATCTATTTATCTATGTATCTATTTAGATAAATATATATACACATACCTCTCTCCCTCTCGCTGTGCTAAGCCAGAGCCTCGCCACGTAGCGCGCAAACGCTACTAGAGGCTGCTGCTCGCTGCTGCTGCTGCAGGCCGCGCTACAGGGAGCTGCTGCCGCGGCGCTGCTGTGCCCGTGCGCTGCTGCTACTGCTGATGGCAGCTGCACTCGAGCGAGCTGCTGCCGCGGTGATCCGGCTGCTGCTGCTGCTGGCAGTTGCTGGCAGCTGCGCTCGAGCGAGCTGCTGCCGCGGCGCTGCGGCTGCTGCTGCCTGCTGCTGTGCACGCTGCTACACCCAGACACAAGGATACACACACACACGACCACACACACACAACTACACATAAACATATACACAAATATATATGTACACACATATATATATATAAACACATATGCAAATATATATATAGAAAAACACACACAAATATATATATATATATATATATATATATATATATATATATATATATATATATATATATATATATATATATATAAACACAACACACCCAACACACAACAACGCACACAACACTCCACCAACACGCGCCCAACGACCCCTACGCGCACAAACACATAAATATATATAAAATATAACCCGAGAATTCTAGCACACACTCCTCGAAGCTAACTCAACGAGCGCACAAGCCCGAAACTAGGAAACCAAGTCAAAATGGTCGTTCGGTCATTTCGACGAACACGCGATGTGCGGTTCGGAAAACCTCCTGAAACGCACACCAAACCAACTCGAAATTGGCCCAAAATTTACCCACGGGTTCTAAACGATGTCTAAATCCTAGAAAAAATGATACCCAGTCGATTCTAGGCCCGTGGCGAAAACGCGCACGCACTTAGAACCGGCGATGACGAAAACCCCAAAAATGCCCGAAATACCCGTTTTTCCGCGACACGACTTCACGTGTCCGAACGGAGACGCGCACTAACCCTCAAGACACCCGACAACGTCTACCTAGGTCCGTCTAACCTAGGGCATCACCCAAAATTGGGCCAATTTTGGATTCCACCCGAAATCGACACAAAACCTAGTGTCAAAGTCTCCAAACACAACCAAACTTGTTCCAACTTCCTCCCACGGGTAGCCTAAGGGTCTAGGAAGGTTATAAACTACTAATTACACTATATAAGAGCAATTAGTTAGGGGAAAGTTAGGGTTTACCTCTTGGGAGTTGGAATCCCATGGCCAAAGTCTCCAATTCACTTGAAATCACCTCCCTCAAGCTCCAAGCCTCCAAATCTAGCATCCACACTAAGTCTAGGCTCTAAACATCTATGTTGGGGAAAAATGTAGGGTTAGGGTTCACATTCATGAAGAATAGAAGAAGAAAGAGGAGAAATAGGGTGCTTACTTGAACTTGGGAGAAGGAAAGAAGAAGAAATAGAGAATGGAGAAGAAGAAGAAGAAGAAGAAGAAGAAGTAGTAGTAGTAGTAGTAGTAGTAGTAGTAGTAAAGAATAAGAGGGGGGGCTACTGTGTGCTACTGGTCGGGTGGGATAGGGGCTGGTTTGATCGGCCACAAGCAAGAAATAAGGTTTCCTAAGTCTCCAAAGGACCAAAATGCCCTCCTCTCACTTGGGTTTGGGTTTCGGGTTCCAAAAGCACTCAAACTAACTCACAATCTCTCCAACTAATCCACTAAAAATATAATAAATATTCTAAACCCAAAAATAGGTCTTAAAAGGGTGTGGGTTGGGTCGGACATGGGTCCACTAGGGTCTGACATGGGTCTAGGCTAGCTAAAATCCTAAAATAATCAATATAAAAATAATACAATCACTAATTAAACATAAATACAATTAATTATAAATAACACACAATTAACCAAATTAAAATAAAAAAATATCCGGCTCTGAAAATGGGGTGGTGACAAGCCTATCCTCCTTAGAAAATTTCGTCCTCGAAATTTAAAGTCAATCGCACTCCCTCTAGGTCAAATCCCCAACAATCACAGTCAAGAAATTCTACCTAAACAATATACAAGATCATGGTCCTACTGGTCGTGTTATCACAGTCTCAATCAGGGTCACTACACTATATACCACAGCACAAAAAAAAGTCTAACATGTACTAATGAAGCTCACCACAAGGAATGGAAAAGGACAGGAAGAAGAACAAAGAGACAGACCTGCGAACCCGACATTCGTAGCATCGGCCTCCTCGACCGTCAACGCATAAGCCCTGCCCTGCTGGGGTATATCCCTCTGCTGGTGCGGGGCATGATGATGTGCCACAGATGGCCTAGCTCCAACTCTCCGATCCTGTGCTCCACCAAATAGAGGTACAGTTGGGCAATCTCGCATCTGGTGAGCAGTGGATCCACAAAACAAGCACACCTTCGGCCTCCTCCTACAAATATCCCAAGTGTGTCCTGCCTTCCTGCAGTAGGCACAAGTGGGAACCCTCTGATCCTGACCCTACTGCGTTGCCTTCTGCACATAGGGACGCTTAGCCGGTCCCGCACTACCACTCGCACTGCCTGAATCATCCCTGCCTCTCTTGGACTTGAGCTCCAAGTCATCCTCTGCCCTCTGAGCGTCTCCTACTATCTGATCGAAAGTCGCCTCGCGGTCGCTCCTGGTCAAAGACTTGACCGCCATAACCATGCCCTTGCGAAACTTTCTCGCCTTTGCTGCCTCACTCAAGCCCTCTACAAACCTGCCCAGACGGCAGAACTCTGCTGCGTACTCGTCCACCATCATGCTTCCTTGAACGAGTGCCTCGAACTGGCTCTCCAAAGCACTGAGCGCCACATCTGGAAAAAACTTCTCCTTAAAAAGTCTCTTGAAAGCCTCCCAAGTAAGTCCTGGTGCCGCGATCCTCGTATCTGTGCGATACCATGTCAAGGCGAGGTCGAACATCTGACTGCCCGATGCCTCTATCTGTATGCTGCTTGGAATCTGTGCCAGCCTGAAGATCCCCTCGATCTGCTCTATCCAGTCATCCGTATACAGGATCCCCTCTGTACCTTGGAACTCCTTGGGCCGCATCCTCTGGAAGTCAATGATGCTGCCCGGCCTCGGATACTGTGCCTGATCTGCCTGTGGCTGAATCTGTGCCACTCTGTCCACTGCCGTCATGGCCACCTGGTGGGCGTTCTCAATGCCCAACCTCATCACATCCACCTGACGGTGCTGCGCGTCCATCATCTCCCTGAAGAACGCAAATAACTGTGCGGCGTCTACTGGTGCAGGAGGTGGTAGAGGAACCACCGGAACGACTGGGGTAGTCCTCGGATCGACATGTGAAGGAGGATCCCTGAGAGAAGCAGATGCTCCCTCGATCGCAGGAGTGGTGAGTGGAGCGGTAGCAGCTGCCTGAATATGAGCTGGACGAGAGGTAGCAGACCTCTCGGTGGCAACTGCTGGAACGGTACGATGAGATCGTGTCTTCGGAGGCATCCTGAACACAGATCAAAAGAGTCAATACGGTGCAAGATACGATATCATCAAAGAAGGACAGTAATATTTCAAAAGAAAATAATTTTAGAATAATTAGATTGGAATTGTTCCTAGTCGTGATTGAGTACACTCTCATCCTAGATCCTAGATCCTATATCCTAGGGCAGGCTCGCAGCAGTACAACTAAGTTATTGTACCACCACGATATCGCACTAATTGCGAATCGAGACCTGCATGGGGCCGCCACCAAAAATGTGTCACGACCCACACCCAAAAAATTGGACATGAGTCGTGGGTACGTCCAGCCTACGCCGCAGCATCGGCGGTAGAACGCTGTCTAGGTCAACTATCTAGCTAACAATCTCACACAATCAATATATAAACTTGTCAAGATCTCAACTCCAAATGGAGGAACAATATCATAACGATAATCACAAGTACTCAATCACGAATCTAAGTACGATAAGATAACAAAGAAGACTAACAGCTACAAAGACTAAACAACTGCTACTAAAACCACCACAACATCAATAATAATATATCATCCAAAATCAAAATAATACAAGGTCTAAAACCAAAACCGGAGACAAATCCGGTGCTAAAAGGTAATCAAAACAACAACAGGTCCTAGTGATCCCGGCTACCAACCCGAAAATCACTCCTAAACTAGGGGGTCCCTGTCTGCACCATCAACATGCTCAAGTCCATAAAACGTTGAACACCAATCCTCCGGATCCTCTGGAAAAAATATGTCCAGTCAGGACTGAAGCAAGTACATCTCTAACATCAGTTCCAGTTAAATGATAAAAACTATAAAATAGTTATAGCAAGTAGCAAGGTAAATCAAGTATGAATCCAAGACCCGACACGTAAATCAAGTATGAATTCAGCCTGAAACATGAGTGATGCATGTAGGTGATGCCAGTAGTGATTCCAGAATAGAGGCCAGAAACATGAAAAATACGTATCGCAAGTAAATAAATCCAGAAATACCAGTCCGTGTCCCGTGTTGTGCCAGAAAAATTAGATTATACTATACTAGAAGCTGAATCATAATAATCATCAGATAATGAAAACTATCAGAGAATGTACTCGCCTGACGTCCTGAGCAACTAGCGATCCGAACTGATATCGCAGGGACCTATTGCGAAAAGCAAGATTAAACAGATTTCTAATGAGTTAAACAGATATAAAATAACTAAAAATAGGCTTCTAGGGTCGTTCTAGGTCAAACGGGTCAAATTGGTGAAATCTGGGTCAAAAATTTAACTCGGGGTCCAAAAAGTCAACACTAGGTCAAAACTAGGTCAAAGTTGACTTTGGCGGTCAACCGAGTCAACTACGGTCAACTCTAGGTCAAACTAGGGTGCCCCTAAAATTCTAGGTCAAAACTAGGTTATTAAGCTAATAAACCCTCAAACTCGCCTCCTTGAGATACCGGGATACCCTCGGTATCCGATACATCACCCTACGCTATACGCCCCGTCTATAGTCTCTAAAACCTATGCTAGCACGCGTAAATATATACACATATACATAAAAATCTATCTCTAAACTCAAACCTAGGCAGTTGTTCAAAAACCCCGCTCGAAACTCAATACCTTGGATATCTCAAGGTATTGAGATACCTTGATATCTCAAGGTATTGAGATACCTCTCTAAACTCAACCCTACTACACCTCTAGCTAACTATTATGAATATAGATATATACCTAGTTAATAATCTAGGCTATATATATATATATATATATATATATATATATATATATATATATATATATATATATATATATATATATATATATATATATATATATATATATGAATATATCTAGATATCTATTTATATATATATCCACAACACAAATATATAACCCTTACCCGACACATACCTATACATATATATATTTACCTAGTTATAACATATATCTAGCTATATGTATATATGTATCTATGCATATAGATATATATAGCAATCTAACTACCTATCTATCTATCTATCTATCTATCTAATATCAATCTATCAATCTATGTATCTATCTAACTATCTATTCATATATCTACCTATGTATCTATAGATATATCTATCTATCCATCTATCTATCTAATATCTATCTATGTATCCATCTAACTATTTATCAATCTAACTAACTATCTATTTATCTATCTAACAATCTATCTAACTATCTAGTATCTATCCATCTATCTATCTATCTATCTATCTATCTATCTATCTAACTATCTATCTAACTATTTATTTATCTAACTATCTAGTATCTATCTATCTAACTATCTAGTATCTATCTAGTATCTATCTAACTAACTATCTATCTAACTATCTAGTATCTATCTATCTAACTATCTAGTATCTATCTATCTAACTATCTATCTAATATCTATTTATCTATGTATCTATTTAGATA
Organism: Iris macrosiphon; assembly: GCA_036927795.1. Taxonomy (NCBI): domain Eukaryota; kingdom Viridiplantae; phylum Streptophyta; class Magnoliopsida; order Asparagales; family Iridaceae; genus Iris; species Iris macrosiphon. The sequence continues at coordinate 71,015,050 of JAYESA010000009.1, read as the reverse complement.
AATATATATACACATACCTCTCTTCCTCTCGCTGTGCTACGCCAGAGCCTCGCCACGCAGCACGCAAACGCTGCTAGAGGCTGCTGCTGCTCGCTGCTGGAGCTGCTGCTGCTGCAGGCCGCGCTGCAGCAAGCTGCTGTCGCGGCGCTGCTGCGCCCGTGCGTTGTTACTGTTGTTGCTGCTGGCAGCTGCGCTCGAGCGAGCTGCTGCCGTGGTGCTGCAACTGCTGCTGCCTGCTGCTGTGCACGCTGCTGCACCCAGACCCAAGCACACACACACACACACAACTACACATAAATATATATACAAATATATATACACACATATATATATATAAACACATATGCAAATATATATATATAGAAACACACACACAAATATATATATATATATATATATATATATATATATATATATATATATATATATATACATACATACCTATATAAACACAACACACCCAACACACAACAACGCACACAACACTCCACCAACACGCGCCCAACGACCCCTACAAGTACAAACACATAAATATATATAAAATATAACCCAAGAATTCTAGCACACACTCTCTGAAGCTAACCCAACGCGCGCACAAGCCCAAAACTAGGAAACCAAGTCGAAATGGCCGTTCGGTTATTTCGACGAACACGCGGTGTGCGGTTCGGAAAACCTCCTGAAACGCACAACAAACCAACTCAGAATCGGCCCAAAATTTACCCACGGGTTCTAAACGATGTCTAGATCCTAGAAAAAATGCTACCCCATCGATTCTAGGCCCGTGGCGAAAACGCGTACGCACTTAGAACCGGCGACGACGAAAACCCCAAAAATGATCGAAACGTCCGTTTGTCCGCGACACGACTTCACGTGCCCGAACGGAAACGCGCACTAACCCGACAACGTCTACCTAGGTCCGTCTAACCTAGTGTATCACCCAAAATTGGGCCAATTTTGGATTCCACCCGAAATTGACACAAAACCTAGTGTCAAAGTCTCTAAACACAACCAAACTTGTTCCAACTTCCTCCCACGGGTAGCCTAAGGGTCTAGGAATGTTATAAACTACTAATTACACTATATAAGAGCAATTAGTAAGGGAAAAATTAGGGTTTACTTCTTGGGAGTTGGAATCCCATGGCCAAAGTCTCCAATTTATTTGAAATCACCTCCCTCAAGCTCTAAGCCTCCAAATCTAGCCTCCACACTAAGTCTAGGCTCTAAACATCTATGTTGGGGAAAAATGTAGGGTTAGGGTTCACATTCATGAAGAATAGAAGAAGAAAGAGGAGAAATAGGGTGCTTACTTGAACTTGGGAGAAGGAAAGAAGAAGAAATAGAGAATGGAGAAGAAGAAGAAGTAGTAGTAGTAGTAGTAGTAGTAGTAGTAGTAGTAGTAGTAGTAGTAGTGAAGAATAAGAGGGGGGGCTACTGTGTGCTGCTGGTCGGGTGGGATAGGGGCTGGTTTGATCGGCCACAAGCAAGAAATAAGGTTTCCTAAGTCTCCAAAAGACCAAAATGCCCTCCTCTCACTTGGGTTTGGGTTTCGGGTTCCAAAAGCACTCAAACTAACTCCCAATCTCTCCAACTAACCCACTAAAAATATAATAAATATTTTAAACCCAAAAATAGGTCTCACAAGGGTGTGGATTGGGTCGGAGATGGGTCCACTAGGGTCTGACATGGGTCCAGGCTAGCCAAAACCCTGAAATAATCAATATAAAAATAATACAATCACTAATTAAATATAAATACAATTAATTATAAATAATACACAATTAACCAAATTAAAATAAAAAAATACCCGGCTCTGGAAATGGGGTGGTGACACCTGCCGAGCCTCGACGAGCTCCACCTCCAACCCCGGCGAGTCCCGCACCTCGGTCCACCATCTTCCTCCTCCCGCTGCCTGCTTCTCCGGCCACCAGTGCCATTACCACCACCATCTACAACCTCCACCACACGAACGCCACCCCGCTTCGCTCATCCCTCCTTCAGTCGACATCTCCTCCCATCTCCCCAGCGTCGACACCCGACACCCGCAGTCCACCACCGACCAACTCCCCGGCTCACTCCATCTTCTACGACCTATCCCTTCACTACCACCCCGGTCATCTCCTCCTGGCTCATCCACCGAACTACCACCACCACTGTCATTCTTCCCGGCACGACCCGTAGCTTCTTCCCCGGCTCCGGTCCGGCGGCCCCTCGTCGCACACGACCACTGCACCCGCTGCTCTTCTTCCCCGGAGCTCCTCCCTCGCTGCAGCCACCCTCGACTCCGGCCAGTGGCCACCAGTCGACCCCGGTGAGCTTCCCTCTTCCCTCCTTCTTTAGTTTATATATATGTATATATAAATACGTATATACGTATATGTGTGCGTATATGTGTATGTGCGTATATGTGTATGCGTATATGTGTACATAAGTGTATGTTAGTACATGTATCAATATATTTTAGTACGTATATTAATACATATTTTTGATATATATATATATATATATATATATATATATATATATATATATATATATATATATATATATATATATGTTTGATAAACGTATTTTTGGCATATATATTAGGACATATAAATATAGTATGTTAAATTCTATTCAGTATATATATATATATATATATATATATATATATATATATATATATATATATATATATATATATATATATATATATATATATATATATATATATATATATATATACGTATTGTATATCTCTTTCCATGATATATGTTTATATATATATATATATATATATATATATATATATATATATATATATATATATATATATATATACAAGTATTACTTTTAATTAAAGTATATATATACTTCTATCTATTATTGTAATTAATGGATATTAATATATATGTTAGTTAATGATATGTATATTTATATATTCTACTAGATGACCAGAGTGTAAATACGGATACCCCGTAACTACACATGACCTATGACCCTGTGAACTGTTAGCAGGCTGCCACACGTACACTGACGTACTGGCAAGCCCCGTACCGTTTTGATCATCTGGCTTGCACAGCAATCGCAGACGCGACGCCCGTGCAACTTGACCCACTCGACCCTAGTTGACTAAGTGCCATACCTGGCATAGCCCTGAGGCCAATGTTTTATGATTGTGTGTTAGTGTAGCATCTGATACAAATGTTGTATTATTTTATTATATGTCTATAGGACTGTTGGATCATCCAGACGATACTCTGGGACATGACATTGGTATTGACAGCTATGGACCCAAGGCGAGTACATTCTCTGACAGTTTCCATTATGTTGATTATTTTTATAACTCTTGTTGTATAGCGTACATGACTCTGACACTGTTCTTTACACGAGTTGGCATCATTGAGACCATCACGAGGAGTCGTGATCTGGAATCCATCGTGCTAGCTGGGGGAAAACGGGGAAATATTAGTAGCTTATGTGATCATACCCAACTTTACATGCATCATAGCTCACCCACGCCTCACGTCGGTGCAGCCTTACCATTACATGCCTCATCACTGTTACATGTGGTTAGCCTGACTATTACTCGCATCATAGCTATCCGTATTGATTAGCCTGACCTCAGGGATGATCGCTAACCAATGTAATGAGTCTTATCAGTCCCAAACTGATCACATGATATGCTGATATTTTACACACTTAGTTAGATGATTCTTGACATGTATCTCTAGTGTATTGGTCTAGCATCCCCACATGTTCTAGTTTTGTTCTTGTACACCTTTACATACCAGTTCATTATTCTAGCGTGTACTTGGATTTCTGTTTCATTTCTAGATGTACATTATATGCTCCAGTATTCCTTATTGCCAGTTTTTACATCTGTCTGTATTTCTTTACACAGTATTATAGTTTTATCAATATATATGGAACTGCTGTTAGAGGTGTATTTCGTTCCAATCCTGACTGGATATATTTTTCCAGACTATGCCTTAGAGGACCGGTATCCGATACCTCATGGACCACAGGGTGAGTAGCTGAGACTTGGACTTGGTAGTTCAGTCGTAATTCTGGGAGGTTTAGCCGGAATCACTAGTTATCTAGTTAGTTCTCTTAGCATATTATTTTTGGTACCGGATTTGTCTCCGGCATACTTATTTGGGTCTTGGATTATATTGTTGAGTTAGACTATTCTATTTTAGACTTGTGTTGCACCTTACTTGTTTCTTTGAGATCTTATCGTGCTGTAGTTATGTGATTGAGTATTTTCAGTATTATATTGTGATATCCATGTCTCCTTATGGAGTTGGATATTCATGTGAGATTGATTAGATAGTTACATGACCTAGACAGTGTTCTACCGCCGATGCTGCGGCGTAGGCTGGACGTACCCACGCACTCGTGCCCCTATACCGGGTGCAGGTCGTGACAGTTAAACATACATGGCTCATTGCACAATATATATTTCAATATATAGTATCAATCGATTAGAATATCAAAGTAGTCGTTCGGCATAATTTTTGGATCCTCCATCTTTATAATCTTCTTATAGGCAGCCATTGCATCCGTGTAGGGTATCGTCCATGCGATCGCTTCCTCTGGTGCGTGTTTATACCAAAGCGTAGAAGGTGGCAGAATAGGAGAATGACCGATCAACCTTGGGATGACAAAGTGTTGTTCGACAAGCCTTATGCAACATAGATTGGATACTCCGTGTTCGGCCGGAGAAGCACACATTAGAAAGAAAGTATTGTTAATACCGTGTGAGATAATTACAATAGGTATCTTATACCTATTAGAGAATACGTAAGCAGCATGCGGGATATCCATGTAATGGTCTGGTCCGGTAACTGTTTCCGTACAAGGTATGCTTGTTCCCATCTTCTTTTTGTCGCACGGCAGAATAAATTTGTTTCGGTGCAACTCCGGAAAGGAACAATTCTTCAACCAACTTTCTCTCATACTCCTTCAACCGTGCCACGTAGGCATGACCCGTAAGTGTCCCTGGAATAGGATGATTGTGTCTTATATTCTTAACTTCGATTATCCATTTAACATCTTCTACTTTTACAATCAACACCTTAAATGGACAACCACATTTTTTCGTCCCAACGTTTTTCTTAGGGATTTTTTTTCAACACCACCCTTTTTTTTATGATGCTCCATAAACACACCTCCTCTTTCGCACCCAGCTCTACATATTTTCGGCCCGGCCGAGATCTGATGGATCTTGCAATGACAATTACTATGTTATGTCGTCTTCCAACTTCTCTGCACCAATCTAATGCTTCTTCCTGGGTTGCAAATTGAATATCCGTTGAGAATATATCATCCACATCAACCCCAATAGCAGGATGTACCACAACATCTGTACAAGGTTGGTCCTATAACCAATATAAAATAATATAAAAATTAATAACTTCATATAATTGGCACTTCAAATAATTTAGCCTTTAAGATCCAGGACTGTCACTATTTTGACAGTCCTATTAGTATATAGGACTGTCAAAATTATGACAGTCCTACTTTTATATAGGACTGTCGAAATTCTGACAGTCCTGAATTTATATAGGACTGTCAAATTATTGATAGTCCTATATTTATATATGACTGTCTAATTTTATACAGTCCTTACACGATGACTGTCGAAATAGGGTTGTCGTTTTACGTACCGTACGTGCTTCAGAACAACCGACATGTTCTTCGGAACGTCCGAAGTGCATATTTAATGGATTGCATGATCCGACTTCGCCATCGAAGATATTTTCATGCATTGCTCCTACAATAGTAAAAAAAAACTAAATTTTTTCTGACAATCGCAAAACTTATTCATCGTATGTTGTCGAAGACATACCGGAAGAATATTCGTTGAACAATCACCAAAGCAAAATTCTCATCCACTTGGGACCACAACTATCAATTTCCAAATTTAGGTTTAGACTTGGAGAATGAGAGTTTCTTCAAGTGAGGGTGAAAAGCCTAAAATAGAAAAAAAAAAAAAAAATTCACATATATAGCTTGGTGTGGGCTAGCCCTAAGTAACTTTAAGAGTGACAAACTTGTAATTTTGGAAAAAATTACATTGGGCTAGGCCCAAGTAATATGTGTAGTGTCCTTATCAAAAGCCTTATAAGTATATATATTGATCTGTTTGTCTAAACAAATTGCTTTATCTAGGTATCCTGCTTATAAATTTAGAAATAGACTAATATATATATATATATATATATATATATATATATATATATATATATATATATATATATATATATATATTCTAATGGAGTCATGGACAGCTGAGGAAGATTTTTGGATGCCGAGCAAAACCTACATGTTTGCTTTTTGTTGTGAGCAATTGTTTAGCTGGGTTGAATAATCTGAATGTTCAGGTGGGAGGGGTACAACTGTTGGTACCAAGCAGAGTGCAGTTTCTTATAGAATTAGAGTTATGCATGAAAAATCCTCATGATTATTTAGGTCTAGAGGTGAACACACACCCAATAATGAAAGAGAAAAAAAAAATTCTCAAGACACATGTCAGCCCAAAGTGTATATCAAGGCAATATATATTACTAGAGCAATGCCAAAATGTAGCTTATACATAAATAGTATAGATAATTACTTGGCAGGGGTTGGCTTCGACCGTGGGGACTGTGAGGGATAACAGGAATGGACAACAAAAGAGTAGAAATTCTTGTAGTACGCACTTATGGCAGCGAATGAACAACATATCTTTTTTTTACTTAAAATACCTTTTTGCAACACTTCTTACCATCTTTTGCAACGATTGTTTTTGCTGCAAAAAATAAAAAAAATTGTAGTAATTCTAACCAACAAATTATCTCAATTTATCAAGTAGATCAAGATATTACAGTGATTCACTTGGGCCTGAAGAATGGGCGGCCTGGAGAATGCAAGGGCTACAATTAGTGATCAATATGAAATATTTCCCTAAAGAATGCATGGGCTACAGTTGGTGATCATGTGAAATATTTCCTTTTAAACAATGGGTACAATATAACCAGCAAGCCAAATCCTTTGTATGATGACTCAATTATTGGAGTCCAAAAGAAGAGTCCAACAAGAAGGTTCGTTTCACATGCGACCTTTATTAACGACGTGCCAGTTGAATAGTCGGATCTTTGGTATGCAGATTATCAGAAACTTTTATACAGAGAACAAAAGTTATCTAAAATGAGGCATAAATAACAAAGTTTTGTGGACCTATTGAGTAAAAACAATAAATAAAAATTTAAATTAATTAATATGTCCATTAGAAGGTCATATTTATACCGAAAAAAACAATGTTCTTTCGATGTGTGTTTCTTTGACAATAATTTTTTTTTTTTTTAATTATACATTAGATATGCTCATTGGTAAGACATATATGTGTGAAAATATCTTTCCAATGAGAATTTTCTTTAAAAATGGAAAATCTTGGGTCGTTGAGATTGATCCCGACCCTTGCCGAGGTCCCCGCAGTGCTTGTTGATGTGGTGAGCTTTGTTGACGGGGGTGAGGACCTGAGACTCATCGACGTAGTCTCTGTTAGAATTAGATGTTTTCTTTTTCTGAAAAATTTATAATACAAAATAAAATTAACAGATGTTACCGGCCTTTGGGGAAGTCGTGCACGAAGCACTGCCCTAAGAGTTTATTCGGGATCTGTGTGCAGACGTTCCCGAAGCTCCTAGTGGTAAAATTCCCGCACTACCGGTATCTCGTTGCCGCACACGACTTGGAGAGAACGACCAGAACTTAGCTCTGCCCAGAGCTTGGAGACGATGAATATTGAAGAGAATGTTGACAGAGATTTTCCGTAAAGATAATTTTCTGAGGGATTTACAAAGAAACACACAGACCAATATATAAGACTGATGTGTAACGGTCTGAATTAATTCTGATTAATTCAGCCGTTACACAGGAGTATTAAAAGAATGAATCTGGACATGAAAAAATTGTAACGGTCTGAATATTTGTAACGTTTGAAAATTAATTCCAACGTACAGAAAATAAATGAAGAATAAAAAGAGGAGCAAAAAGTATTTTAGGGTCCCAGCCCGAATCCGAAGAGGAAATCGGATCGGCATTCGGCGCCCGCAGATGTGGGCGCGTACCCGCACCCGTTACGCGCGCCGAACCGAACCGAGCCGAACCGGGCCGGGCGGCGGCGGCGGCGCGCGTGTGGCCCAAGGGGTTCCCCACACAACAACTTAATAGAGCAAAGGAAAGAAACTAATATATGTACACATGAATGCTTTGGTGCATTCGATGTGGGACTAAAGAAAGGAAGAGGGACTTGAGCTTTTGCAAGAAAAGCAAAACCAAAACCAACAATCCCCCCCCAAAAGGTCAAGTTCCGAAACAGAGATAAGAGTGAAGTAAAAAAGAGAGAGAGAGCATCTGGGCAGTAAAATACTATGCATAGATGAGATGGACTACAGCCTTGAATCTCACGTAGTGACTATTGCCTTAATCTGAAGAAGTGCTTGATGGACTATGCCTTGAATCAGACTTCTTGAACCAGATTTAGAAAATAGCACACATAGTACGCTAGAGGTCCTTGGTCTATCGGGTGGCACTTTTAAATGGCCATGCGCACTTTCTACATTCATGAGAGTTGTCTGGGATCGCCCTGTCCCATAGTCGCGGCCTTCACGACCTCTCATATAGGTAAGTCCTTAATGGTTGTGATATGAATCAACCCAGCATTACAGCTTGGACCTATTAAGAGTTTAAACTCATCCTAACCATATCACACAGGAACACTGTCACCATAGGGATGGGGAGTCATTGTACACATGTACAGCCGCTTGGGCTTTATTTTAATGAGACTTTTAATCTCGAGTCAGTGTTCCATAAAGTCACCTAAGTTCAGCTTGTTTCTACCCATTGAACCGGCTTCTTGGGATCTCCAGTCAGACTCGGTTGGGTTGCCACTGCTGGTGACTAACTTATGGGCTTAACCCCATCCCCCTCGATGATTCTAGGATCAAAGTCCTAGACAGACCCTTCGTCAAGTGATCTGCAAGGTTCTTTTCTGACTTTATATAGTCAAGAACCACATATTTGCCTAGTAGGCTTTTGATTGACTTGAAGCGCAGCTGCAGGTGCCTGTTCATCTTAGCATTCACAGAATCATGCTTTAGTAGTTCAATAACAGATTTATTATCACAATTTATAGAAATTGCAGGAACAGGACTAAGAGAAACAAGTATATGTATAATAAGATTTTTAAGCCATTCAGCTTCTGTGCAAGTTGTATCTAAAGCTATCATTTCAGAGTCCATTGTACTCCTAGCTATGATAGTTTGCTTACAAGAGCTCCAGGAGATCGCAGCTCCTCCTAGAGTAAATACATATCCAGTAGTAGATTTTATATCATGTGAGTCAGTTACCCAGTTTGCATCTGAATAACCTTCTATGATATCAGGGTGCCTAGTAAAATGAAGTTTGTAATCTAGGGTGCCCTTGAGATATCTAAATACCCTATCCAAGGCAGTCCAATGTGACTGATTTGGGTTACTGGTATATCTACTTAGTCTCCCAATAGCAAATGCAATATCAGGTCTTGTCCTGTTTGTTATATACATAAGGGAGCCTATCATCTGTGAGTATTTGTGTTGTTCCAAAGGTGATCCTTCATTCTTTTTCAGTACAATACTGCTGTCATAAGGAGTCAGGACAGGTTTTTTATCAAATAACTCAAATCTTTTTAGCATTTTTTCAATTGAATGTGCTAAAGATAGAGTATAACCCTCTTTGCCTTTGGTCAATTGCATTCCTAAAATTAAGTTGGCTTCTCCTAGGTCTTTCATATCAAACTGGCTAGATAAATAGTTCTTTGTAATATTTATCAATTCCAGTGATGATCCTAGGATAAGGATGTCATCTACATACAAGCATAAAATGACACAACTTTTACATGTACCTTTAGAGTATATGCATTTGTCATACTCATTTGACAAGAAACCATATTCACAAATGACTTTGTCAAATTTATTGTGCCATTGTTTGGGAGCTTGTTTCAAACCATAGAGGGATTTTACTAATCTGCAGACTTTATTTTCTTGACCTTTAGCAATGAAACCTTCAGGTTGGTCCATATAAAGTTCTTCCTCTAGATCTCCATTCAAAAATGCTGTCTTTACATCCATTTGATGGATTAGCATATCATGAATGGATGCTAAGGCCAAGAGAGTTCTAATGGATGTGATCCTAGCTACAGGAGAGTAGGTATCAAAATAATCTAATCCTTTCTTCTGGGTAAAACCCTTAGCTACTAATCTAGCTTTGTATTTCTCTATAGTACCATCGGCTCTGAGTTTCTTCTTGAAAATCCACTTGCAACCTATTGGTTTATTCCCTAAAGGTAGATCTGTTAGAAACCAAGTGTTATTCTCCATGATGGAGTTGTATTCACTGTTAATGGCTTCTTTCCAGAAGGGAGCATCAGGAGACGACATTGCTTCTTCATAAGTTGAGGGATCACCCTCTATCAAAAAGGTGAAGAATCCTTCTCCTAAATTTTTCTCAATCCTATTCCTTTTACTCCGTCTTGGTTCTAAGTCTTGTTCAGATTGAGAGATAGGCATTTATACTTGAGAACTAGTAGAGGGTATGGAGGAAAAGATTGAACTTCTATCCTTAAAGGGAAATATGTTTTCAAAGTAAACTGAATCTCTTGCTTCTATAATAGTATTGTTAGAGATTTCATTTACTTCTGAGTGAGTCACTAGAAATCTATTGGCATAGCTGTCTAAGGCATATCCTATGAAAACAGCGTCTACAGTCTTGGGACCAATCTTTCTCTTTTTAGGTTCGGGAATTCCGACTTTAGCAAGACATCCCCAAACTCTAAGGTAATTAATCCTAGGTGCTCTACCTTTCCACAGCTCATAGGGAGTCTTATCTTTTGTCTTACTAGGAATCCTATTAAGAATATAACAGGCAGTTAAAAGAGCTTCTCCCCACAAGTTATCAGGAGCACCAGAGCTGAGAAGCATGGCGTTCACCATATCTAACAGAGTGCGGTTCTTGCGTCCAGCAACTCCGTTAGACTGAGGTGAATATGGAGCAGTTACCTCATGAATTATTCCATGTTCTTCACAGAAGTTAGTCATTTCGTTTGAGGTATATTCTCCACCACGATCAGATCTAAGGATCTTAATCTTCCTTTCTAATTGATTCTCAGCTTCAGATTTTAGACCTTAAATCTATCTAGAACTTCATCTTTGGTTTTGAGAAGGTAGATATAACAATACTTTGAATAATCATCTATAAATGTAACAAAGTATTTTCTACCGCCTCTGGTCAAAATCCTATTTGAGTCACATACATCACTATGGATAAGTTCTAGAAGGTCAGAATTTCTTTCTACAGATTTGAAAGGTAATCTAGTGTGTTTGGCTCGAACACAAATCTCACATTTGTGTTTGTCATCTATTGGAGTCTTGGGAATAAGATCTAAGGTCATCATCCTTTTAATAGAACCTAGGTTCACATGACCTAGTCTGCCATGCCAAACATTTGAAGATTCTATATTAGAGACAATGAGAGAACCATCAGACATTTTATTCATTGTACTTAAGATGAAAAGACCGTCTTTTACAAAGCCTTTTCCTATAAAAGAGTCATGCTTAGAAAAAACTACTTTATTTGCTTCCATTATAATTTTGTACCCTGAGGCTACAAGAAAGGATCCACTAACTAGGTTTCTCCTGACAGACGGCACATGAAGAACATCATGAAGAGTTAAGATTTTTCATGATGTCATCTTCAGGTTAACTTTTCCTCTTCCAATAATTTGTGCCGTTGAGCCATCTCCTAGGGTCACACCTCCTCCACTTGATTCATGATAGTTTGAAAAACAGGAGCGATCAAATAAAATATGAACATTAGCTCCAGAATCCAACCACCAATCATCAGAATGGTAAGAGAGGTTAATAAGGGGTTGAAAGCTTACAGACCTGAAGGAACTCGAAGAACCTTGGTGAAGCATGTTCGCTTCTGGTCTAACTGAGCCCTTTCCTTTGTAGGAGGTCTGGACAGCTTCCTTCTTCCTATGGTAGCAGTGGGTGGCCATATGGTTTGTTTTACCACACACAAAACAAAACCTCTTCTGATCCTGAGTCTGACTGAAGTTTCTAGGTTTTTGGTTTTGGTGATGATGGTTAGGCTGAAAGTTTTTCTTCTTCTTGAAGAAATTCTTTTTGGGTTTATAAGGAAAATTAGACTTGGTTGTTCCTTGGCCTTCTACAAGGTTTACCTTAGCTTTAGATTCAGTCTTAGCTTTAGACCTCAATCTAATTTGTTCTTCGGTTCTAATTTTCTTTAGGACTTGATTGTAGGTAAGTTCTCCTTGTGTATGGATAAGATCCTTAGCCATATCAGACCAAGAGGGAGGTAGCTTGTCTATTAGGCATGCTATTTTATGTTCATTGGAGAAAGATGTCCCTTTGGCTTGAATATGTCTAAGGTATTCTTGGAATTCATGGAGCTGGTCATTCATTGGTTTGTTATCTACCATAAAATATTTATTAAAGGTTGAAGAATTAAACCTTTCTATTCCGGCATCATCACAGCCGTATTCATCTTCTAAGGCTTTCCACAGTTCTTTAGCGCTCTTGTATTCAAAAAAAATATCATACAAGGATTCAGATAATGCGCTTAGAATTCTATGAAAACAATGAAAGTCTATCTTTTTTGGGGTTTTTGGTTTCGATGAGGTGGACACTCCTATGTCAGACTCAGTTTCATCAGAATCATTTGTGATGGGTGTGGACCCATCAATGGCAGAAATAAGTCCTAATGTCGTGAGCCAAAATTTTATTTGGCTCTGCCATCTCTTGAAATATGAACCATCAAACTTAGCAGGTTTTGCAATAGAGGACTCCTCCTTACCAGTCATGATTGCAGTCTGAAAATATAAATTTATTTAATAACAATGTCTAAGATAATAGTTTAGGTGGTTTTTGCTAATCAATCTTAAATCTTTAGTTTTTCAAGTATTGATCAACTCAGGTTAGCTGTAGGGGCCGGTTCCCAGCTAGCGGTGGTCCGAAGACTCTTAAATACCATGTCGCTTAGGGTTGTTTACACCCGGTTGACAGAAGGACCCTTTCGGCTTGTGCCCGAGTTTGTCTCTACTTTGAAACTTTAGATTCAAGATTTTATTTGCAATTTCCTTTTACTAAACTATTTTCTTTTTGTCCTTGATTGTTTTCAAAAATTACTAAGTGATTAAAATGAAGCAAATTGTGATAAAAAATTGCAATTGACAAAGTTATCAAATGTGCTAACAATATTTAAAACACTTTAAGCAAATTTGCAATTGACAAATTTAACAATACTAAGTAACAGTAGCAAATATTTGAAGCAATTGACAAATTTAACAATACTAAGTAACAGTAGCAAATATTTGAAGCAATTGACAAATTTAACAATACTAAGTAACAGTAGCAAATTTTTGAACAATAGTACGTAACAGTAGCAAATATTTGACAAATTTCTTTTGATTTTTTTTTTCTCACAGTAGCAAATCAACTGTCTTGTAACAGTAGCAAATATTTAATTTTAACAGTAGAATTTTTGTAGCAATTGAATTGTAACAATTCTAACCGTAGCAATTTTTGAAGCAATAGAATTCTAACAGTAGCTATACAAAATTGAAACAATTGAATTATTTTTAATCAGAAGCAATACAAAATTCTAACACAAATAAACTCTTAGATTGTTAGAATTAGATGTTTTCTTTTTCTGAAAAATTTATAATACAAAATAAAATTAACAGATGTTACCGGCCTTTGGGGAAGTCGTGCACGAAGCACTGCTGTTTGTGGTATTAAACGAAAGGAATAAAATTGTATTTCAATGACGGGGTTTATGCGAAACCCGCGCCCTTCTGTTTACAAACAAACTTGTACAATGTAATCCTATACGAGGATGTGGGAGTAGAATTTATTTAATCTGGGTATAAATTGCTATAGGTGTCTGATCTGCGGTCGATCACTTTAGCCCTTGGACCACACGATGTTGAAGAAGTGCCGTGGAAGACAGGTAGCAGCTTCGAAGGTTGCAGAAGAGGTTGGACGCACGAGGCCAAGGTCGTCGATCCCTGCTCTTTGCCTGCTCTCCGGGCTCTCTCTCTCTCTCTCTCTCTCTCTCTCTCTCCCCCTCTCCCTTTCTCTCTCTCTCTCCTTGGACGATAATTCTCTCCTGGATGATAATTCTTTTTCCTCGCCCCCTCTTCCTCATTGATAGGGGTCTCTATTTATAGAGTTTTGGTGACAGTGACCACTCCGTCGGTGTAAAAACCGAGGAGTGGGAAGTACAACACCCTTTTACACAACGGTTAAAGTAACCAATGCCTGCGTATGGATGATCTTTTGAATGAGCGTATGACGCAGGTCCAACTAAGGAAACACAACGCGTACTATTGCTACGAAGATCACGGCGTAAGAGCCACGCAGGTAGGTATCCCGTGTGTAGAAACGGTTGGCGTAGAAGCCAAATGACTGTCACCCTGGCACAGAGGCCAGATAGGCATAGAAGCCGAATAGGCGTAGAAGCCGGATAGGCGTAGAAGCCGGATAGGCATAGAAGCCGGAGAGGCGTTGAAGCCGGAGAGGCGTTGAAGCCGGGTAGGCGTAGGAGCCGGAGAGGCGTTGAAGCCGGATAGGCGTAGGAGCCGGAGAGGCGTTGAAGCCGGATAGGCGTAGGAGCCGGACATGCGTTGAAGCCGGAGAGGCGTTGAAGCCGGATAGGCGTAGGAGCTGGACAGGCGTTGAAGCCGGAGAGGCGTTGAGAGCCGAAGGGGCACGGGTCTTGAATGGGCGTAGAAGCCGCTGCGTACCGTGCCCGAGTGCTGACGGGGACATCTTAGCCGGAATTACGGCTTTCGAAGATGTAATCAAATCTTCTACAGAGATTTGCCATTATCCTGTGCATTAAATGCGAAGACGTGTTTCGAAGGTCTGCAGCCCTTCTGTGCATCCGTTGCAGAGACGTGCCTTGACTGAACCTGTCACCGCTCCGTGCAATTAGACGTAGAGACGTGCCTCGAGCCCCGTACGATGTGCAGCTTTTGACGTGGCAGGCGGTTTGTCTACTGCGGAGCGTAAACCGGCTTATGCCTGCCTGTGTAAAACAATGCAGCGTATCCCTCTGTGTGAAAAAGAGCGGTTTATGCTGAGGGGACGTCAGTAAACGACGGTTCAGTGGTATCTTAACCCAATCCTCTGCATTAAATGCCGGGATCCGCCATCATACTGTGGTGTGCGTCCCGAGGGGTCTGTGCCTGTTTCCAGCCATCGTCTGGGTCGCCGTGCAGCACTTTTTGTCAGGAGTCAGAGGCCAGGTTCACTGCGTGACTTGACAGGTTCATTTCGGGGAAGACGAAGCGTTCCTCGTACGCTATTTTAACGCTGCTTTGAGAGCGGCTGAGTTTTTACGCCCTGGAGGCGATGGGGGGGGGGGTCCCGTCTACGCCGAAGCAGTTTTGGACGCGCTGCACCCTTGAGCTCTTACGCTTGATGGCATTGAAGGCCTTTGCTTGCGCTGCTCTGTATCAATACGCCGCGTAGCTTTTGCCAGCGTATTTTTCATGCTTCTACAAGACCCCCTTCAAAGCTTTTAAATTCCTTGGAATTTGAAACACTTTGAATGAAGCATGAATGGCCCCTCGTGACTCGAAACGTTTCTGAATGGAGCGTTGAAACGGTCGGTGCGGCCTTTATGGCGGATTTATTGGGGACTGTTTTGGATAAGCGGAAAGTCGCGGAGTACGAAATCCTCAGCCTGTAGCGTCTGGGCGTAAAACACCGTTGAGCGCGAAGTCGTAGACTTGTGGTTCCTGAGCGTGAAGTCGTAGGTTTGTCGCCTCTCGAACGTAAAAGCTACCGAGCACAAAGGCATCCGGGCGAGAAAAACCATAGACTTATAGCTGCTTGAACGTAAAGCCGTAGAATCGTTGCTGTTGAGTGTAGAAAGCTCCTTTAGCGTAGGACTTGTGGATCTGTAGCTCCTGAAAAGAGAATTTCTTCGAGCGTGAAGTTCTGCGGATCTGTTGCTTCTGAGCGTAAACTGAGCGCCACCGAGCGTGAGATCATCGATTTGGTATCTGCTGAGCGTAAAGCCGTAGGTTTGTCGCCTCTCGAGCGTAAAAGCTACCGAGCACAAAGGCATCCGGGCGAGAAAAACCATAGACTTGTAGCTTACGAGCGTAAAATCGTAGATCTGTTGCTGTCGAGCGTAGAAAGCTCCTTTAGCGTAGAACTGCTGAACTGTCTTGCGCGAAGAATTTTTCGAATTCGCTGACTGTCCGTCTTTCGAGGGTAGTGGTTTGACGTAGCACCCAATCATATCCGACTATTAATGCGAGACTTGGTTAGGGCGAGAGTGGTATCAGAGGTAGTATGGACGTGATAAACTCTCGGTAAACTTCAGCAGGGCACGTCTATCCAGAGGTCATACGGACATGATAGAACGTGCTTTGGCCAAGTTTTGTAGGTAAAGTACTATCAGAGGTGAGATAGACGTGATAGGCTTTACTAGAGTTTACAGCTCAGAGGTAATATGGACATAGCTGTTTTGTGGGCCTATTACTTGTTGCGCACCTAGGTGCAAGTAAATAGGTTTGAGGACAAGCCCTGCTAGAGGTAATATGGACGTAGCAGATTTTGTGGACCTAACACCACTGGCGTACTTAGATTTAGTACGGGTGTTAGTTGAAGTGACGATCGATATCAGAGGTGATAATCGATGGTCAGAATCTTGGAAAGCCTGTTCAGAGGTGATATGGACATGGCAGATTCTCCAAGGAAATACAGTTCAGAGGTGATATGGACATGACTGATTTGTGGGCCTATTGCTTTTTTGCGCACCTAGGTGCAAGTAATAGGTTTGAGGACAAGCCCTGCTAGAGGTAATATGGACGTAGCAGATTTCGTGGACCTAACACCACTGGCGTACTTAGATTTAGTACGGGTGTTAGTTGAAGTGACGATCGATATCAGAGGTGATAATCGATGGTCAGAATCTTGGAAAGCCTGTTCAGAGGTGATATGGACATGGCAGATTCTCCAAGGAAATACAGTTCAGAGGTGATATGGACATGACTGTTTTTTGTGGACTCAACACCACTGGCGTACTTAGAGTTAAGTACGGGTGTTGAGTTGAGATGATAACCGATATCAGAGGTAATATGAACATGATAATCGATGGTCGGACCAGGATGGTTTGTTCAGAGGTAATATGAACATAACAAACTCAGCTGGGGATTACAGCTCAGAGGTAATATGAACATGGCTGATTTTGTGGACCCATCACTTTTTGCGCACCTAAGTGCAAGCAATAGGTTTGAGACAAGCCCTGATAGAGGTAATATGGACGTAGCAGTTTTTTGGACTCAACACCACTAGCGTACTTAGAGTTAAGTACGGGTGTTGAGTTGAGATGACAACCGATATCAGAGGTAATATGAACATGATAATCGATGGTCGGACCAGGATGGTTTGTTCAGAGGTAATATGAACATAACAAACTCAGCTGGAGATTACAGCTCAGAGGTAATATGAACATGGCTGATTTTGTGGACCCATCACTTTTTGCGCACCTAAGTGCAAGCAATAGGTTTGAGACAAGCCCTGCTAGAGGTAATATGGACGTAGCAGTTTTTGTGGACTCAACACCACTGGCGTACTTAGAGTTAAGTACGGGTGTTAAGTTGAGATGACAACCGATATCAGAGGTAATATGAACATGATAATCGATGGTCGGACCAGGATGGTTTATTCAGAGGTAATATGAACATAACAAACTCAGCTGGGGATTACAGCTCAGAGGTAATATGAACATGGCTAATTTTGTGGACCCATCATTTTTTGCGCACCTAAGTGCAAGCAATAGGTTTGAGACAAGCCCTGCTAGAGGTAATATGGACGTAGCAGTTTTTGTGGACTCAACACCACTGGCGTACTTAGAGTTAAGTACGGGTGTTAAGTTGAGATGACAACCGATATCAGAGGTAATATGAACATGATAATCGATGGTCGGACCAGGATGGTTTGTTCAGAGGTAGTATGAACATAACAAACTCAGCTGGGGGTTACAGCTCAGAGGTAATATGAACATGGCTGATTTTGTGGACCCATCACTTTTTGCGCACCTAAGTGCAAGCAATAGGTTTGAGACAAGCCCTGCTAGAGGTAATATGGACGTAGCAGTTTTTGTGGACTCAACACCACTGGCGTACTTAGAGTTAAGTACGGGTGTTAAGTTGAGATGACAACCGATATCAGAGGTAATATGAACATGATAATCGATGGTCGGACCAGGATGGTTTGTTCAGAGGTAATATGAACATAACAAACTCAGCTGGAGATTACAGCTCAGAGGTAATATGAACATGGCTGATTTTGTGGACCCATCACTTTTTGCGCACCTAAGTGCAAGCAATAGGTTTGAGACAAGCCCTGCTAGAGGTAATATGGACGTAGCAGTTTTTGTGGACTCAACACCACTGGCGTACTTAGAGTTAAGTACGGGTGTTAAGTTGAGATGACAACCGATATCAGAGGTAATATGAACATGATAATTGATGGTCAGACCATCGTTTTACAGATGCAGAGTGATGACCTTGGCATCGATCAACTCCTGGATTCTCTTTTTTAGTACATAGCATGTCTTTGTAGGATGATGAATGTACCGATGAAAGAGACAATAATCTAGGTTATCAATTTTGCCAGCCCTCTCAGGGTATCTGATGTTGGGAAGCTGAAGTTTGTTTTCCTTCATCAACGTATTGAAGATTCCACTGATGTCATCTTCATTGAAGGAGAAAGTCCCTTTTGGCCTTCGGGCTCCTGATGCTTGAGTTCCATAGTCTTCTGGGAAGATCGTCATCGTTGCATCATCTTCAGATTCTGAGAGAATTCTACCCCCAGCTTTGGATGTTGCTCGGTTTTGTCGAGGGAGACTACCCCTAGACTTGTCGTTGCACTTGCGGAGATCACAGCGTTCATCTGGTTCTCCGTAGAAGTCAGATGTTGTCTTGCGCATGGAGCATGATTTGTACTTCCGTCTTGGCGCCGAGGCACCATCGGCAGTTCTGTCTGTACCGCGCGGAGCGGGAGGCAGATTTCTACGCGTAAAGCGCAGTGAAGGCTTCTGGGTTAGCGCTGAGTCTTCGCCCGAAGTTTTGTCTTTACCGCGCGTAGCGGGAGACTGTTTCCTACGCGTAAAGCGCAGTGGATTCTTCGGGGTTAGCGCTAAGGCTTCGCCCGAAGTTTTGTCTGTACCGCGCGTAGCGGGAGACTGAATTTCACGTGCGGGGCACGGAGGGAGCGTCGCTACAACCTCGTTGGCCGAAGAGATCGGAGAGATCGGAGAGTCATGAGAGATCGGAGAGATCGGAGAGTCCGGAGAGATCGGAGAGTCCACAGGAATAGTAGAGGATGTCTTGGGCATTCACACATTGCGCAGCTTCCTGTTGTCCTGGACGGAGAGAGGGCGAGAGCTACCCCCGGCTCGAAGCATGTCTTCGTAGGCTGACTGGTCGAAATGAACGACCAGCGTCTTCTTCACGGTTCCCACGGATACCGTATCGTGTTGAGCAATTACTTTCTCGTCAGAAGAGAAAGATGTCCCCAGTAGAGTCGCCATCTTGTTTGTGGTATTAAACGAAAGGAATAAAATTGTATTTCAATGACGGGGTTTATGCGAAACCCGCGCCCTTCTGTTTACAAACAAACTTGTACAATGTAATCCTATACGAGGATGTGGGAGTACAATTTATTTAATCTGGGTATAAATTGCTATAGGTGTCTGATCTGCGGTCGATCACTTTAGCCCTTGGACCACACGATGTTGAAGAAGTGTCGTGGAAGACAGGTAGCAGCTTCGAAGGTTGCAGAAGAGGTTGGACGCACGAGGCCAAGGTCGTCGATCCCTGCTCTTTGCCTGCTCTCCGGGCTCTCTCTCTCTCTCTCCCTCTCCCTCTCTCTCTCTCTCTCTCTCTCCTTGGACGATAATTCTCTCCTGGATGATAATTCTTTTTCCTCGCCCCCCTCTTCCTCATTGATAGGGGTCTCTATTTATAGAGTTTTGGTGACAGTGACCACTCCGTCGGTGTAAAAATCGAGGAGTGAAAAGTACAACACCCTTTTACACAACGGTTAAAGTAATCAATGCCTGCGTATGGATGATCTTTTGAATGAGCGTATGACGCGGGTCCAACTACGGGAACACAACGCGTACTATTGCTACGAAGATCACGGCGTAAGAGCCATGCAGGTAGGTATCCCGTGTGTAGAAACGGTTGACGTAGAATCCAAATGAATGTCACCCTGGCACAGAGGCCAGATAGGCATAGAAGCCGAATAGGCGTAGAAGCCGGATAGGCGTAGAAGCCGGATAGGCATAGAAGCCGGAGAGGCGTTGAAGCCGGAGAGGCGTTGAAGCCGGGTAGGCGTAGGAGCCGGAGAGGCGTTGAAGCCGGATAGGCGTAGGAGCCGGAGAGGCGTTGAAGCCGGATAGGCGTAGGAGCCGGACAGGCGTTGAAGCCGGATAGGCGTAGGAGCTGGACAGGCGTTGAAGCCGGAGAGGCGTTGAGAGCCGAAAGGACACAGGTCTTGAATGGGCGTAGAAGCCGCTGCGTACCGTGCCCGAGTGCTGACGGGGACGTCTTAGCCGGAATCACGGCTTTCGAAGATGTAATCAAATCTTCTACAGAGATTTGCCATCATCCTGTGCATTAAATGCGAAGACGTGTTTCGAAGGTCTGCAGCCCTTCTGTGCATCCGTTGCAGAGACGTGCTTTGACTGAACCTGTCACCGCTCCGTGCAATTAGACGTAGAGACGTGCCTCGAGTCCCGTACGATGTGCAGCTTTTGACGTGGCAGGCGGTTTGTCTACTGCGGAGCGTAAACCGGCTTATGCCTGCCTGTGTAAAACAATGCAGCGTATCCCTCTGTGCGAAAAAGAGCGGTTTATGCTGAGGGGACGTCAGTAAACGACGGTTCGGTGGTATCTTAACCCAATCCTCTGCATTAAATGCCGGGATCCGCCATCATACTGTGGTGTGCGTCCCGAGGGGTCTGTGCCTGTTTCCAGCCGTCGTCTGTGTCGCCGTGCAGCACTTTTTGTCAGGAGTCAGAGGCCAGGTTCACTGCGTGACTTGACAGGTTTATTTCGGGGAAGACGAAGCGTTCCTCGTACGCTATTTTAACTCTGCTTTGAGAGCGGCTGAGTTTTTACGCCCTGGAGGCGATGGGGGGGGTTCCCGTCTACGCCGAAGCGGTTTTGGACGCGCTGCACCCTTGAGCTCTTACGCCTGATGGCACTGAAGGCCTTTGCTTGCGCTGCTCTGTATCAATATGCCGCGTAGCTTTTGCCAGCGTATTTTTCATGCTTCTACAACTGCCCTAAGAGTTTATTCGGGATCTGTGTGCAGACGTTTCCGAAGCTCCTAGTGGTAAAACCCCCGCACTACCGGTATCTCGTTGCCGCACACGACTTGGAGAGAACGACCAGAACTTAGCTCTGCCCAGAGCTTGGAGACGATGAATATTGAAGAGAATGTTGACAGAGATTTTCCGTAAAGATAATTTTCTGAGGGATTTACAAAGAAACACACAGACCAATATATAAGACTGATGTGTAACGGTCTGAATTAATTCTGCCGTTACACAGGAGTATTAAAAGAATGAATCTGGACATGAAAAAATTGTAACGGTCTGAATATTTGTAACGTTTGAAAATTAATTCCAACGTACAGAAAATAAATGAAGAATAAAAAGAGGAGCAAAAAGTATTTTAGGGTCCCAGCCCGAACCCGAAGAGGAAATCGGATCGGCATTCGGCGCCCGCAGATGTGGGCGCGTACCCGCACCCGTTACGCGCGCCGAACAGAACCGAGCCGGGCCGGGCGGCGGCGGCGGTGCGCGCGTGTGGCCCAAGGGGTTCCCCACACAACAACTTAATAGAGCAAAGGAAAGAAACTAATATATGTACACATGAATGCTTTGGTGCATCTGATGTGGGACTAAAGAAAGGAAGAGGGACTTGAGCTTTTGCAAGAAAAGCAAAACCAAAACCAACAGTCTCCACAGAGGGACTCGAGGATTTAGGACTCGATGAAGTGGCCAATGCAGGCCTTGACCATGTTGGGGATAGTGATGGCCTGCTTGATCTTCTTGATGAGGGTGGGGTCGGACATGCCGACGTTACCACCTTGGAAGTGGATGTCGATACGGTGCAGGCGTCGGCCTCCTCGGCGATGCGGTCCTGCTCGGGGGTCACGACGTCCATGATGATACCGCCACAGAGCATCTGGGTGTGGCCGACCTTGACGGAGAAGGAAGAGGACTTCTACGACTCCGTCGGGGCCGTACCGTTGTTGCCATACACGGTGACCATGCCGCTGTCCAACCACGACATATTTTCTAAAAAAAATTCTTTTCTTTTCGGGATCAAAAACATGGGTTGATTTGTAAACTAATAAAAAAAATAAAGTCAATAAAACATTCATGAAAAAGACGTTTTTTTTTTCTTTTATTCGTTATATACTTAGGCTCCACCCGTGGCTATAATTGTCATCCAGTCGACGGAGGAAGGATTCGACGAACCTTGGTCTACTCCAAAACGACATGCCACATTACCACTAGGATAATGCCTTCAGTATGCATGAAATATTTTTTACACGGATGCAAAAGTAACTTTTAAAAAAAAAAAAAAACTTTTGAAAAACGTCTCTCTTCATTTCATAAATCTTTGTTCTCTTAGTACAATATCGACAAATTTTGATTGCAGTGATTCTATACAGATCGAACGGGGGACAACAAGGCAAACCATCTGCAACGTGTCCCTTCCTGATTGGTCGGGTTTTTTTTTTTTCCGATGTTAGAAAGAAGGAGGTGATGTCTGCAAAAATAAAAATAAAAACTTCGGCCAATCAGGATAGGACACATGGCATGGATTTGCCTTGAAGTTAGCCTTACGATTCACCAAGAGCTTTCCTTTAGATTGTTTGTACGAAATTTTCTGGCAGATTATTAGTCTTCCACCAATTATTGGTTGAATAGTCCACAGACAAAGAAACTTCGCTCTGAACGCTACTGCCTACAAGCTTCCAACAGAGAGCTGTCCTGATATCGAAGGAAAGCTCGACTTGACGATGATATACAAAGTTAAGACGAGGGCAGCTATGATTCGAGTCGTCGATGTTAAAAATGAGAACATTGTGTATCATATATAATATTTTACGGAGAAGACATTTTATAATTAGAATGAGACATTAGGAAAGGAAGAATGGTTTTCACACATAGTTCCAAGGATTAGAGGGCAAAGTGAGCGCGTCATATATCCAGTCTTTTGATTGGTTAGTATATCTAAACTTTTTTTTATTGATAAACTATTATAATTATTAACTGAAATTATTTTTTTTTAACAAAATTCTTAGAGGAACTCATGAGTTCTTAATTTTTTGAACTCATGCAATTTAGTTTTTATTGTTTTTAGTTGTCGCTATTTTCAAGAAGAATAACTATTGTTCGGTTCTTCTGCGGAAGAAACATGGAACTTTTTTTTGATACAAATGGCTATATCGAAGTTTTGATACAACCACCTTATGACAAATGGGTCCCCCTCTGTAAACTCCCTGATTTTTATATTTAATTATTATTGATATTATATAATTAATGAGATTAAGAGAAAAATTTTCTATATTTTTAGCTAATTAGAATAAATGTTAGTTCATGGATTGATATTTATTTGTATTTAATTAATTAATAATATTGTGCAGAAAATATATTTTTGGGTGAACAACTATTATTAGAGTATTGTAGAATTTTTCTGAAATTTATTGAGATCCAAAACTATTTTTAGATAGCTATATATATATATATATATATATATATATATATATATATATATGGTTAATTATTAAACCCAAACTAAACCAAACCCTGATCATAAACTAGACCCGAACCCGAACCCGCACCCAAACCTACAGACCCGCTCACCCGATAACCCACAGAAACCCCTCGCTACAGTAACACCCGAAACCCCGCCGCGACCTCCTCCCTTCCCCTCCCCGTCAACCGTCCGACTTAGTTTAGTGTATCGTGTCCTGTGTCGATCGTAAATTGCGACACAAAACAGGAAAAAATGACCGAGTTTTGGGAACAGAAACTTTTTAAAGTACGCGTGTTTGAGTAACGTTATCTTCATAACGGCACGCGATACTAAAATTCTGCTTGAACAGTAATTTAGACAACATAACGTAGGTTTAATCCCTTTAAACACTTTCTTTTAATTCGATATATACTGTGATTTATTTGCTGTTGAATTCTGTCGAAACTTGATTTTCTAAACCCAAATTTTCTCGATACGGGATACCTCACTCTAAACGAGACGACTATGTAGTGTCTGAATTGCACCGAAAGGCGCATATCGTCATCGCGGATGTCTGAAATTTCGCGAAACTTGATTTGGATGTGCATGCACACCGGAATTAACGCGTATCCGTCGAAAAGCACAGTATCGACTTATTCTGACACTCGTCATAATTTTGTGTGTGCTTGTCGTTTTGCAACAAAACTTATGCCATCGGATTCGCAGTGTTACGCTGGACCTATGACCCAAGTTTGGTTCGATTCTGAGAACGTTGACGAAACACCGTTTCGCGGGCTCCATAGTTCTACTTGACGGACAATTTCGTGACCGGCTCATCGAAATCCAGTTATGGACGTTCCGTTGGGTTCATATCAATTTTTTGGACTCGTAGACACTAAGTTTGACGAATTTGGAGAACTTTATCGTTGGCATATTTTTCGGTGCGAAGTGGGCCACATGTAGACCCCACTTTGACCAAAAACTGTCAATTTTGTCCTTGTGTCCAAATTGGACTTATGGATAGTCAATCCTAGATATTTTAAGTTTTCTGAGAGTAATGGTGATATTTGTTTCAGCATCCGGAGGCGTATTTGGAGATACCACTTATATCGGAGCAACTAACGGAGCTCAGAAACCAGGCAAGTGTACCTTGCCAACTTGCAGTAGATCCTGTGATATCATTTGCTTCTATTCTTTCTATATACTTCTGTGATGTACCTGTTCAACCTAGGACCGAGAGACATTGCTTAACGTCCGAACAAGATTCAAGTGTCGACGCCGTACGCGGAGTCGTGTAACGTCACTTAGAGAGTTGATACCACGATCCTATATTTTTTACGTACTTGCTTTACCAAGTACGTCATAGCATAGGACACTTGACACTATTCATGTGATAGAATCTTTCCTGAGTTATTCATAGTGATTATGTATAGACTTACAGGATTCGTGATATGAGACTTGCATATATAGAGATATCATTATGACTCATTGTACTAGCTAGAGGTCATGATCTTGCGTGTTATGGACATGAGACGTTGTGGACATGAGACGTGAGGTTACATTGGGTGGGAAGAGACACACAGACTACAGGCTGATTATATATATATATATATATATATATATATATATATATATATATATATATATATATATATATATGTATATATATATATATATGTATATATATACTTTACTAATAGAGGTGCTTTAGTCTCTGTACCAGAGCTTGGCCCATTACGTGATATTATTTGCTGCTACGGGCTCCCCGACACAGAGCTTGTAGTGGTCTCAGCCTGAGTACTAGTGATGCTCTCATATGCATTTCACTTAGCTGGTTACATAGCTTGCCCTGAGGACCTATTTTTATTTACTGTATTTTATTTCGTTTGAATGTTTCTTGTACCTTACTATGTCCCCTGAGGACCTGGATCCGGATTATGTCTCCAGGTACAACAGAGGAGGATTATCCCGAGATATACGGGACAGGAGCTGACGCTGGAGTAGTACTGGCACCAGAGGACGAGGTTGTGCCAGAGAATTTCTCCTGAGTATTCCGTTATTTACTCATTTATTTATGCTTGTTATTTCATATCTTAACTCATGGACAAATGTATTGGTGATATTCTCTTTCTTTTATTGTGTCGGGTTGTGCCAGAGGAGCAGTACCTCTCACTTCGTAAAACGTGTAAGTATTTATGAGAAATGCTAAAAATCTCGCCTCCCCCATCCCGTCTTCCATCCCGCCAGCAAGTGTTTCCCTCCTATTCACCTGGGTCTATATGTGGGCCCCACCTCCAAATTTTGCCGGCCAATGAAACACTGCCACGTGACGGCGGGATGGAATGGGGGAGGCGGGCTGAATAGCAGTACTCAATATTTATATATATAAACTTTGAAGTGGGATCCACTTGTCATACAGATACAGCCATCTGTATAGATAGAAAGTTGAATGCATTATGGTTTGGGAGATATCATTGTTCTCCTAATTTTTTAATTTTTTTTAATTTATAGTATTAATTTTAAAAAATTTTAAATATATATTATCCATCTCTTCTACATTTTCAGGTAGAATAGGTAATCACTAAAAAAAAAGCTAATTATCGATGAAGATTCCGTCGCTAAACTAGCATATTCTTTGCTAAGAACAAAGGGCGGTGGAACGGTGAGTAAAAATCTTGGACGCCGAAAACAATATATTGGTTGTCATAGACGGAGCTGCATGTAGCACGTTGGGGTCCATGTCCTCCTCCTAATGGACTTTGATATTTTCTATAATTTTTATAATTATTCTTAATGTCCGTCTCTACAATAATAATAATAATAATAATAATAATAATAATAATAATAAAATGGTAGCTCCAAATATGATGTGTTAAACGGAATTCAATTCTTACTCCGCCACTGATGTAGGTCTCAGTAGAAGCTTAAGATCCAGTGTTGGAGAGAACTTGCAGCTTATGGATTTCCATTTGTTCCTGCCTTTTTTTTAATTGTTAGTTCACAGCTGATAAAAATATTAAAGTTTCACAGGTAGTCCATGAAATAATTTTGCAGTTTAACACTTTCTATCACAAAAATCATCAATAGGAATCGTTAAAAAAGGAGTCACATGGTCCACCAAATCAAACTATTTCGTTGCATACCATGAATATTCAGTGTGAGGAACTCAAAAGCATAACAATAGTTATTCACAGTAGCAAGCAAGCAGTACTACGTAATAGGTGATCGACGAGAAACATTACACACACACAAACTTGAACGTATTGAATTCACAGAAGCAAACTGGTGAGTGAGTCAGGGAGTGAAGAGTCGGTTCTTCAAACCGGAACAGTCCTGCCTCTGCCGCCGGCTGCAGCGTCGTCGTCCTCTTCGTTCTCCCTCGACATCTCCTCGAGCGATATCCCGTTGGACTCCGGCACCAAGAAGGTGAAGGCCAGCCCAAAGAGGTTGCACGCCGCGAGCACGAACAGCGCGTTCCTGATCCCGATCCCCTTGGGGTACCCGTGGTCCCTGTCGGCCGGGTCCTTCCCCTGCGCCGCGTAGAGGAACCCGAACGCCCCGATGATAGCCCCGGCCTTCCCCGCAGCTGCCGATATCCCGTGGCACGTCGACCGCAGCCTCGCGGGGAATATCTCGGCCGGCACGATGAAGGTGGTCGCGTTGGGCCCGAAGTTGGCGAAGAAGAAGGTGAGGCCGTACATGACCACGAAGCCGGTGTGGTTGCCGGGAGTGGTCCAGTGGTGGTAGGGAATGGCCAGAGCCAACATGAAGACCGTCATGAAAACGAACCCGGTCATCTGGATGGCGAACCGGCCGATGATGTCGATTAGCCCGACAGTGAACCAGTAGCCCGGCACCGTACCGCAGAGCGCGATCAGGGTCTGCGCTCGGGAGATGCGGTACACCTCCTCGATCGCGTTCATCGTCGGGGCCTTGGGGATCCACCCGACCTTGCTGAAGATGTCCTTCTGGAAGAGGTTCTGGCTGTAGAAGGAGATGTCGAGGAAGAACCACGTGGTGGTGGTGCCGAGGAGGTGGAGCCCGTGGCGGGCGAGGAACTCTTTGCTGAACAGGCCGAAGGTGTTGGCCTGGCTGCCTGCGATGGCGTTGACCTTCGCCTCGTCCTCGTGGATATCGACCTGCAGCACCTTCGACATGTCGGCGGCGGCTTGCTTGGAGTTCTTCGCGACGAGGGCCGTGTACCGGGCGGTCTCGGGCATCCTCATACGCCAGTAGTACGTGAGGGCCGCGGGGGCGGCGCCCAGCATCAGAATTATCCTCCAGACGTAGTCGGCCTCCGGGACGAGAGACCCCTTGGCGTCTTCCGCGTACGAGGGGGCCTTGTATTTGGTCTTGAACCCGACGGAGACGATCAACGAGACGATCCCTCCGGCGAGGATACCGAACCCTTGCATGGCGAAGACGGCGGCGATGAAGGCGCCACGGGTCTTCTTGTTGGCGTACTCGGACATGATCGTCGCGGAGAGCGGGTAGTCGCCGCCGATGCCGACGCCGAGCCAGAACCGGAAGAAGCAGAGCGTCGCCATGGTGCCCTTGGCCGAATGGCCGAAGGAGAGGCCCGAGGCGACGGAGCAGAGGACCATGATCATAAGGGTCATCCCGTATACTCTCTTCCTCCCCATCTTGTCCCCGAGCCAGCCGAAGAAGAGCTGGCCCGAGAGCGTCCCGCAGAAGGCCACGCCATTGACCGCGGCCGACACGTTCGGAGGGAGCGTGCCGGGGGTCGCGGAGCCGTCGATGGTGTAGTAGATGCGGCCCAGGAGCTTGGCCACCAGAGAGATGCAGAAGAGGTCGTAGGCGTCGGTGAAGAAGCCCATCCCGGCGATGACGATAGCCGTGAAGTGGTAGAGCTGGGTCTTGGCGAGATCGAGGGCATTGAGGACTTGCAGCTGGTCACCAGCCATGGCTTAGCTAACTAGCTAGAGTTGCTCCTCCCTCTTTGTTCTGGAATTACGATGGAGAAGGAGATGGTAACATGCAATGTGTTGCAGCAGTGTATATATAACAAGAGTTAAAGCACAAGGGCTACATATTTTATGTGGATGGAGTGGCATCTACAGTGGAATATGCGGATATTGAGTGAGTAGATTTCTTGTGTTCTTGAACAAGGATGCTTTCGCAAAGTCATCGGTCTTCACTCTGGCAATTACAGCTGTTGTTGACAGCTTCGTCTTCGCTTACAATGCTGGAATCCTGATTAGTATAAGTTTCAAAACATGTCTCTTCGCGTAGACTTCTCGTGATTAATGAAGTCGACTAATCTTAGCAAAAAAAAATTATTTTTTTTTTCTACCCGAATCCCCTTCCACCCCTTAGCCGATGTCGGAACTCGTTGTCCCGATCTACTCGATGAATGTTCCGTAGCTTTACCACTAAGCTGCACCCTAGGGGACATAGATAAATATGCCTTCCTTGTTTTTCCTTCATTTTTAACCTTCCTATTGTATCAGTATAGAAGAGCAGCAGCAGAAACAGAAACACACATTAATTAATTGTCGTAATGGTGCCTGAGAAATGTCATGGACATTATTTTTGTGATCGAACTTTTTTTTCCGTTTATTTCGTACATAAGATTTACATTTTTGTTTAAAGATTGACTAAACTATGTTTCGTTGGTATTTTGGATGAAAATAGTTAAAAATGGACATGTGACGGTCACGTGCGTTATTTTTAGGATTATTTTTGTCATGATCAGCCGATACATCGGCTATAGTTGATTGTAGAGCCATTATTTTGTACTCGACAAAAGCTATTTGTATATATAGAATTTCTTTGACCACCAATATTCTTAATCGAAAAACAAAAACATGACAAAATAACTATGAAAAGTAAGGCACGTGACTATCGCATGTTAATTTTTATCGATTTTCATCCAAAAATGCCAATAAAATATAGTTGACACTCTTTAAACCAAAATACAAAGCTTATGTACCAAATTAACCAAAAAAAGTTCGATCTCCAAGACGACAACTATACTACTGTTGAGTTATGGAAACTTATTTAGTCCCACATTGGATAGAAAGTAAGGAGGAGGCTACCCTCCTCCTATATATATATATACCCCCTCTTTGATAAATAAATCAATTAAGTCTTTCTACATGGTATTAGAGCCAAAGCTATGAATCATTTTTCCAAAAAAAAAAAAAATTCTAAAAAAAGCAAGAAGAATTCCCTTTCCAACTAAGCCCCTCCCCCCCCCCCCCTTCGTCTTCCTTTGTGCGTGGAAGCCCCCCACCCTCCACCCTCGGGTGTCGTCGACGTTCCCTGCGGATTTGCCTATGGGTGTCGTCAAACACGTCATTGGATCATGGATAATCAGAAAGGAACTCTTGTGTGATCCTCTGATTTTGATCTCAATTTTCTGAGATTAGAGAGCATATTTCCAGGAAAGTTTTGCACAAATTTTTATTTCTAGCCCTTGTTCCGGCAAGTTTTATGTATCATGCATTTCTCATGCAGCATGAGTTTGGGGGTGTACAGATAGATGGAGAAACGTCGTAATCGCATATAGGCGCACGATACATGTTTGAGTTGAGTTTGACCTCGTCCCTGTGTGCAACTGTGGAGATGAAAACACATGTGACTAGTCACGAGTTGAAAGAGATACTGGAGGGGGTGGCCAGGGTATTTCAGGACAAATTAGAGGAGATCTCATCCAGTGGGACAGTCGTGCCCGCACCAGAACCGTCGAAGCTAATAAAGATGATAGAGTTACTGCCCAATGACATCAAACTTGAGGGGACGAGAAACTACCTAATTTGGTCTAGGAGGGCGCTGCTGAACCTTCGGACCAATGGGCTTAAAAAATATGTGAAGTGAGAGTGCACTAAGCCAAAGGATAAGATAACTGCTGAGTGGAGCACATGGAGTCACCTTAACTCCTTGGTAGTTTCTTGGCTGTTGACGTCTGTGTCTCTATCCATAGCTGGGATGGTAGAGTCGATCTACAGTGCAGCTGATGTCTGGACGACATTGGCTGGGATGTACTCTGGAGCTAGGAGTGTGATGATGATGATGGAAGTTGAGAAAAATATTGATATTACCACACAGGGGGAGAAGACAGTACTCTAGTATGCAACGGAGCTATGTCGCTTGTGGGTGGACTTGGATAACGAGATGACAAAGCTGGAGGAACTACGTCAATTCAAGCTTCAGATTGAGAGTTCTAAGGGCAAGGGACAGGACACTCAGGGTCTGGCTATCACTACCTACCTTGCTAACTTTACTAGTTCTTTACTGGTTATGCTGCTCATATGGGCAACAGTATCCCGGTTCAGGCACTTGCATCCACTAAATCTTATAGTGATTGGATCATAGACTCAGGTGCATCTAGGTATATCACAGGTGCATCTAGTGAGTTTGCATTATATTATCCGAGCAAACATATGCACCCCGAGATAATTCAGACTGTTGATGGGACATCCCAACCCATCAGGGGTACCGGCTCGGTCCATTGTACTTCATATGTTACCATGTCATCTGTCTTGTATGTTCCTTTATTTTTGGCTAACTAACTTTATGTTAGCTCTCTCATTGATCAATTGAATTGCACTGTTCTTTTTAATCGGGATATGTGTTTTTTCCAGGAGAAGGCCATGGAAAAGAGGCTTAGGACTATCATCAGGGGTGATGGCCTTTGGTACTTGGACAGGGAGACTGCAATACTCGTTGCTACTATTAGCGAATGGCCATAGACAGAAGCAATGCTTCAACACTGCAGATTGGGACATTTATCTTTTGATAGTTTAAATAAGTTAGAACCTGAGATAATGCAAAAAGTAGACAAAAAAAGATTATTTTGTAATGCTTGTGAACTTGGAAAGCATACACGTTCTACTTATAAAATGGTTGGTCTTCGAAGTCTTGAGCCATTTGCACTTGTTCATTATGATGTTTAGGGACCGTGTCCTACTACTTCCATCAGTGGATTCAGATGATTTGTTACATTCATTGATTGCTACTCACGTATGACCTGGATCTACATGATGAAGTAGAAATCTGAGGTGAACAAATATTTTTAAGACTTCTCGGCGTATCTGAAGACCCAATTTGGAGTAAATGTGAAGATTCTTCGAACAGATAATGGGACCGAGTACACCAACAAGAAGTTTGCCAATTTTATCTCTAGTCAGAAAATTCTTCATCAAACCACTTGCCCAGACACTCATGCTCAAAACGGGATGCCAATTTTTATTCCAAAAAAAATTTACAATTTTTTTTGCAATTTAGCAAAGTTTAGCGACGTCCTTTAAGCGTTGCTAAATACGTTGCTAACAATATCAGAACGTCGCTAGTTTGTCGCTAAATATCGCTAAATTGATGACATGACAGTATTCATCAGGTCAGCAGAACTTTGCTAAATGTGTTACAAAACGTCACTAATGTAGTGACGTTGAGTCGCTAAACATCGATAATTTAGCGACACTGACATATCGCTAGTAAACATCGCTATAGCGACGTTTTACAACGTTTTCATTGTCAGCGACTAGCTAAAACGCGACTACATTAAAATGTCGTTAAGTACGTCGCTAAACTATTTTAGCGACATTTTAGTACCATTTAACGACGTTTTCAGATGTTGCTAATTTGAGTTATTCTAGTAGTGAATTAGTATAATAAATTTTATTTATATTTAGATTTAGTTAGATTTTGAACTTATTTTACAGGACCACAAATACGACACGATACGGTAAATAAAGACATGATGGTATGAGATATATTTTGGGGTGTCCATGGAGTGTCATATACGTATTTGTTCAGTTTTTTAAACTTGTCCGACACGACAAGAGCAAAAAAATTAGATGTGTCGTACTATCTAGATTTGAATTAAATTTATTTGGATGATATAATTAATTAATAAATAAGATAGTTAATTATTATTTGAGATAATTTATTTATTTATTTTATTATATAATTAGATTAATTAATTAGTTAATCAATATTTTTAATTAATTATAACTACTATTCATCTTTATTGGTTAAACTAATTAGCATAATAATTATTATTATAGTATACTATCTCATTTTTTATTTTCTTTATTTTTCTATTCTTAGCCAAACAAATTGGTCCTTTATTAGAGAGACAAGAAAATGTATGAATTTTCTATTCACTTTTTATTCTTTGAAAGTACAAATTAAAATATTCTTTCACATATAAATTACCAAACGTGTCCTAACACAAAAGACATCGTATGGTCCAACAACGATTTTGTATGTTGCAGTATTAATTTGGTTTGAAAACTTAAGGGTGACTCCTGGGCCATCTTTGTTATATATCAGTGTTCTAAAATTTGCTATACGGATTCAGATGACTTCGCTATAAAAAAAGATTGGTTTGCATATAGTTTAGTAATTAAATGGAGCTTTAGCTATCAAACAATTTCTTTGCACATTCATATATAGTGTTATTTCGTCTAAAATTCCGGATCTCTCTTTCATGAGTACTTTTATCTACAAAGCTAACAACAGAATGCTAGAGAAACATCATACAGTATATACATCCAATTTCAACAGTTGAAACATTACATCTCTTTTGAAAGAATATACTTTAGAAGATACAAATACAAGTCTCCTAAAATACATAATGTTGTGTTTGATTATACTTTTTTTTCATAAAAAATATTTTCATCACAAATTTTTTATTAATTGCAATACTTGATAGTTTATATTTTTCATGGAATCATTTTTCAAAAAACTATCATTTTTTATATTTTACTTGTCCAACTCATAAGAAAATCTTATTTTTCATGCAAAATAACTATTTTCTGTGAAAAGTATTGATAATCAAACATCCAAATTAAGTTTTCCGAAAGAAATTTTTTAATTTCATGAAAATTTTCTAGTAAAATAATTTCGTAAAATTAATTTATTTTCGATATTTATTTCCCTTTGCAATCAAATGTACCCTAAATAATATTCTTTGCAGCATCATAACAATTTACTTGGATTCTTACTGAGGTAATATTTGTGCACCCCAAAATTTTCTTAAACCCTCAATGCCGACATAATTTTACAAAAAACATTATATGCTCTTTTATATAGACGTGTTTGTACGAGGAGACCTTGTGTTTCTATACCATTTTTATATGTTGTTTCATGGAAGAATAATATCGCCATAATGTTTATAAAGCATTTAACATTCTCGGAATTTTTACTACTAGGAAGAAATATTATCTTAAAGATTTCGATGAGTAAAAGAAAATAAATTTAAAGTTTCAGTTGCAATATTTTATTTTGCTTATGTATCCATCTATATTTTAAAGAACACACGTAAGATATATGAATAGACTATTTCATCTCGTTTAACTCTTTATTTTCCATCACTTCAATGGAGCAAAAATTTTCTACAATGAAATTATAGGAATAACTTCTTCTTCTTTTTTCAATGTAATTAATCTTCTCTTCTTGTTATTAAAACCTCAAAAAGAAACAAGAAAAAAAAATGAAATACTGGTTAACCGAATGATCCTAGGAGCTATTTTGTATTAATTCTGCTATTCATCATCCAAACAATTTGGGTGATATAATATCTCATTATGTGGCATCTGACAAGACAACTAACATGTCAAATTTTAACCAAAAAAATTAATCAGCAAAAAAAATTAAATTAAATTTTAGTTTTAAAATTTGTTATTTTAGCTGTCATATCAACTGTTATGTCAGATGTCACATAATATGAGATGACATCACCCATTTTTTGGGGTTGATTAATAGCAATTTTTATTTTGAGTACACAACTTATTTCTAACAATAACTTATTTTCATGTATATTGCTTCATTTAGAGCATATCCAATGTTAATGTGTTTGTCTTAAAAAGTGCCACATTGGACAAATACATTGCTAAAATAGTGGGAGTGTCTGCTAGTTTTCTCAATAAAGTATATATATATATATATATATATATATATATATATATATATATATATACAAAAGTCTTATAATTTTTTGTTGATCTGGACATAATTTCAGAAGATAATGTGAAACAAGATGTCTATTACTAAACATTATCTTCGCAACCACGTTTGTTTTTATATTAAAATATTATAATTTAAAATACTAAAAAATATTGTATGTGACTAAATTTAATTGTTGTGTGAAAAGAAACTTAAAGAGGACATTTGAATTGGAGAAGCCTTTTGTTATATGATGATTATTGTGAAATCGATTTTGCCACATTATAAAACCCACGTGACATTGTCTCTTTAAGATTAATGTAACATAGAAAAATTAAGATTATAGCATTCGAGATGCTCTTAGCCTAAATTTAACCAAAATTCTTGGAAAATATTTATTTTCTTGGACATCATATTCCTATCGTACTAAGGAATACTAATCTCCAAAATGAGAGATATATATATATTTCTATATTCCACCTAAAAATATCTATGTTTATTTTCTTCGACATTATATTCCTAACATACATGGGAATATAAATTTTCAAAATGATATATGGGCCTTTTATATTTCCACCAACAAAACTATCTATATTTTGGAGACTGTCCAAACAATACCCTAATCAACATTCTAACTTGACCAAAACCATATGTCCCATACCCAAACTTGGCCGGATCAATATGGACACAAAGTTCGTCTGGCCACAAACTAACTAGATCTAAATCTCACTTGATAAAATTTGGTCCCTAGCTCAACTTGAACCTTATCCAACCAAGACCTGAATTAGAACAAAACTAGACTCGGATCTAACAAAACTCAATATGGACCTTATTAATTTCGAACCTGATCAACCAAAATCACTACAAAATAAGAGTAATTAGCGACTCCCTTAAAACGTTGCTAATTCCATAAAATTGACGTTAACGATGTTTAGCGACGTCATCAGCTACGCGCAACTTGAATTGCATATTTGCTTATCGCAGCTAAACAAATTCGTCGCTGAATGTCGTCGTAGCGACGTATTTAAAATTCCACTGATTCATCGCTGATTTAGTGATGTACTAGCAACATTATGCATGTCGATACATTGGCGACAAATTAGCAACATTTACGTGGTAACATAGAGACTCCACTAAAGGACATAGCTAGTCTGCCATGTCAGCAACGTTAAGACGTCACTAAATGTCGTTAAATGTTGTTAAACGTCACTAAGATGCTAGTACTAAGACATCTCTAAACATCATTAAATATTTATAAACGTCGCTAAATATTACTGTCACGCCCCAGTCCCAAAATACATAGGACCAGGAATACGTGACACACCAGCTACGCATTCGACCAGACTCTGGTCTGACTCGAATACGTATAAGCTGTATAATATAAAGGGCACTATCTAAATATCACATAAATGTAAACCTCTATGTCTCAATCCATAATAAACAGAAATATACAAGAAAGAGCTACATGTGCTAAAGTCGGCCGCCCAATAACACACAAACTCGAATAGACTCGAGAAGAGATGAGTCTACAAAAACTAGGCTACAACAGCAGATAAATAATCAATATGAAATAAGTAACCATAATGCCGGTAGAAATGACATGAGTACCTGGTACAGTGACCGCAAGACATGCCACTCCCTCAGCAACTCCAAATGCTCCATAATAGTCTATGCTGCAAAACTGGCAGGGGACCAGGTCCTTAGAGGGACATAACAAGGTACAAAATACAGCATGCCAAAGTACAACAGAAAGTACAAGTGCAACGACGGTATAATCTAGCATAACCAAACTAAGTGTGACACCGTTTTAAGACAATGTTCGACGCGTGGGCTGTCCAAAATAAAATCGTAGCTCCGAACACAGAGACACATGGGGCGTACCGTAGCTCCGAGCACAGAGTCACACGGGTGATACAACTACTCTAGATACATGATCACTACAGAAATATATACATATATAAGCGCGTGCAGAGGAGCCCAAACGTCTAGTAACTGTCTTTTCCATCCCAAGCGATCAACGATAGTGCGTTAAACCTGAACCTCTATCAAACAGTCTCGTCACACAGAAATAACTCAACAGACGCGACCCTAAGGTCGTCCCAGTCTCGGTCATGATGTCAGTATCAGGGTACAGGAAATCTGGCACGATAACAGTGTGTAAATGTCTCCTGGGGTGACGATATACTCAGGTACGTACATCAAGGTGTTACAAACATCTAACATTCGTTACAAGACGCTACGACGAACGTCTGCACCCGGTTGTGATCCAGACGCGAAGTAACGATCTTAATCGACCACACGTACAATGTAAATAATGAAACAATAAATATCTGGTAACTGAAATACAGGGTGGCAAGGTACACTTGTATGCGTCCGGCTGCTGATGACGGAGATCTGGTACGACGTCTAAGTCTGCCGGTCCCGTAGTACCTAGAGACGAGATACAAGCTTAAATCAATAAACTATCATACGGCAAACAGGGATATGACACATGTCTAAACATAAGCTCAGACTCAGCTATAATTCACAGGGACATGACGCTAGAGGGTTGACCAAGGTAGGTTACATCTAATACGATCTATCACAGTATACTATCATCAGACTAATCCTCAATCTTATATCTCACCACGGTGTCTATCAGTATCTCAAGCCATGATCAATCCTCAGGTTTTACCCCGGTGTTTACAGTCGTTAACATGTACAATTAATTATCATCCTCAAAATAAATAAATAAACAGGGAGAAGTCGAGGGGCGGTGCTCGGCCGGAGAGAGATGGGGATGTGCGGTGGTGGTCGAGTGTACAGCAGGCCGGGCTCGTGGCGATGCTCGCCGGTGGGGAGTGGTTCGTAGCCGCGAGGAAGGCTGGCCGGGGAGTGATGCTGGGGGCAGTAATGGCGGATGGAGGTCTCGACCGCAGGAAAGGAAGCTCGGAGGTCGACGATGATCGACCTGCTCGGAGGAGGAGAACGGGGATCACCGGAGGAAGAGGAGGAAGGGTTGGGGAGTATTGATGCTCGCTGAGAATGGTAGGATAGTGGCGGCGTCGGGTTCTCACCGGAGAAGACGCGAGGGGTCGACGTGCTTCGCCGGAGGAACTGCTGCGGTTGTCCTGATGATTCATGGAGGTGGTGATGGACGACAGTGGGTGGTGGTGGCAGCTGCTGGAGGTAGCGGGGGGTGTCGAGCGGGGGTTAGCCGGAGCGGGTGAGTGCAGCTGGATGGATGGGTGGAGCTACGGTGGATGGTGCTGGTGGCCGGGGTAGCGGGTGGAGCTCGGTGGGATGGAGTCCACTACAAGCAGCGAGCTCGAGGGGTGGTTCAGGCGGTGGCTCGGGAGGTTCGGGATGGAGGAGGTGGTCGTGGCGGTCATGGTGGTAGTGAGGCTGTGGCTAGATGTGGTTGAGGAAGCCGGCAGGTGATAGCCGGAGAAGGGGGACGGCCGGGTGAAGGGTTCAAATTATGAAGAAGTGAAGAGGAAGAAGAAGAAGAAGGGAAGAAGAAAGGAATGTGGTTGTGTTATGGAGAAGGAGGAGAGAGAAAGTGGGGGTTTCCCAAGTTTGGGGATTAGGGCTGGTTAGTATGTGGGTAATGAAAAGACATTTTATAAGGGGAGTGTGGGTAGAATGGATGGTGTGGATGAGCCCATTTCGAATGAGTGGCTCAGATTTCTCATGAAGGAAATTTGTTCATTCCAAGGGGAGAGTGGGGTTGGGTTGAATCGGTCAAGGGTGAGGGTGAGTCTTCTTCATTGGCTTGGGCCCATGAGGGGATGACACATAATGCAATATTTGCGAATAAGCCCCTTAAATTTGGGAATTTGCACAAACATATGAAATAATGAAAAAAAATGTGGGGAAATTGGTGTTTGGTGTTTTGTAGGGTGAGGGAGTGTTGTGTGTTTTGCATGGGCTTAATTAAATGGGCATTAGAATTAAATGGGAATTAAATTGGGATTAGTCAAAGTTGGTATACTCGATTTTATTAGAATAAATATGTTCTGCGCTTTTAAATTAAATGGGGGCACTTGGGGTCTCAATTTGGGAGTGACACAAAGGTCAAAAATGGTGTGGGCTTGGAGTCAGTCTTGGACCCTTTAGTTGGTCCGGCTCAACGGGTTATAAGTTGGTGTCTCAAAATTGATGGTAACGATACAGGTGTCCGACACGGGATTAAATATGTGATTTGGATACGGGAAGTTGTTCAATTAATTTAGGGCACAACGGATTTGATTTTGAGTGACGGAAAAGTCCAGCGCCTAAATTGGCGGGTCAAGTCAAAAGTGCAACAATCTGTTGGAATTTATGGGCTGATGTTGGGCTCCGAATAATTCAACAATGGTAGGGCGCGCCAAGGGTTTAATTAAAATAATCAGACATATGCAACCTTACTCTAAATCTCAAACATCTGCTGCTAAACTAAAATTTTCTAACCCATACCAGACTATCTATATAAATATTTGAGGGGGTTTACAGCCATCCCAACTTAGAAAAATTTTGTCCCCGAAATTAAAAGTAAAGCACGATAATAGCAAAGAGAATTTAAAAGCAAGCTGGAAATCAAATACGGTACGTAAATTCGTACCATGCTCCTCAAATAAATACGGAAAACGCTGTCGAATGGAATCCTCGCACTCCTAGGTAGACTCACCTGGCGAATGATGCTTCCATGCAACTCTGACCAGTTGAATAGTCTGCCCTCTCAAAGTCTTCTCACTGTGATCGAGGATCTCAACTGGCTGCTCTACGTAAGATAAACTGGGCCCGACTATAATCTCCGAATGATCAAGCACGTGGCTAGGGTCTGCCAGATATCTCCTCAACTGCGATACGTGAAATACGTCATGCACTCCTTCTAATGATGGAGGCAATGCAAGACGGTAAGCCACTTCGCCAACTCGTTCTAAGATATCAAAAGATCCGATGTACCTCGGACTCAGCTTGCCTCTGCCTCCAAATCTGATGGTACCACGAGTAGACGATATCTTCAAAAATACATGGTCACCTTCCTTGAACTCCAAAGGTCTGCGGTGCGCATCTGCCTAATATTTCTGTCTGTCCTGGGCTGCACGCAGGTGGCTCTGAATCTGCTTGACTTTCTCCACTGTCTGTGTCACCAACTCTGGACCAAGTATCTGACACTCTCCCATGTCACTCCAACATACTGGTGACCTACACTTCCTGCCGTCCAGTGCCTCATAAGGTGCCATCTGTATGCTAGCCTGGTAGCTGTTATTATAGAAAAATTCCAACAAGTGTAGATGGTCCTCCCAAGATCCTCCAAAATTAATCATGCACGCTCTCAACATATCCTCTAATATCTGTATCGTGCGCTCTGACTGGCCATCAGTCTGTGGATGATATGCAGTGCTGAACTTGAGATGAGTTCCTAGACTCTCCTGCATACTCCGCCAAAAATGTGACGTGAATCTGGAATCACGATCCGATACAATGCTGACAGGCACTCCATGTAGTCGTACTATCTATCACATATACATGTCAGCTAATATCTCCGTGGACTACCCAACTCTGAAGGGCAAGAAAGTGCAGAATTGGTGAGTCTGTCTACGACAACCCAAACTGCATCCTTCCCGCTAGGGCTCCGCGGGAATCCTGTGATGAAGTCCATGGTAATGTGTTCCCACTTCCACTCGGGAATGGGAAGCAGCTGCAATAGTCCTGCAGTCCTCTGATGTTCAGCCTTGACTTGCTGACAAACTAAATATCTCGCCACGAATCTTGCAATCTCTCTCTTCATCCCATGCCACCAGAAATGTTGTCTCAAATCTCGGTACATCTTCGTACCCCTGGGATGAATAGAATAAATCGAGTTATGAGCCTCGATCATCAACTCCTGGCGTAGCTCGCCACTCGGAACGTATAGGCGATCTCCACACCTCAATGTTCCGTCTTCATGAATCCTGAGTCCCGTCTGCATGCCGGCCTCTGCCCTCTCTTGTAGACGTCAAAATCTCGCATCTGTAGGCAGGGCCGCCTTGATCCT
The DNA here is from genome assembly GCA_036927795.1 of Iris macrosiphon. Classification (NCBI taxonomy): domain Eukaryota; kingdom Viridiplantae; phylum Streptophyta; class Magnoliopsida; order Asparagales; family Iridaceae; genus Iris; species Iris macrosiphon. The sequence continues at coordinate 70,974,263 of JAYESA010000009.1, read as the reverse complement.
CTCAATCAAAGTAGACTGAACCTCAAGACTGGCCATCTGTCCATCCATGCCTGGCAATACAATCTCTATCCCAAGCTCCTGGAGATCCTCTAGCAGTTGTCGCTGAGTCGTCAAAAAGTATGCCATGGGCTTCTTGCTTAAGGCATCTGCTACTACATTCGCCTTGCCAGGGTGGTACTGTAACTCAATATCATAATCTGTCATCAACTCAAGCCAGCGCCTCTGTCTCATATTGACCTCCTTCTGCGTGTAGACATACTTCAGGCTTTTATGATCTGTGTAAATCTCAACACGCTCACCATAAAGGTAGTATCTCCATAGCTTTAGTGCAAATATCACTACAGCTAGCTCTAGATCATGCGTCGGATAGTTCTTCTCATGAACTCTCAGCTGTCTCGATGCGTAGGCTATCACTTTGTCATGTTGTATCAGTACACAACCTAATCCGCTCCCAGACGCATCACTGTACACTACAAATCCTCCTGATCCTAAAGGTAGTGTCAAAATTGGTGCTGATGTCAGACGCTTCTTCAGCTCATCGAAAGCCGCCTGACACTCGTCAGTCCAGATAAACTCCTCGCCTTTATGCGTCAGTCGCGTCATAGGCGCAGCTATCCTCGAGAAGTTTTTTACAAATCTCCGATAATATCCGGCAAGTCAGAGGAAACTCCTAACCTCTGTAACTGATGTAGGGGTAGGCCATGTCTCAACTGCAACTATCTTCTCCGGGTCTACTGATAGTCCATCTCTGGTGATTATGTGTCCCAAAAATGGTACTCTATCCGAGCAGAACTCACATTTGCTGAGCATGGCGTACAGTCTCTCTTGTCTCAGCATCTCCAACACAATCCTGAGATGTCTCTCATGCTCCTCCTGGCTCTTGGAATATACCAAGATGTTGTCGATAAATACCACCACGAACTTATCTAAGTACTGGTAGAAACTACTGTTCATCAGACTCATAAATACTGCTGGCGCGTTGGTTAAACCAAACTGCATGACTAAAAACTCATAGTGACCATACTTCGTCCGAAAAGCCGTCTTCGGGATGTCCTCTCTCCGTACCTTGATCTGATGATAACCGGATCTGAGATCGATCTTCGAGAATACACATGCACCACTAAGCTGATCAAACAAATCATCGATACGTGACAGTGGATACTTGTTCTTTATCGTTACAATATTTAACGCCCTGTAATCGATACACAAGCGTACCGTCCTGTCCTTCTTCTGTACAAATAGAATGGGTGCTCCCCATGGAGAAACACTACCCCGACTGAACCCTTGTCTAAGAGATCCTCTACTATGGACCTTCAACTCAACCAACTCATTCGGTGCTAGTTTGCAGACGGAAAATAACTGGCCCGGCTCTTGGAGTCAACTCTTTAGCAAACTCAATCACTCTGTCAGGTGGCATGCCTGGAAGATTCTCTAGAAACACATCCTCAAACTCTGATATAATACGGGGGTACACTGGTTCACCTCCTACATTCTGTGCCCCTAAGGTAGATTGGACACCATGCTCCTGAGTTCCCTGAAGAAACTCAACTCAGGGTAACCTGGTGGTCTAAAAATAATGCAACCACGTCGACAATCTAGCATCGCTTGGTATTGGCTCAACCAACTCATTCTAGGATGTTGTCATAGTCTAGACTAAACCTCATAATAAATTCTTCCGTTCTGTTTTCAACATCAATCCCCAATGAAAGTTTTTCCTTGCCTAATGTATAATTACTCTTCTTCTCAAAGTTTTTCCTAAAATTTTTATTCCTCAATTCTCTTCTTTCCGTCCTTTATTGCTTCGGGTTACATAGTGCAATTTATAATAATGGTATCACCCAAGCATAAACTAGAATTTCTGGTATCAGATCATTATCTTCAAGGTGAGAGCCTAAAATTTTATCTCCTCTAGTCCATAATATCATTCCTGGTATCGCTATAATATACAACAACTAATTCCTAGCATCAGGCTATGCACTTCCATAAATTATTCGAGGTCACGATCAACAATCTTTCCAGCTCCCAGTACTTCCAAGATCACTGCTATCTCAAGCACGGGTAGGGTACCACTGGGTCCAAATCTCTTGCTAACCTTCCACACTATTTCTAGCATCTAAAAGAACCTATCACTCTATCCTACTCAGGGTAACAATCGTCTCAGAGAATGTTATACGAATTATGTCTTCTGTCGTCTGGGCTACGATCTTCTTCTGGAGGGAACCATCAGGCTAGAGCATTCGTCTTCCCGAATAATAGGGGATAAGAAACAATGATAACGATATTGGCAAAAATTGAACGAATATAAATTGGAAGTCCAAGGGTGATAATCACATACAAAGAGTTTTTAAAATTGATTATGGATTGAGATCATATTCAACAATAAATCATATCTATTCCTAATTTGCAGGCTCGCTTGGCACAGTCAGATGACCAAGACGATTTAAAACGGACCTGCAAGGGCCACCACAAAAATATGTCACGTCCTAGTCCCAAAATACATAGTACCAGGAATACGTGATACGCCACCTACGCATTCGACCAGACTCTGGTCTGACTCGAATACGTATAAGATGTATAATATAAAGGGCACTATCTAAATATCCCATAAATGTAAACATCTGTCTCAATCCATAATGAACAGAAATATACAAGAAAGAGCTACATGTGCTAAAGTCAGCCGCCCAATAACACGCAAACTCGAATAGACTCGAGAAGAGATGAGTCTACAAAAACTAGGCTACAACAGCAGATAAATAATCAATATGAAATAAGTAACCATAATGCCGGTAGAATGACATGAGTACCTGGTACAGTGCCCGCAAGACATGCCACTACCTCAGCAACTCCAAATGCTCCATAATCGTCTATGCTGCAAAACTAGCAGGGGACCAGGTCCTCAGAGGGACGTAACAAGGTACAAAAATACAGCATGCCAAAGTACAACAGAAAGTACAAGTGCAACGACGGTGTAATCTAGCATAACCAAACTAAGTGAGACACAGTTTGAAGACAATGTTCGACGCATGGGCTGTCCAAAATAAAATTGTAGCTCCGAACACAGAGACACACGGGGCGTACCGTAGCTCCGAGCACAGAGTCACACGGGTGATACAACTACTCTAGATACAGGATCACTACAGAAATATATACATATATAAGCGCGTGCAGAGGAGCCCAAACGTCTAGTAACTGTCTTTCCCATCCCAAGCGGTCAACGATGGTGCGTTGAACCTGAACCTCTATCTAACAGTATCGTCACACAGAAATAACTCAATAGACGCGACCCTAAGGTTGTCCCAGTCTCCGGTCATGATGTCAGTATCAGCGTACAGGAAATCTGACACGATAACAGTGTGTAAATATGTCCTGGGGTGACGATATACTCAGGTACGTACATCGAGATATTACAAACATCAAACATTCGTTACAAGACGCTACGACGAACGTCTGCACCCGGTTGTGATCCGGACGCGAAGTAACTATCTTAATCGACCACGCGCACAATGTAAATAATAAAACAATAAATATCTGGTAACTGAAATATAGGGTGGCAAGGTAAACTTGCCTGCGTCCCGCTGCTGATGACGGGGATCAGGTACGACGTCCAAGTCCGCGGGTCCCGTAGTACCTAGAGACGAGATACAAGCTTAAATTAATAAACTATCATACGACAAACAGGGATATGACACACGTCTAAACATAGGCTCAGACTCAGCTACAATTTACAGGGACACAACGCTAGAGGGTTGACCAAGGTAGGTTACATCTAATACGATCTATCATAGTATACTATCATCAGACTAATCCTCAATCTTATATCTCACCACGGTGTCCATCAGTATCTCAAGCCATGATCAATCCTCAGGTTTCACCCCGGTGTTCACAGTCGTTAACATGTACAATTAATTATCATCCTTGAAATAAATAAATAAACAGGGAGAAGTCGAGGGGCGGTGCTCGGCCGGAGAGAGATGGGATGTGCGGTGGTGGTCGAGTGTACAGCAGGCCGGGCTCGTGGCGATGCTCGCCAATGGGGAGTGGTTCGTAGCCGCGGGGAAGGCTGGCCGGGGAGTGATGCTGGGGGCAGTAATGGCGGATGGAGGTCTCGGCCGCCGTAGAGGAAGCTCGGAGGTCGACGATGATCGACCTGCTCGGAGGAGGAGAACGGGGATCACCGGAGGAAGAGGATGAAGGGTTTGGGAGTAGTGATGCTCGCTGAGAATGGTAGGAGGGTGGCGGCGTCGGGTTCTCACCGGAGAAGACGCGGGGGGTCGACGTGCTTCGCCGGAGGAACTGTTGCGGTTGTCCTGATGATTCATGGAGGTGGTGATGGACGACAGTGGGTGGTGGTGGCAGCTGTTGGAGGCAGCGGGGGTGTCGACCGGGGGTTGGCCGGAGCGGGTGAGTGCAGCTGGATGGATGGGTGGAGCTGCGGTAGATGGTGCTGGTGGCCGGGGTAGCGGGTGGAGCTCGACGGGATAGAGTCAACTGCAAGCAGCGAGCTCGAGGGGTGGTTCAGGCGGTGGCTCGGGAGGTTCGGGATGGAGGAGGTGGTCGTGGCGGTCACGGTGGTAGTGAGGCTGTGGCTGGATGTGGTTGAGGAAGCCGGCAGGTGATAGCCGGAGAAGGGGGCCGGCCGAGTGAAGGGTTCAAATTAAGAAGGAGAAGTGGAGAGGAAGAAGAAGGGAAGAAGAAAGGAATGTGGTTGTGTTATGGAGAAGGAGGAGAGAGAAAGTGAGGGGTTTCCTAAGTTTGGGGATTAGGGTCGGTTGGTATGTGGGTAGTGAAAAGATATTTTATAAGGGGAGTGTGGGTAGAATGGATGGTGTGGATGAGCCCATTTCGAATGAGTGGCTCAGATTTCTCTTGAAGAAAATTTGTTCATTCCAAGGGGAGAGTGGGGTTGGGTTGAATCGGTCAAGGGTGAGGGTGAGCCTTCTTCATTGGCTTGGGCCCATGAGGGGATGACACCTAATGCAACATTTGCGAATAAGCCCCTTAAATTTGGAAATTTGCACAAACACATGAAATGATAAAAAAAAATTGTGGGAGAATTGATGTTTGGTGTTTTGTAGGGTGAGGGGGCGTTGTGTGTTTTGCATGGGCTTAATTAAATGGACATTGGAATTAAATGGGGATTAAATTGGGATTAGTCAAAGTTGGTATCCCCGATTTAATTAGAATAAATATGTTCCGCGCTTTTAAATTAAATGGGGGCACTTGGGGTCTCAATTTGGGAGTGACACAAAGGTCAAAAATGGTGTGGGCTTGGAGTCAGTCTTGGACCCTTTAGTTGGTCCGGCTCAACGGGCTATAAGTTGGTGTCTCAAAATTGATGGTAACGATACATGTGTCCGACACGGGATTAAATATGGTATTTGGATACGGAAAGTTGTGCAATTAATTTAGGGCACAACGGATTTGATTTTGAGTGACGAAAAAGTCCAGCACCTAAATTGGCGGGTCAAGTCAAAAGTGCAACAATCTGTTGGAATTTATGGGCTGATGTTGGGCTCCAAATAATTCAACAATGGTAGGACGCGCCAAGGGTTTAATTAAAATAATCAGACATATGCAACCTTACTCTAAACCTCAAACATCTGATGCTAAACCAAAATTTTCTAACCCATACCAGACTATCTATCGATATATTTGAGGGGGTTTACAATTACTGAGACATTAGTAGCTAAACATTGCTAAATGTTGTTAAATGGTGCTAAACATCGCTATGACATTAGTTGCTAAGGCGTTCCTAAATGTCGCTAATATGTCGTTAAATACAAAAAATAACGTTAAAAATTTACTGGCATCTTGATGATATTGTTTGTAATTCTGACTAATCAGTTATTCAGTCATATCTAATATATATACTACTTCATAATTAAGGGGTGTCCTTAGATAGTAGTCTAGTGGTAAAAGGCTTGGGACATGGGAGGGGTGGGCAGGATTCGATTCCTGGAGAGATCTCGGGTAGTCAATTAAGGAGTATTGGAGAGGTCTCTGATAAGAAAAGAAAAAAAAAATTATTCAGTCATATTGGATAAGGTTGACTCTTAGAGTTTGGGGGATCCAATACTCTATGTTCTAGTAATCTTCCCAAAGCTTTGGAGAATCCTCCCCTTCTTTTGTCATCGATTTAACACTTGTCTTCTTCATTTATCTTTATTTTAAAACTATAATTACAAAGACAAGATGGAAGGAGAGGCTCCTTTAGTGCTTTTTAGAAATCCAAAGCTTAATTAACTGCAATATTCCTTAATCTAGAGTCATCTTAAATACTGCAACCTCCATTATCTATAATTTAAATCCCTTTTTTTTATTATGCTCAATATTCTCTTGTGGGCTATAATGGTTTTCTACATGGTCAATTAATTTTAGTTGATATTATATACTAATGGGTTCTACCAAGTAGCTGAAAATAAAGGAAACCTGCAGTATGTATGGTACGCCTATGTCCCCTCCTGGAGCGCCGCCGTGATCACGAATCTCTGGAATGGGAGGACAGTATTGGTGCTCTTCTAGTACTTCTGGATTTTGTGGAGGACAACAGTGCCAGAGAGGAAGTAGAAAAAACGGATTTTCAGACAGCTTTGGTGGCCAATTCGCTTGTATGGGAAAGGAGAAGTTCCAGTTGACATCCTGAGCTCTACAACTATCAATGTCGTCTTTTATAAGACATTAATGATACGAACCTTATCATAACATTCCACCATGCTTCACAGTCCCAACATCCACACAGACTAGCTTTGTACTAGATTTGCACTGGACTTCTGTAGTATCCGGTGGCTAAAAAAAACAACCACCAATTTTATCTTTAGTCCCACATGGCTAGAGCATCTCGCCTTATTGTCTTTATATTAATTTCTCTCTCATTCTCGCTTGCGAGTTGTTGTAGGATAGACCTATGGGCCACACGTGCGCGTCGCCGCCACCGTCCAGTTTGATTCGGTTCATCATGCATAATGTGTGCGTGTACACACTCACATTTGCGAACGTCGAATCTCGATATGAATTCCATTATCAGGTTCGGGTTGAGATCCAAACACTACAAAAATACACTGTTTTGGCGACAGAAATATCCGTCGCTAAAACGTAATTTTTCGTCGCTATTTTCAAATAGCGACGGATTAGCGACGGAATTCCTCCGTCCGAAATGGACCCGTAATGTGAAAAAATTAACAAATAAAATATTCAAGGCCGGCTCTGAAACCCTTCTTCTAAGTTAACAGTATTTTTGCAGTGATAGTTAGATTTCTATTGGAGTCATTTTTCACAATGCAAATATTTATTAAAAATTACAAGCGAGATTATTCTTTCGGTATGCACGCTCATTATAAACACCGCCATGGTGCTAAATTTCTGATCTCATCCAATAATGTTTCATTATTTCCCCGTAGTCTAGTGCCCACTGAAGTTGTGTGGGTTAAGGTCCTTGTACCCCTTGAGGTTGGGGCACATATTGAGGCCCTTGTACCCCCCTGAGGTTGTGGTGCGACTTGTGGTTGCTGATGTTGTGATTGCTATGTTGGTTGTTCATTTTCGATGGCATCAAAAATGTGTCATCTTCATCGAATATCACTAGATTTCTTGTAAGTTTTGAAATTGTATAACTTTGAGTAGTTGTAGATCAAAAATGACTAAAGAACAAGTTTTAGTAAGATACCATGTCTTAGTAGGCATCCCATTATAGCTTTTAGTACTTTTTTACGCCAATAGGAACCCGAACAAGTATGGGAGACAGGAGAAAGATTATGTACGAGAAGGCTTGCTTCAGCACTCCTTCGCTTTATTCTCTTCCCAATTCTGTTAAATAGCTTATATAAGATTTCAAACTTCTTTTATATTTAACCATACTTCTCTTCCCAATTCCCATTTCACTCTAAGATATAGGTGTCTATACATATATAGTACAAGCCACAAATTGATAGTATATCTATATAGAATAGTGTCATCGTATTTCTATCATTGAGATCTTTTAGGTCTGAATTAGCATTATTGTTTGTAAGCATGGGGGTGAGAGGTTGTTCATTGGGGGAGATGTGTGACCTGAGGTGGCCCACATAGCAGGGGGTGAGAGGGTTGTAAGAAGGTTGTAAGCATTTGGTAGTAAACTTAGCATTATTGTTTTTGAAATGCATAAGCCCTAGTTCAAAGAAATTATCTTATATTAATAACAAAAAATAGCAGTTACTTTGAAAACTTCAGTCATTTGAATGAGACTGAAGTTTCTCATTCATGGCTTTTGCTACTTTTGACAGGTCAATAAATAAATATATTTCAAAATTTAAAAATGTTAGAACACAATAATGCTTTAATTCATCCTCCTATTCCCTCATAAATTTTATGAAGATTTATTTTTCCAACATAATGATAGATGACCTAGAAATCAAATAGCCACTTCAAAATATTCACAAGTGAGAAAATATGTATGTTCACAGATTCTTCCTTTCTATATTATATGATTTTTTATCATGCATTACTTACTACTATATATGTCTATATAATATACCATATTTGTTTATTCGTATTTTATAAGAGTGTCCTATATGTTATTTCAAATCATGTAAAATATATGGAATCCATGTAGATAAATATCAACATGATGGTAAAGTGGCCACATTAATTCCACTACAAAATTAATGTAAACAATAAGGTTGTAAAAGCATGTAATAGAGTATTTCCAGTGTATTTGTGCTCATGTTCATGTTCTCGTGTCCGTGTTCAGTGTCTCGTGTCTACGTGTCCAGCACCCTAAATCTTGTATGCTAATTAATAATTAACTAAAATACGAATGAGGGTTAGATTAGAGCTTACCTTCGACGGAGAAGGAGGGGATCTGATGGAGTGTGGGCTGAGAGGGGGGTCGAGGAGGGGGGGGTTCGAGGAGGGGGTGGAGGCGGACGGAGGAGGGCAGAGAGGGGGGGTTCGAGGAAGGGGTCGATGAGTGGAGGGGGGTTCGAGGAGGGGGCGGAGGCGGACGGAGGAGGGGCAGAGAGGGGGGATTCGAGGAGGGGGCAGAGGCGGACGGAGGGGTTCGAGGAGATGGGGGGTTCGAGGAGGGGGTCGAGGAGTCGTAGGGGGTGTCGCCGGAGAGGGGTGGTTCGAGGAGGGGGTCGTCGAAGCCTGGGGTGAGGGGGTGTCGAGGAGAGAGGGAGAGAGATTATCGAGATCGAGAGAGAGTGAGAGATTGAGAATGGGGAAAAATAAAACGCGCTCTGGAATTTTAAGTTTTCGCAACGACGGATATTTCCGTCGCTATTCCGTCGCTAAAGTAACAGCGACGAATTAACGACAGCTTGTTGACAAAAAATATTATAATTTGTTTACATAAATAAATTAGTCATAATTTTGTCGAAAGTTCGTCGCTGACTCAGCGACGGATTATTTTTTGTCGCTGAGATCCGTCGCTATTTAACAGTATTTTTGTAGTGAAAAGATTTTTTATTTGCTCTTCTTTTTTATGAACGTTTGGACTTTTATTATTTTTGGCCGTTGTAAATTTATGGGCCAATGTGTCACATCCCGGTTCCACAGAGCCAAACGTCGCTACTAGGATATTAATGTTGTACAAGCCTAAATTATACATGTACAAAGCAAGCACCCAAATGCTGATTGAACATCTAAGATACAAAGTCATCACAGCGGAGATACTAAGATGAAAAGTTAAATCGACACAAGATATACAAAAGGATGATTCTCTTTATTGATATTGCAGCAAGATTTACAACGACTCAAAGCCAAAAAGCAATCTTGATTACAAATCCCTCTCTCTCTCTCTCTCTCTCTCTCTCTCTCAATACAATGAATCGTGCCACAAGGCTTATAACTTGAGAACTATAAAAATAATGATGTTTCATACGTTATGTCCTTTATATACAAAAAAAAGCTACATCTTCAGCCGTAATGCTTCAAATGCCAACCAAGCTCCAAATCCTCAGCTCGTTCAAGCAAACTCCGCACCTGCGAAGATCTGTTGGAAAATCAGTATATAAAATGTACTGGTGAGTGGCCTCTCGCCCACTCTACAGAACCAATACTTTCATTATGTGAGTGCAAGAAAAACTTAGGTGGTCTTTCTAATCTTACCGTAGGATCAGTTACATGGTATAATAGAAATATAAAGTATACATGTCATATGCATATAAGTGTCATACAACAGAGTTTGAACTTACCCAATACTTACCCTCTATCTTTCCTTGTCAGATACAGTAATGATATCCATACATAATGAATCAAACGAATCTATACTCAAGTGTCACGAGTGTGTCTCTGCAAAAGATAATGATTAGGCTCATAAAACATAAATAGTGTACAATGTACCCATTTTCCTGTAAATATTATCGATAAACCTGCCCGCAGATTGACGTTAGCATGTTGCCTAACTTATATGAAGGTCACTGGCACCACAAGTTACCTTGGACTGTAGCTGGATTAGACGACGATCTTTTCAGTTCAGGTAGCGATCTCCACTGAAACTTTCTGAATCACCAAATGCTAGTTCGTCAAGATAGCTATCGCGCTAGTACGTCAACGTCGTTCTTTCGGGCCGATACGGTCTCGGTGCCCCAGAAAATGTTCTACCTTGTGCATAAGTTTACCATGATCATGCAAATACATGAGCATCTAAACTATACACAAATGCATAGTACAAACTTTGAAAAATAAGTATACGACATATCTCTACTTAATATTACCCTTCCTCGAGCTATTGCTTGTTCCATCCTTCCCAGTCCAGGGATAATCATACTCATGCATTTTCCAATCCAAGGATACTGTCTTAGTAACCTAACGATCCCAAATCTTCTATATTGCTATCTCTGAAATACAATGTGATAGTCTTCTTGTACAACAACAATACTACAATCCATATGATAACTCTAACCACAGTGTTATATTCAATATGATAAGATTTTTGCACAATACGAAAGTCTAATTCTATGGCAGCAAGACAACTAGTCCATGTGATAAGATGAAGCATTTCTACTTTACACAATTCAATAATACTAGTATGGAGTCCATGTCTAAGCAGCAAATACGAAAATATATCTCTTACATCAAGTTAATATTTCATGTTCTATACAACAGTTACAGAATGAGATTACTCTCTTATCTATGTGGGTTCTCTTCTTTTTATTAGCACGCATCAACTTATAGCATAACGAACTAAACATGTAGCATCCTTTTATTAAGTGTGAAGGTAAAATAAAGAGGAGGTCATCGAAACCACCCACCTGAAGGCAACTATCTGCATCGTCGAGCAGAACTCTGAATAAGCCGCTGAATGAGCCTAAGTCCAAATGGCACTTCGCTAACTAACCATCTCAAGGCACCAAACGGAGCGGAGCATTACACAATGGTTAATGCTCAGATGACCATATTATTAGGCTATTTATTTCTTTTAAATTTTTTAAATCTGATGGGTTGAGGGCTGTCTATATATTCACTATTTTTATGTATTATAGAGGCACTTGTAACAAGAAGAAAAACTTCGTCTCTCTTCCTCCTTAACAAATCAGAAAACCATTTGCATTCTACTTTCATGTTGTTCATTCTTATTTTTGGACAAAGCTAAGTTCGGACCACTCTCCAAGAACTGTGTGCAGTGAGAGAAAGTTGATAGAATGAGGTTTTTGCCTCTACGAGGAATTAGAAAAAAGTCAGCACATAGACCTAGAATATTCTCTTAGGACAATGCTTCGTATACGACTCATCCCCGAAGACCGATAACACTAATTAGTTTTTATCCCGTTTGCAGAAAAAGATAAGAATTTTATATAACAACTTCTAGTCCAAACCAAAATTGAATCTCCACAAGAATGATAGAGCCCCACTTGACCTAAATCCAAAATCGACTCGAATCACCACAAGAATGATGAATGTGCATTATTATGTGTTCATATATTGTATATATATTATTATAATGATAATTTTGTGATACACTAGTGATACGAACATTGGATCATAACATTTCCACCATTTTCTGCAGTTGCTAGCTTTGCACCAGATTTGCATATTTGCATTAGACTTCTAGTTCGAGTGAACACTGCTACGCAGATGTTACCATCCGCGTATTACGATTGTAACTGGGAGACATAGTTGAGACTCTGATACTATTGATAAGAATCTTGGGAGGACTCATACTAAAAGTAAACTATTACGAAGAGAGCCAACGATTATATCAATCCACAGCGAGTTCCACATATAGCTGACATGGAACTAAACAATCGTAACGATTAATAATTCACAAAAGCTACCCTGTAAATAATTTGTTTATGATATAAAACACACAAACTCTACATTATCAAGAATACAGTATATTATGCCAAATACGGTAATTCCAAAATATCCATGAATTTGATGTACGAAAATAAAATTGCCATAAATATTATAACCTTACTTACTAAGGTGCACGTGCATAAAAAATTATTGAAAAAAATTAAATATAAATTTATAGTAAATATTATTGTTCCTATCTTAGTCACTTGAGTTAGAAGTATTTAGTTATAATTAAATCATATATAATAGTTAAATAATTAATTAATTTTTTAAAAATAATTAATAGAATAATTATAAACGGTTTAGACGTCTCAAGCCAACTTATATTATTAGAGAGATATATTTGCTATAACAAACTCCTCCTACAATACAAGATAGTAATATAAGTTTGCCACTTATGGGGCCTGAATGGACTAGCTAATCTAGGTTGGCATTTGGTGCGCTCTCTTCACCAGTCTTCAAGCAGAGAATATGGTGTTTCTCTCTGTCAAAAATAGTTGATGTGCTTTGTTTGCTTCAGCTTATTAATCCTAACATGATCGTTGTCTGCATATCCGTAATATAAGCTTTTGTCAACCATACTTTTATATTTCCAGCTGTCCCCCGCAGCGCCTCTTAATTTATCAATTGTATTTTGGTGAGTTGTGATTGAATTTTTTCAAGATAATATTTTAATTGCATTTGAGAACAAAATAATTAAGTTCTTGTACGGTTGACAAAGCATACTACGAGGATATTCGTAGAGGATATTCTTTTTTCAGCGTACGATGAACGAACTTGCGAACGAATAAAGAATCATTGAAAATGATGTTATATTTATTATTATAAGCAATATTGCATCTATTTTGATCTGTAATAAATATTACGATAGTTGAAGGAATTGATGAAAGAACTGTTGCACCAATTGCACCATTTTGGCCGAAATTCTTTAGATAATATTTTAATTGCTTTTGATAACAAAATAGTTAAGTACTTGTACGGTTGACAAAGTATACTACAGAGATATCCGTAGAGGATATTTTTTTTTTAGTATACGGTGGACTTGCAAACGTACAGAAAATCTTTAAAAATGATGTTACATTTATTATTATAAACGAAATTGCAGCCATTTTGATCCGTAATAAATAAATATTATGATAGTTGAAGGAATTGATGAAAGAATTGTTGAATCATTTGCATCATTTTGGCCGAAAGACAACATGTGTAATCCGACCACTAAGTATATTAAAAGTAACACAAAATTGCATATGCAATACAAATGTTTGATGATATTTCATCTATAGTGTACAAAATTTAGAGTATTTGCATTTAGAGAAACAAAACACCATTCTGATGGGTGTAACAAGGTGATGAAAAAATATTTGTGATCACAAAAAATATAAAACGTCATTCGGAAAAACGTTTTTTGTGCATAGTAAATTTGTTATGTTGTTCGAGAATAGAATTCGAATAAACGAAATTAAAAAAGAAGAAGACAAAACTGCTTAAAAAATGTTCTTCAGAGGACCTTTTTCTAACAATTTAGCATAGAAAACGTCATTCAGAAGGAAGTTTCCTTTACATTAAGTATTATGGACAAAAATATTTATGTTAAGGTTAATAGATAGTTAAAAGTAATTAGCAAATTTTTTTACATAGAAAACGTCATACAGAAGAGTATTTTATTTGCAAAACCAAGAAAACGTTCTTCCGATATACGTTTTTATCTTCGTCTCTTAATTTAATTTCGCAAAACTTTATGTTTTAAGAACAAACTCATCAAACTTCTATGCTCTGCTCTGAGTACAATTTTCTGTCAAAGTAAACTACCTTTTTATTCTTTGCTCATATTTTGAGAGATTAAAATAGTGTCAACTAAGATTAAAATTGTAAGAAATAAATAAATAAATAAATAAATAGTCCAGCTTCAGAAAAGGTTCTCCCGTTCTTGCGTACTTTTGATAAGTGGCCGTACAAACATATACGGAAATGATCTAGTCGTCGAAATATTTTTTTTATATACTATTTTAATGGCATTTGATAACAAAATAAGTAAAATGTTGTATGGTTGACAAATCATATTATTGGATATACGTCGCCGATATTCTATTTTCAGACGTAGAATTCCCTTTCATTTGCAGTAGCTAGCAAGTTCATGTCAGCATGGATGTGATCATGCACAAAGTTGCACTCAGCAACAATTTTTTCTTTAGATATTCCACGATATATACGAAATTTTGTGCATACTGTATTGTATGTTATTTGGTCTATTGTTCCATTTTTTTTTCGAGATTTGATCCGGAGACCGTCTGTCTGGCCAAAAATATTATACCTCTTCTCACTGACCACAAGAGCCAGTTGAGTTCGATCACTCCGCAACAGTTTGGCAACATTCTTTGACTTCAGTTTTATTCAAGAAATAAGAGTTCGATAAAAGAAAGCTAAAGTCTGAACAAGGGGCGGAGCAAGGCTCCAGTATAGATGAAATAAAGTTGTTTATACATAAATTAATTAATTTTTTTTTAAAGTATGCACAGAAGATACTGCATAAGAATTCAATGCCATTACTTCAACATTTTGGCAAGATAAAAACTGATTTAATAATTATTGAAAACACAATAAAAATGTCTACCAAACTTATACTAATAATTGTATTTTTTGCATCTGGTAATTGAAGAAAAAGTTTTGTGAAAAAATATAGCCCAAAATAATAAAGAAATATTAACATGTTGTTTTAGTAATATGAAAACCAGAACTTTTTTTCTTTCCTATAGAAAAATAGAATTAGCACTAAGATTACATCATAAGAAACATTTTATTTTCAAATACTAATTAGGCAAAATTAAATTTGCCATCTAAGAACAAATAAGGATAAAATCAATTAGGACAAAATTAATTATGACATAATCAATTTTATTTCATCTAAGATCAAATTAAATTTTGACATCTAAGAACAAATGAGAACAAAATCATTTAGTACAAAACCACTAGGCTAAGAACTCATTAGCAAATTATATATATATATATATATATATATATATATATATATATATATATATATATATATATAGTATTAGATTTTTTTTAGTAGGGTCATATGACTCCACTCGTTCTACTCTGGTTTCTCCAGTGAGTCTGAACAAGAGTAAGGGATTATAGCCATAGTTTGGTTCGAAGAAAGGGAAGATATATATATATTTTTTTTGGTTCATGTTTTTTTTTTTAGAAACTTACAATTTTATTAAAATAAAATTTGGTCTTTAAAAAGGTCCCGAGAATTTGGAAGGAAAAATGGATAATTGTGAGTGAAAAAGTGAATCCATATGGTGAGTGAGAAATCATTTACTTTTCTATTTTATTCCTCGAAAAATAATTTCCTTTCCTGTTGATTTTTTTTTCAAGGTCCAAATTTCACAAATCAAACATGCCCAAAGAGAATGTTTGGCATCTCTATTTTATTCCTTGAAAAGTAATTTTCTTTTTCAAGGACCAGATTTTTCCCTCCCCTCCCCCTCCCAACTGCGGTCGACGCCCATCTCCCCTCCCCGCCACAGCCCCCGCTCCCCCCTCCCCACCGCGGTCGTCGACCCCCTCCCCTCCCCGCCCCGCTCCCCCTAACAACAGCAACAACAACAGCGGCTGCGAGCAGCAGCGACGCGCGTGCCATGGCGGAGGCAGCCCGCGAGCGGCGACGGTGGCTGCGCTCGAGCAACGACGGCTGTTTCTTCTGCTACTGTTGTTGTTGCTGCTGTTGGCTATGGGGAGCGGGGGCGGGGAGTGTCACGCCCCGGTCCCGCCCGGGCCGCCGCTCCGTCCTGCCCCGCCCCGTACGGCCGGGATTTAACGAACCGGGCACGAATCACCGTGCCTCGGCGCGCCGGACGCGAATCACCGCGTCCGTCCCGCGGGTGCGAGGGAGGAAGGGGAGCTAATCGAATGGCCCGAGTCGAGCTTTCGGGGGACGTGATGCCGCACGAGCCTGGGGTTGCGCCCGTGCAAGGCCAATCGTTTAAGTTGATAGTTGGCTATCATCGCATCAATCGAGTAAGTAGCGAAAAGGGACTTGTTGTAATGCAATGCATTTAGCCAATTGAGCGTTCGGGACAATCGAGGCAACTTGGGTTTCCTTTAGCAAAGGCACACATTCGTTCCATACATTATGCCCCTTTATACGATAGCATTCTCGGGGCAACAATCGAAACAAGGATTTTTGGGTCTTCGGGACTGTGGCACGCCTATCGCTCCCTCGGACGATCCAGTACCTGCGAGCAAGTAAACTGTTGGTGGGTCAGCACTTTATACAAGTACTAATGAGATAAAACAACTGAACAGAAACAAGCATTCACTCAAACAAGCACTAAGTAATCATGTTATAAAATATTACATTACTAGTGATCTTTCTAGTTTTACCTAGGTTCGTTTCATGCAGTTCTAGCAGAGTCATATTACATTGCTTTTGGAAACATGTTTGGAAACAGAGTTTCATATTGAATATGCAAGCAAGCAAGCCGTTCATGTTTCAGGGTGTGCGCGGCGTATCTCGTGCGACTCCAGGGTCAGATGCAAAGCTAGACACACAATGCACAATCTTAGGGGCAGTCATCTATCCAAGCCAACACAATGACTTAGCTATATGCAGGACGGTCCCCGAGTATCTCAGGATCGGCAGCTGGTGGAACAGCATACCAATGACTCATTTCTCTGATGCTAATGGCAGCTGTGACCCATGGTGGCTATGACGCATGTAGTTCAGCTCTCCACCAAAATCCATTGTCCGACCGCGTGCGAATGCATGGAACACTATCAAATAAACTCTAGTATGCAGACGAGACGAACCATCAGAATACAATCGTTGTTGCGGGGCAATCCGACTTATCACTTGAACACGTTCAGGCACAGTATGGTTCTCTCGAAGCATAGACGATAGTGAACATGTTCATGCATTCTAAGCAAGCGATTCAGGATTCTCGTTAAGCAGACATTGTTTCAAAGACAAGCTAGGTGAGTTCGTTCATTAACATGCAAGGCAGGTTCTATCATTCTCTTAAGAAAATATTGCAAGCAAAAACTCAGGTTATTATTAAGGCGTGCAAGAATCAGAGAACGAAGTTCTGCCCACTCACCTTGATACATAACGCCGACGCGGAGCGGGGCGTTACATACTTACCAACCAACAAAAAGTTTCGTCCTCGAAACTTCAAGGATAAACTTCTCGATATCCCGACTAGCGATAGTGCCGTCCCTCGCCATACTCAATCAAAACAGTCAAGCAATTCAAGTTCAGAAAACATTTGCACTTTGAGAATATCTATGGACTTATTGTATGTAACGCTCTTTGCAAAACTATATCGATAATATCTCAGAGTCATAGCAACTGATTTTGGTCCAGAGAATCGATTCCGCTCTGATACCATTCTGTCACGCCCCGGTCCCGCCCGGGCCGCCGCTCCGTCCTGCCCCGCCCCGTACGGCCGGGATTTAACGAACCGGGCACGAATCACCGTGCCTCGGCGCGCCGGACGCGAATCACCGCGTCCGTCCCGCGGGTGCGAGGGAGGAAGGGGAGCTAATCGAATGGCCCGAGTCGAGCTTTTGGGGGACGTGATGTCGCACGAGCCTGGGGTTGCGTCCATGCAAGGCCAATCGTTTAAGTTGATAGTTGGCTATCATCGCATCAATCGAGTAAGTAGCGGAAAGGGACTTGTTGCAATGCAATGCATTTAGCCAACTGTGCGTTCGGGACAATAGAGGCAACTTGGGTTTCCTTTAGCAAAGGCACACATTCGTTCCATACATTATGCCCCTTTATACGATAGCATTCTCGGGGCAACAATCGAAACAAGGATTTCTGGGTCTTCGGGATTGTGGCACGCCTATCGCTCCCTCGAACGATCCAGTACCTGCGAGCAAGTAAACTGTTGGTGGGTCAGCACTTTATACAAGTACTGGTGAGATAAAACAACTGAACAGAAACAAGCATTCACTCAAACAAGCACTAAGTAATCATGTTATATAACATTACATTACTAGTGATCTTTCTAGTTTTACCTAGGTTCGTTTCATGCAGTTCTAGCAGAGTCATATTACATTGCTTTTGGAAACATGTTTGGAAACAGAGTTTCATATTGAATATGCAAGCAAGCAAGCCGTTCATGTTTCAGGGTGTGCGCGGCGTGTCTCGTGCGACTCCAGGGTCAGATGCAAAGCTAGACAAACAATGCACAATCTTAGGGGCAGTCATCTATCCAAGCCAACACAATGACTTAGCTATATGCAGGACGGTCCCCGAGTATCTCAGGATCGGCAGCTGGTGGAACAGCATACCAATGACTCATTTCTCTGATGCTAATGGCAGCTGTGACCCATGGTGGCTATAATGCATGCAATTCAGCTCTCCACCAAAAGCCATTGTCCGACCGCGTGCGAATGCATGGAATACTATCAAATAAACTCTAGTATGCAGACGAGACGAACCATCAGAATACAATCGTTGTTGCGGGGCAATCCGACTTATCACTTGAACACGTTCAGGCACAGTATGGTTCTCTCGAAGCATAGACGATAGTGAACATGTTCATGCATTCTAAGCAAGCGATTCAGGATTCTCGTTAAGCAGACATTGTTTCAAAGACAAGCTAGGTGAGTTCGTTCATTAACATGCAAGGCAGGTTCTATCATTCTCTTAAGAAAATATTGCAAGCAAAAACTCAGGTTATTATTAAGGCGTGCAAGAATCAGAGAACGAAGTTCTGCCCACTCACCTTGATACATAACGCCGACGTGGAGCGGGGCGTTACAGGGAGGGGGGGCTGGGGCGGTGGCAGGGAGGAGGAGAGCGGGGTCAACGGTAGTGGTCACGGGAGGGGGGGAGGGTAGGGGAGCGGGCTGGGAGGGATGGAGAGTGGGGGCCTACAACAAGAAGGGAAGAAAGAAGACGGCGGTATTTTCGTCCAAACAATTGAGTCAAACGAGTTGATTGTTAGGAAGAGACGGTTTTCGTCAAAAATGTGATGTCTTGTAGATTATGGAAAAATAGTGGGATACTACACCCTGAATATGGATAAATAAAGTGAGATAAGTCAAACTTTCTCATTAATTTTTCAATAATTAACATTTTTCGTGAATTATTTTTTTTTGTTAAATAATTCTGATATTATTTTTTGTTAATTTATGTTAATTAAGGAATTAGTTTAGTTATTTTTACATTAATTGAGAAATTATTATTTTTTAATTAGTTTTTCCTTAATTATTTTTTTGTTAATTTTCTTTAAATAATTTATTTTGTTAATTATTCCTTAAACAATATTTGTTATTTTTTGTTAATTTTAGTTTCCACTTTCACTTTCATGTTACCATCCAAATATTGGAACTCCAAACTTTCAAATTTCACTTCTACATTCATGATGTCATCCAAACAAAATTGGTATAAAATGTGAACAAATAACTATGTGTCAAAACACATTTAAAAAATGATATCCCTTACATTACAACTTGTTGAAAGTGTTTGTAAATCCCTAATTCTGAAAACCGTATTAATTATTTATTTATAATAGTTATGAGCTAAATAGAGGAGATATTTTTTTATTTGAGGTGTTTGTGCATTTAGGGAATTTATGGAGCCATTATAATTTTTTTCTAATTTATTCTATATAGGAGACCATTTGGACAGTTGCTAGCTTAATGGTATGCACAAATATAATTCATATTGAATCTCAACCCGAAACCCAAAACCTCTATCCTAAACCCACTACCCGTTTAACCCCTACCCGGACCCGTTAGGAAAAGAAAATATCAACAGCAGCAGTAGCAAAAACCAACTTTTCTTTCCCTTCTCCGCGCGTGTGAGCCTTCTCATTCCACCGCTTCTTATCTCTATTATTACTAAACTCTCCTCAACCGAAACCCAAAATAAGAAAGAAAGAAACAGCAGCAGCAGTGGCTTTTGAGACCACTAAATATTCCCCACCGCCTCTTGATCTCTATATATATATATTGCAACTCTTCCAAACCCTAACCCCACTTCTTTCACTAAACTTAACACTGTTTTGGACGTGCACTATACAGAACTCTTGCTCGGCAAGTATACCTTGTCATTGTACTAGTATTTACATTCCATATGATGCATGTATATTTTGTTGCTGCTTATTTAGTTCATTTATTAACTGCTATATAAATTGTACGTCCAAAAAAACTTGGGTGCAACGACGGTGTCGTCGTATTCTGTTTTATTTATATATATGTATTGGACCTACTTTATGAGACCACCCCATTATTATGAGGTATTTTATGTTTCATTAGCCATGACACTATTCTTACACGAAAGTGAGTCACATGTAGGACACAGACTTGCGTATTCGGCTGGCCATTGGTACGTACAGGTCGTACGATGGATAAGGATAACTGCCGATAGAAACTTTGTATGCTAGTAGACCTGGCAGTTATTTAGAGGTTTATCGTGTCATGGCTATGACATGTTTAGAGCCTGAGGTGGGGAGAATAACAAGTAAGACGTTTGGGCTCCTTTGTACTTTTCCTTGTTCGCCCGGACGCTCCGCCGGAGCGACGGGTGGTTGTGACCCTATATATTGCAGGCGGCCTCTGCCGTTCAAAAGACGGTATACTTGTAGGCCCCTGATTCTCTGAGAGAATCATGCCAATTCCATTTATGGCCAGATAGCCTACGTGTTGGAAAGTTGTTCTTAAACTGCATTCACTTAGACGGTTAGGCGACCCATTGAATGTTTATATTTCAGTACTTATTGGCATGTTATTATGTATCTTGTTACGTCCCTCTGAGGACCTGGTCCCTTTCCAGATATAGACGAGCAGGAGTATCCGCAGGAGTACGGACCTGCGTATGACACTACTTACCAGACTGAGGAGGTCTTATATCCCTCGGAGTATCTGTGATTTTATTATCGCTGTTTCGAGATCCTTATTGCTACTTCAGTATAGTCGTTTTGTAGTGGATTTATTTCCACCCGACTATCAGACTTGATACTCATCTTGGATATTCAGTTATTATTCAGCTCTTTATTTTCACTTATTATTTGTGTTGTGGATGAGATATAGATTGTGTGTGACTTGTTGTGACAGTATATTACCACTGGTGGATTGAATATTCATGTACAGCGTACGTGTGTATATGGTTTCCATATATTGGAGTTCGTATACATACGGCTGGGCAGGTTACATATTCCTAGTCCTACGTATTTTGGGACTGGGACGTGACATGTTTTTGGTGGTGGCCCATACAGGTCAAGAATATATTGTCTCGGTTACGTAATTATACCGAACAAGCCAGCATATAGGAATAGAGTATAAGGATCTCATCCATGCTTGACTGAAACCTCATTCTTCCTTTCAACTATCCTGTGTTTGGATAAAAGTTTACGCCAAAAACCCTTTATCCCGTGACCAGACCCTTTACCCTTGTTGGCGTAAAAGTCAAAAGACTGTTAATGGCGTAAAAGCAAATTGACTGTCTTGTTGGCGTAAAAGCCAAATAATAAGCCACGTAGGTAAACTGCCCCTGCGTAAACTTGAGGATTCATGAATAATAGATAACCCGCGTAGAGTAGCCTGATTGGCGTAAAATATAAGGATAGTGATGTGAGCGTATTAGTCACAGTCTTAGCTTTTCCAGTCATGACCACTTAGAACCAATCTCGTGCATTAAATTCAGAGATATGTCTCGAGCCCTGTGCAAGAAACAGCTTTTGACGTGGCGTCTGATTTTGTCCTGTTTTGAGCATAAAAACTCATTTTTATCAATTTTGTCTTATCTTGAGCGTAAAAACTCATTTCTGTCCATGTAGAATAGGCAGCGTATTCAGAAGACTCCATTTTCTTCCTTTTGAATGCGTAAAAAAATGACTTGTATCCAATATATCACTAAACGACAACCTGGATCTCTGTGCAAAATCATCATCACAGTCGTCCTCTCGATCATCGTGCAGTACTTTTGTCAGATGTCAGGTTCACTGATTTGTTTGACAAATTCATCTGAGGAATACGAAGAGTTCCTCGTACAAACTTTACGCTGCAACGTATGCTAGACTTTACGCATAAATCTTTTACGCGCAGACCTTATACAAAACCTTTACGCAGATAGATTTTACGCAGACTTTTACGCTGGCAGATTTTGCGCGGAAACTTTTACGCAGCTTTACGCGCTGACTTTTTACGCAGAATTTACGCAGGCAGACTTTTACGCAGTAATTTACGCACAGATTTCTTTACGCAGACAAATTTTTATGCAAACTCTACGCACGCAGACATTACGCAGGCAGACTTTTACGCCAGACAGCTTGAACCTCTACTTTACGCCAGACAGCTCTGAAGTCTTACTTTACGCTTCTCTGCTTTACGCGGACAGCTCTGAAGTCTTACTTTACGCCAAACTTCCTTGAATATCTGTTTTACGCGACAGCTTAGCAACCTGTTTTACGCCAACTACCTTGACACCCTGTTTTACGCAGGGAGAGACTTCATGTATGATTGGGGATTTTGACTGTAAAATACGCGAACAATTCCCCAACATATTCCATACTTCTACATCCTATTTAATGCTTGCATCCTGTTTTGATTCCTGAACTCCTTCTAAATCGTTGTGTACATCACCTGTAGAGAGATGGATATGCGGAATGGATGTACTATCGCCGATGGCGACACAACTTCTGGAGTCAATGATCAGACTCAAGGAGGGACCTTAACAATTCCTAGACTTCCAGGACCAGATGGACAGATTCACAATCCAGTTCCATCTGATCTTCCCGTTCCACCTAATAGGAACCTTCCAGTATCATCGATACTGCAGGATGGCCAGGCACAACTGTTCCAATTCTTCCAGATAATAATGCAGGAACAACGACAACAGGCTGCCACACTAGCTGTAGAGTAGAGGCAGCAAGCAGCAGAACAGAGACAAGAGTTCCTAGCAGCACTTGAAAGGATGGCTGTAAAGACTACTGTACCAGCTCAAGCACTAGATCCAGTACCTCGAGCTAGAGTTGGTTCAGAAAAGAACTTTGTACAGATGGGTCCGAGGCCATACAAAGGCATTGAGAGCCCAGAGGAAACTACCAACTGGATCACTCACACTCGAAAGTTATTAGAAGCATCACAGTTACCTACAGACCTATGGATGACAGGTGTAAGGACGCTTCTAGATGGTAATGCTCATCACTGGTGGGAATCCGTAGAGCGCCAGTTGGGTACATACCAGACTTGGAAGCAGTTCTTGGAGTGCTTTGAAAGAAAGTACTTCCCAGACACCGTCAGAGATGCATTGTACGATCAGTTTCTTCACCTGGAGCAGGGGAACAGAATAGTGGACGAGTATGATGCTGAGTTTAGTCGCCTCAATAAATATGGCGCTTCCCTGATACCAGATGACTTGGCCAAGGCTAAGAGGTTTCATCGCGGACTGACTCAAGAGCTCCAACACTACACTAGCTCCCAGTCCCGAATCTCTTATGCCGAATTACTGACAGAAGCCAGATTGCAAGAAACCATCAGTAAAGGAAAGGAAGGTCATATGAGGACACAACAAGGACCGGTAAGGACACAACAAGGAGGACCTATCAGACGTTCTTTGTTATATATATAAATATATACATGCATATGTACTATGCATCTTTATTATTTATATGTATTTAATTGTTTATATATATGATATTATATATATAAGTATATATATTATATTACTATATATATAAATACCAGTGTTTATATATACACTACTACTATATTATATAATACTGGATATACAGTATTTATATACGTATTTCCATTTATGTACTTTTCTTTTCTTTTAATTATATATGTATATATATCTATGTATATATATATTATCTATAATGTCATATATATTATATACTATAATACTGGATATACAGTATATATATATATATATATATATATATATATATATATATATATATATATATATATATATATATATATATATATATGTGTATTTACATTCTGCACTTGTCCTTCCTTTTATATATATATATATATATATATATATATATATATATATGTATTATCTATATATACCTATATTTATATTATATATCTAAGATAATACTGGATATACAGTATATACCTTTCCTGCATTTCTTCTTTTCTTTCATATATATATATATATATATGTAAATATATATATATATATATATATATATATATATATATATATATATATATATATTTCAAATTCCTGCATTTTTATTCTTTTCTTTTTATATATGTATATATGTAAATATATACACCTATATATATATATCTACCTATTATATATATATATATATATATATATATATATATATATATATATATATATATATATATATATATATATATATATATATATATATATTAGTATACATAAATATGTATGTATATATATATATTTCAATTCCAGCTTTATTTTCTTTTTATATCTATATGTATTTATAGAAAATATATCTATTATATATATATGCTATATAAATATATACATACTACTATATATACTATATCTATATGTATATATATATATACTCTATATATATATGAACCTATATATATGTATATTGGCTTATGTGTATATATTTACATAAGTATATATATACTATATTATTGTGCCTTTATTTAAATTTTATTTACGAGACCTGTACATCTTAAACAGAAAATATCTCCAGCACAGTCAGTGACCCCCTGTCACAGGACCCCCCAGGCTTGTTTACAAGTACATATTTTCAAAACAATCAGGAAGTAGGCAAGTATACCTTGCCAAGTTTATTGTTTAAATACAAATATTGTTATATGTTATTGCTCCTGAATTTCATATGACTGTGAGTACCTGAGATTGCCTCAGGTACAGTCAACTAATACGTTGACACGTAGTATAAATAAACTTAGTCTTTACAGACTTACCAACAACTGAGAGGGTATTCTAATATCCTCCTAGACCCTGCTACGGGAACACGCAACATGGTTGCAATACATATTGGGATGCAATCTGCGTATTTGATTAACTACCAGTACGTGTGACGTGCATCACGGCTTAGCTTAAACTCAGGAGAACTCAGAAATAATTACGACTCGGCATTAGTTACATTGGGCGGGAAAGATAACTAGTGGTCGTATGGGACACCCCTTCCTTGTATGTTTTACCTTCGTTCCATACTCCTCGGAGATGGACGATTGCAGAGTGCCCATGCGTCTGGGGGCATATGACACATATACTAGCCAGTCAACACGATTGGTGAATTAAGTCAGCATATGTCTGGCCTACACTTTCCCATGCGTACTACAAGGTCTTTACTTGCATTCACATAGATGGTTAGCACCCTGTATTTATTTATTTATTCAGTATTTTTATACCTGGCATGTTATTTTCCTGTATCTTGTTATGTCCCACTGAGGACCTGGTTCCCTTCCAGATTTAGACGAGGCCTACTACTCCACGGTGTATGGTCCAGGACAGGAGACTAGGCATGCCACAGAGGAAGAACTAGAGGAGACACCATCAGAATCTACCTAATCCTAGAAGCTGGTTTACCTGGAGATGGAGCTATTTTCTTAGATAGACGATACTTTAGTCTATCTTATTTTGGCACTATTATTATCTTTTGTAGTGGGTTTGTTCCCACAAGATGTGTACTATGATATTTTCAGACTCAGCATTATATATATTCAGCACTATTTTCTGATATTTTTGTGGATGAGATAGATTTGCCTGTATTAGACTTGTAGTATTTTAAGACAGCGTAGCACGTTCCTTTGGGTCCATAAAAATGGATTAAACCCTTAGTGACGTGTCAGCTGGCCAATGCCACGTGGCCTAGTTTCTTATATTTTGGGACTGGGGCGTGACATGGTTTTAGTGGTGGCCCATGCAGGTCTAGTTTATTGCTAGTGGTATGATGACATGCCCAGCAAGCCTGTTATAGGATAGAAATACTAGGTCTCACCCACACTGACTTTATCAAAAAAAAATTTGCATCCTGCTCGATTATCAATTATTAATTCCTTGTGCTTTTCTAATTATTCTATTTTCTTCAGAAATATGGACATACCCGGACGACATGCGATTGATGGGGCTGACCCAGCAACAGACCCCTCGCCCGATGTCCAAGGAACCCCGTCCACCCCGAGAGACCAATCCCCTAGAAGGATGTTGGTCTACCCGCCAACCCCATACATCCACCAGAATCCTGCCCAGACAGGAACACCAGCCCAACATGAAGGCCAAACTTCCCAGGCCTCAGCACCGCAGGCGGAGACACCACTGCCTCCACCTCCTGCCTTCCCTGCCCAGATGCCTCAGCTTGAGGGACAAACTCAAATGTTCCAGTTCCTCCAAGCTATGATACAAACTCAGTGGCAGCAGACTGAAGCCCTAAGACAATCTCAGTGGCAACAGACTGAGGCCTTGAGACAGACGTTGATGACGGCCTTGGAAAGAACGACTGCTCCGACACCAGCACCTGTCCAACCAGTGGGCACAGTCCGAGGTTTCCGACAAATGAGCCCGAGAACCTTTAAAGGCAGCGAAACCCCAGAGGAGATCTCAGATTGGATCTCAAATACAGAAATGCTGCTGGAAGGCTCGCAACTTACCCCCGACCTGTGGATGACCGCCGTAAGAGCTCAACTCTTAGGCAATGCCCATCACTGGTGGGAATCCATAGAGCGTAGCATCGGCAAAGATCAGACTTGGAAATAATTCTTGGAATATTTCAATGCCAAGTACTTCCCGACAACAGTCCAAAATGCCCTATACTCCCAGTTCCTGCACCTGGAACAAGGGAACATGACTGTTGACGCCTACGACGCGGAGTTCAGCAGACTAAGTCGATTCGGTACCATCTTGATACTGAATGAGCTGGAGAAGGCCAAAAGATTCCACCACGGCCTCACCTGCGAGCTCCAGAGGTATACGACAACGCAGTCAAGGATCTCCTACGAGGAGGTACTTACAGAAGCAAGGGTGCAAGAAGCTTTTGGCCGAGGAGCGAGACGCTCGATTCCAACCTTCCCGGCCAAAAACCAGCAAGGAGCAAGAGGCCCTATCCGTCGTCCACAAAATCAGACGCAGCAGACGACGGGGCCCTACCAGAAGAAGGAGCTCCCGACTTGTCACTATTGTGGCAAGAAGGAGCATTTTGCCAATGACTGCAGAAAGAAGAAAGGACTCTGCCTAGTATGTGGAGCTAGCCAACATATGGCTAGGGATTGCCCGCAACGCAGAGATATAGTACCTCAGAACGGGCAGAAATCAGGAATACCTGCCCAAAAGATGCTACCCTCCACATCAGGAGGATATCAGAAGGGAGCACCCCTGGCCACTCAGGAGAGCCAGTTCAAAGCCAGACAGCAATCCGGAGGACAAAGGCATGGACAAGCCTTTGCTTTAGCTGCAGTTGCCGAAGAACCCGAAGGTGAAACTATCGCAGGTACCATTTTAGTTGCATTATTACCTGCAACCGTATTATTTGATTCCGGCGCTACCCTGTCATTCATATCTAGTAGTTTCGTAGCCATGCACAAACTAATCACTTCTCCGCTACCCAAGTGCTGAAAAATTCTTACCGGAGGAGGTATTGTTCCAGTTACCAACATTATTGAGACATGCTCGATAGTCGTTTGTAGTAGAGAGCTAAGAGCGCGATTTTTGGTACTCCCAATGCCAAATTTCGACGTCGTCTTAGGCATGGACTGGTTAATCCAGAACAATGCTATCCTAGACTGTCGGAAAGGTAGTATCACCTTTAGACCACCAGGACACCCGGAGTTCGAATACGTACGAGGTACCATCGAGCAAGGAGTAGGCCAGACTCCTAGAGCTTACATGGCGATGGAGATAGAACCCCCAGCACTCGTTGAAGAATTCGAAGACGTATTTCCAGAGGAATTGCCAGGCCTACCGCCTGACAGAGAAGTAAAGTTCACTATTGAGCTGATACCCGGAGCTGCACCGGTATCCTCAAATGTGTACCGACTGGCGAAGAAGGAACTTGACGAGCTGAAGCTGCAACTTGAAGAATTATAAATCAAGAGATTTGTTCGTCCTAGTGCATCACCCTGGGGAGCACCAGTGTTGTTTGTACCCAAGAAGGACAGAACGTATCGCATTTGTATTGATTACAGAGCCCTTAACGCTTTGACAATAAAAAATAAGTACCCCTTGCCGCGGATCGATGATCTGTTCGATCAACTGACGGGAGCGGTAGTATTCTCAAAGATAGACTTGAGATCAGGCTATCATCAGGTCAAAGTACGGAGAGAAGACATTCCAAAGACAGCATTCAGGACTCGCTATGGTCATTACGAGTTCCTGGTGATGCCTTTTGGACTGACTAATGCACCAGCCGTATTTATGAACCTGATGAACAGAGTCTTCCACCAATATCTGGACCAGTTCGTGGTAGTCTTCATCGACGACATCTTGGTGTACTCGAAGAGCCACGAGGAGCACGAAGAGCACCTGAGACTAGTGCTAAAGACGCTGAGACGTGAGAGCCTTTATGCTAAACTGAGCAAGTGCGAGTTCTTTCTTGATCGTGTCGCTTTTCTGGGACACGTGATCACAGGAGAAGGCATCTCGGTGGACCCAGCAAAGATCTCATCTGTGGAGACATGGCCAACCCCGACCAATGTCTCAGAGGTGAGAAGCTTTCTAGGACATGCCGGATATTACCGGAGGTTCGTAGAAAACTTTGCAAGAATCGCTGAGCCAATTACCCGTCTTACCCGCAAAGATCAAGAGTTCATCTGGTCTGAGGAATGCCAGACAGGTTTTGACGAGTTGAAGAAGCGTCTGACTACTGCCCCCATTTTGACTATACCATCAGGATCCGGAGGTTTCGTAATCTATAGCGATGCATCCGGAAAAGGATTGGGTTGTGTCTTAATGCAACATGGGAAGGTTGTAGCTTATGCCTCAAGACAACTGATGACTCATGAGAAGAATTACCCCACTCACGACTTGGAGCTTGCCGCGGTCATCTTCGCCCTGAAGCTATGGAGACATTATCTGTACGGCGAACGAGTAGAGATATTCACCGATCACAAGAGCCTGAAATATGTCTACACTCAGAAGGACCTGAACCTAAGACAAAGACGATGGCTCGAAGTGATGACGGATTTCGAGATCGATCTGCAGTACATTCCAGGAAAGGCTAATGTAGTAGCTGATGCACTAAGCAGAAGACCCTCGGCATTCTTTATGATCACCCAACCAGGTCTATTGAGATATCTAGAAAAGTTGGGAATAAAGGTCATTATGCCAGGAATTGACGGCCAATTGTCAAACTACCAGCTACAATCAACATTGGTCGAAAGAATCAAAGCTGCACTGCCAACAGATACAAGATTTCAGAGGCTTCGACAAAGAACAGAGGCTGGAATCCAGACAGGATGTCACATACACGAAGATGGGACTCTGAGATCTGGAGAACGTCTTTATGTTCCAAATGGAGAACTTCGTGAGGAGCTGATGTCAGAAGCTCATAACTCAGCATACTCTATACATCCTGGAGGCACAAAGATGTACAGAGATCTGCGACAATACTACTGGTGGCATGGAATAAAGCGAGAGATAGCACGCTTTGTGGCAAAGTGCCTGGTGTGTCAGCAAGTCAAGGCTGAACATCAGAGATCAGCAGGTCTACTTCAACCCCTCCCAATACCAGAGTGGAAATAGGAACACATTACGATGGACTTTGTTACGGGCTTCCCAAGAAGTCCCAGTGGTCGTAATGCTGTATGGGTGATCGTAGACAGACTCACAAAGGCTGCTCATTTCCTACCTTTCAGAGTCGGACAATCTACCGAAGTCTTGGCGGACATGTACATGAAGGAGATAGTGCGTCTGCACGGAGTACCAGTCAGCATAGTATCTGACAGAGATACGAGGTTCACATCTTACTTTTGGCGAAGTATGCAATAAAGTCTTGGTACCCGTCTTAAATTCAGCACCTCGTACCACCCGCAGACAGATGGCCAATCAGAGCGCACCATCCAGACGCTAGAAGATATGCTGAGAGCCTGCATGCTTGATTTCAGCGGATCATGGGAAGATCATTTACACCTGGTGGAGTTTTCCTACAACAATAGCTATCAAGCGAGCATTCAAATGGTTCCCTTTGAAGCTTTGTATGGCAGGAAATGTCATTTCCCAGTATGCTGGAGCGATGTTGGCGAAAGACAGATCTGGGGACCATAACTGGTTATTCGTATGGTGGAGAAAGTAATAAAGATACAAGGACACCTACGAGCTGCACAAGACAGACAGAAGCACTGGGCCAACGTACATCGACGACCTCTAGAGTTCCAAGTGGGAGAGCATGTGTTCTTGAAGATCTCACCCACTCGAGGTACTATCAGATTTGGAGGAAGAGGGAAACTGAGTCCAAGGTACATTGGACCCTTCGATGTATTAGAACGCATCGGAGAAGTGGCCTACAAGCTAGTCCTACCTCAGACCTTGGAAGGAGTGTATGACGTCTTCCACGTATCTCAGCTAAGGAGGTACATTCCAGACCCAAGTCATGTACTGGACCATTCAGAGATCACCGTCGGCCCAAGCCTATCGTACCAGGAGGAGCCCGTAGAGATCCTAGATCGTAGCGAGAAGGTGTTGCAAGGCCAGACTATCCCTCTAGTTCGTGTTGCATGGAGATATCATGCACCAGATGAATCAACCTGGGAACGAGAGGAGGATATTCGACAGCGTTTCCCCCATCTATTTCCAAACCAAGGTATGTCCTAATATTTCAAATCAATCTTTCATTCTCATTATATGTCTATTTTTATTTCGAGGACGAAATATTCTAAGGAGGGTAGATTGTAAACTCCCTCGACCAGATTTTATTAATTTAGGATTATTTTTAGCTAATTAGAATTTTTGCAACTTTTTAAAAATTATTTTGTTTACATATCATATTGATTGTGCACCTGTCCCTCACACAATTATTTAGGACATTACACTAGCTGTTATTCCCAAACAAAATTTACATACCTGTCCTAGACATGTTAGACTATTTTCTAGAATTTTGTGCAACTTCCAGATGCTTTATTTTGAGCCTCGTTTGAGACACACAAATATCGTTACAAAAGTCAGTATTTATTTCCTATTTTATTTCTTGCTCTTTACCCATCTATGTACCCCTAGAGATTGAGGACCAACAAGCACCTGTTTTACCCAAACAAAAATACGATAATATTCTACTTTGAATATACTACAATTAGTATATTGACACCGTAGAAAAATTATGGCCCTACCTGCCTCTAAATAAATAGAGAACACCGTGCGCAGTATTTATTAAATAATAAATACGATGACCCGTATCACCCAAAAATCAGGCCCTGCCCCTGCCCAGACTCACCCCTACCCCCTCAGGACCCTCCCACAGCTTTTCCCTCTCAATTCTGAGCATTTTAGTATCTCCTGGGAACAGGGTATTTTATCAGACAAATTGCGTAATTACGCAAAATACCAATTTTAGGACCTATTTGCAATTTATAAAATTTTAGGGGTTTTTATGCAAATTTTCAGTGTGAGGTGGCATCATCTCATTGGCTGGTGAATATGAACCATCCACGTGTCATGTGGGACCCAAAAAATATCTAAATGGCTGCCAAAATATCCCAAAAAACCAAATTACCTAAATACCCCTAGACTTCCCATTATTTACACCCTATGCCACTCAACCCAAATCCTATAAATACCCAACCCCTCCCCCTTGTAAACCCTACACCACCACCCTCAGTCCACCTTCGGCCACCCAACTCCGGCGAATCCCTCGCCACCTCCCCAACTCCCCTCCGGCCAATCGCCACCCTCCCTGGCCGATTGCTCCGCCGCCAATAGCCCCCGCAGCCCCAACTCCCCAACACCAACAGCAGCTACCCTCACCACCCGAACCACCCCCACCACCGCCTCCGGCCACCGTAGACCCCCGCCACCACCAACAACCTCTCCGCCTCGACCCCCTCCGTCGAACCCCCACCCTGCACCGACGCCTCCGCTGCCGCAGCCGCCGCCACATCTGCTGCAAGCTGCTGCTGCTGCTGTTGCTGTCAGCAACTGTTGCTGCTGCTGCCCCTCCGACCAGCCACCACCACCTCCGTCGTCGTCCTCACGCCGGCGACGACGCGTGGGTCCCCCCTGTCAGATAGGTATACCCCCCACCCTCTCTATACGTATATACGTATAATTATGTATACGTATGTATATATGTATATATATGTATATTTATATATATATATATATATATATGTTGGTATATATATTATAAATATATAATATATATTATATCATTATATACTATATATATACAGTATATTTATACTGTATATGTATATTATTATTATATATTATAATATGTATATATATATATATATCTATTTATATATATATATATTTATATATAACATATTATGTATATGTTATATATATATTATGTGTAATAATTATTATATGTATAGTATATATATATATATAAATATATACATGCATATGTACTATGCATCTTTATTATTTATATGTATTTAATTGTTTATATATATGATATTATATATATAAGTATATATATTATATTACTATATATATAAATACCAGTGTTTATATATACACTACTACTATATTATATAATACTGGATATACAATATTTATATACGTATTTCCATTTCTGTACTTTTCTTTTCTTTTAATTATATATGTATATATATCTATGTATATATATATTATCTATAATGTCATATATATTATATACTATAATACTGGATATACAGTATATATATATATATATATATATATATATATATATATATATATATATATATATATATATATATATATATATATATATATATATATGTATTTACATTCTGCACTTGTGCTTCCTTTTAATTATATATATATATATATTGTATATATGTGTATTATCTATATATACCTATATTTATATTATATATCTAAGATAATACTGGATATACAGTATATACCTTTCCTGTATTTCTTCTTTTCTTTCATATATATATATATATATATATATATGTAAATATATATATATCTATATCTATATATATATATATATATATATATATATATATATATATATATATATATATATATATATATATATATATATATATATATATATTATTGTATATATATAAATTAGTATATAAATATGTATATATATATATATATATTTCAAATTCCTGCATTTTTATTCTTTTCTTTTTATATATGTATATATGTAAATATATACACCTATATATATATCTACCTATTATTATATATATATATATTAGTATACATAAATATGTATGTATATATATATTTCAATTCCAGCTTTATTTTCTTTTTATATCTATATGTATTTATAGAAAATATATCTATTATATATATATATATATATGCTATATAAATATATACATACTACTATATATACTATATCTATATGTATATATATATATACTCTATATATATATGAACCTATATATATGTATATTGGCTTATGTGTATATATTTACATAAGTATATATATACTATATTATTGTGC
This sequence comes from Iris macrosiphon, assembly GCA_036927795.1. Lineage (NCBI taxonomy): Eukaryota > Viridiplantae > Streptophyta > Magnoliopsida > Asparagales > Iridaceae > Iris > Iris macrosiphon. Next base: position 70,940,445 of record JAYESA010000009.1, on the reverse strand, counting down.
CTTTATTTAAATTTTATTTACGAGACCTGTACATCTTAAACAGAAAACATCTCCAGCACAGTCAGTGACCCCCTGTCACAGGACCCCCCAGGCTTGTTTACAAGTACAGGTTTTCAAAACAATCAGGAAGTAGGCAAGTATACCTTGCCAAGTTTACTGTTTAAATACAAATATTGTTATATGTTATTGCTCCTGAATTTCATATGACTGTGAGTACCTGAGATTGCCTCAGGTACAGTCAACTAATACGTTGACACGTAGTATAAATAAACTTAGTCTTTACAGACTTACCAACAACTGAGAGGGTATTCTAATATCCTCCTAGACCCTGCCACGGGAACACGCAACATGGTTGCAATACATATTGGGATGCAATTTTCGTATTTGATTAGCTACCAGTACGTGTGACGTGCATCACGGCTTAGCTTAAACTCAGGAGAACTCAGAAATAATTACGACTCGGCATAAGTTACATTGGGCGGAAAAGATAACTAGTGGTCGTATGGGACACCCCCTCCTTGTATGTTTTACCTTCGTTCCATACTCCTCGGAGATGGACGATTGCAGAGTGCCCATGCGTCTGGGGGCATATGACACATATACTAGCCAGTCAACACGATTGGTGAATTAAGTCAGCATATGTCTGGCCTACACTTTCCCATGCGTACTACAAGGTCTTTACTTGCATTCACATAGATGGTTAGCACCCTGTATTTATTTATTTATTCAGTATTTTTATACCTGGCATATTATTTTCCTGTATCTTGTTATGTCCCACTGAGGACCTGGTTCCCTTCCAGATTTAGACGAGGCCTACTACCCCACGGTGTATGGTCCAGGACAGGAGACTAGGCATGCCACAGAGGAAGAACTAGAGGAGACACCATCAGAATCTACCTAATCCTAGAAGCTGGTTTACCTGGAGATGGAGCTATTTTCTTAGATAGACGATACTTTAGTCTATCTTATTTTGGCACTATTATTATCTTTTGTAGTGGGTTTGTTCCCACAAGATGTGTACTATGACATTTTCAGACTCAGCATTATATATATTCAGCACTATTTTTTGACATTTTCTGTGGATGAGATAGATTTGCCTGTATTAGACTTGTAGTATTTTAAGATAGCGTAGCACGTTCCTTTGGGTCCATAAGAATGGATTAAACCCTTAGTGATGTGTCAGCTGGCCAATGCCACGTGGCCTAGTTCCTTACATTTTGGGACTGGGGCGTGACATATATATATTTATCTTTCATAAAACCCTAACATAAAATCTCCAGACCCTCCTTTTCTCATCTAGAGCCGCCACCGCAGCCAGAGAACCCCGCCAGGCCGTCCAAACCAATCCCGACGACCCCGACCCCGCTCACTGCAGATTCCCACACGAGGTACCTTCGTTCCGGAGTTGCTTTCCGTCGACTCGCTCAACCAAACATCGTTCCATCTTCACCGGTATGCTCACCCCTTAACCCTCTCCCATATTTGTATGATAGCAGACCTCGAACAACGTGTACCCATAGGCAAAAATAGTGCCCAAGTTGGCGCAAGCAGACCCAATTCTGGGATCGCAGAAAACTGCGATGACCACCCATATTGCCGAGTTCGTATCTCCCACCACAGAGATCCGAATTTGATGATTCTTTTTGATATGTGTAGAACACTTGACCTAGTTTATTTTCTGTTAAATAACCCTAGATTATTAACTGTTGTGGACAGAATTAAATTCGTCACAAAACCCCGCGAACCCACTTTTTTCCAGAATTCTAAAAGTTGTGAAACGGAGCGCGCCCGCCAAACGGGACCGCCCCGTCATGTACCAAGTGTACCGAATGGTGCACGCAGCATAACCGGACACGTAAAAATTTATGGGAACTGATTCGGACGCGTGTGCGCGCCGGAATCAGGCCATATTCGCGGACACACCCCGTGTCGCAACTTTTGTGGAACTCACGCGTATTTTTTGCACGCTTGTCAGATTGCGACGAAACTTGCACCATTGGACTCGTGGTAACACGCTGGTCCTGTGACCCAATTTTTACGCAATTCTGAAACGGTTGACCAAATCGTCAATTAGCGGGCTCCACTGTTGACTTTTTGGACAAAATTGTGTTCGGCCCATCGGAATCCATATTTGGACATACCGTTGGGTTCGTATTGACATTTAGAGTTGTTTGACCTATAGTTTGTCCTATTTAGAGACTGTTACCCTTGGCACACTTTTTGGTGCAAAGTGGGCCACATGTGGACCCCACTTTTATCCAAAATTACCGTTTTGCCCCTGTGTCCAAATTGGACGAAAGAAAGTACTTTTTAGCTATTTTGCTTATTCTGGGAACGTTGGTGATGTTTATTTCAGCATCCGGAGATATTTGTTCTGCGGCCATAGCTTTTGATCTTGTGCGTTTGACTTCTGGACAGTACACCTTGCAGCTTTTTTACCAGGCAAGATACCTTGCCAAATTATTTACAGTATTTTACATGCTTAGTATATTTCTATATATTTATTGCAATTCTGTTTATTTATTGCATGTGTAGTTCCTTTCAGTCATTACTATATATTAGATATGTTGACACACACTTGACACTTAGTATCATAGAGGACAATCATTAGGCGTATGGGCTTTTAACCACTCTGGTAAACCATAGTCACTAGCACGCACTATGGTGGTCGTGTCCGATGGTCGCTACCCCAGAGGTATGTCGATTGATGGAGTCCGAGGGTCGCTACCCCAGAGGTATGTCGGGTGATGATGTCCACTGACGAGCGTATGAGTTGTGAGGATTAGATTGAGTAGCCTACCCATGCCCATACATCGAAAAGTTGTCCTCGTTTGCATTCATATAGATTGTCTTGTACAGCGTACTTATTTATTTTCAAATTATATGCATGTTACTGTATTCAAGTTGGCTCACTTTTCTGTATCTTGTTATGTCCCTCTGAGGACCTGGTCCTCTGCCAGGTGTATCTGCTCTTAAGTATTTGCAGGAGTACGGGCCTGGACCTGACGCATTACTTTCTGCCGAGGAGGTCTTACCTTCTGAACATCTTTGAGTACATCTAGCGATGGATTCTTTTTAGCTGATACACTTCTGTCTTCACATTATTTTATATTGGAGACTTTGTACTCCTCTCTCATTTTAGTTTTGGATATAGTCATTGGTAGTGGATTCGTCTCCACCCGACTATTATTTCGGATATTTCAGACTCCTTATTCTAGTTTAGTATTTCTTTTCTATGACTTGTTGTGTGGATGAGATTAGCATATCTGTGACTTATGATATTATATATACCCCATGTGAGTTTATATTCATATTACAGCGTACGTATAGGTTATGGTTTCCATCTATTGGAGTTGCCATACCCATGCGGCTGGCATGCTTACGTGTTCTAGTCCTACGTATTATTGGGACTGGGGCGTGACACTATGAGTTTCTGGTCATGCCATTTGGATTGACCAATGCTCCAGCTATCTTTATGGACTTAATGAATCGAGTCTTCCACCAGTATTTGGACCAGTTCGTGGTCGTCTTCATAGATGATATACTTGTCTATTCAAAGAGCCACGAGGATCACGAGAAGAACCTGCGGATTATTTTAGAGACCTTGAGGAGAGAGCAGTTATATGCAAAGCTCGGTAAATATGAGTTCTTCTTGGACAGAGTTTCATTTCTTGGACATGTTGTTACAGGAAATGGCATTTCTGTTGATCCAGAAAATATCTCGGCAGTCGAGACATGGCATGTTCCTAAATCAGCAGCGGAGGTGAGAAGTTTTCTTGGACTTGCGGGATATTACCGACGGTTCATGGAAAACTTCTCAAGGATAGCAACCCCTATGACTCGGTTGACTTGCAAAGATCAAGAGTTCATATGGACCAACGAGTGTCAAGTCGCTTTCGAGGAATTGAAGAAGCGACTGACCACAGCACCAGTATTGACTATTCTATCAGGATCAGAAGAATATGTGATCTACAGTGACACCTCAGGGAAAGGCTTGGGATGCGTATTGATGCAGCATGGCAAGGTGATTGCATATGCATCTAGACAGTTATGAGTATATGAGAAGAATTATCCAACTCATGACTTGGAACTTGCAGCCGTTGTATTTTCTCTGAAGCTATGGAGACATTACTTATATGAGGAACGAGTGGAAATCTATACAGACCACAAAAGCCTCAAGTATGTCTTCACACAGAAGGAGTTAAATATGAGGCAACGTCGATGGCTTGAGTTAATGAAAGATTTCGAGATAGAGCTACATTATCACCCAGGCAAGGCTAACGTTGTAGCAGACGCGTTAAGCCGAAAACTAGCAGCTTATTTCTTGACAGCACAGAGAGAATTATTGAAGGACTTGCAAGAACTTGGAATCGAAGTGATAATACCCAGAGCAGATGGGACACTAGCCAACTTGTAAGTACAATCATCACTAGTAGAGAGAATCAAGGCAGCATTGCATATATACGCCAGATTCAGAAGATTAAAGAAAAGAACAGAGGCCGAAAAGTAGACAGGACTACGCATTCATAATAACGGGACATTATGATGTGGTGATCGTCTATATGTTCCCAATGGAGAGATTCGACAGGAGCTGATGACAGAAGCTCATAATTCGATATATTCTATTCATCCTGGAGGTACCAATATGTATCGTGATTTACGACAGCACTTTTGGTGGCATGGAATAAAAAGAGAGATAGCTCGCTTTGTAGCTAAATGTTTGGTATGTCAGCAAGTAAAGGCAGAGCACCAGAGAACAACATGGTTATTGCAACCACTCCCGATTCTAGAGTGGAAGTGGGAGCACATCACTATGGACTTCGTCACGGGCTTTCCCTAGAGTCCAAGTGGTAAAGATGCAGTATGGGTAATAGTAGATAGACTCACCAAGTCAGCCCATTTCTTGCCTTTTAGAGTTGGCCAATCTACAGAAGCTTTGGCTGACTTATATATGAGGCAGATCGTGATATTTCACGACATACCAGTCAGCATTGTATCAGACAGGGATTCACGCTTTACATAGCACTTTTGGAGGAGCATACAAGAGAGTCTTGGAACTCGTCTGAAGTTCAGTACATCTTATCACCCACAGATAGACGGGCAGTCAGAACGTACTATTCAGACATTGGAGAATATGTTGAGGGCTTGTATGTTAGGCTTTGGAGGATCATAGGAGGACCACCTACACCTTGTGGAGTTTTCTTACAATAATAGCTATCAGGCAAGCATCCAGATGGCTCCGTTTGAAGCATTGTATGGAAGAAAGTGTAGGTCTCCTGTGTGTTGAAGTGACGTGGGAGAACGTCAGATTCTGGGACCAGAGTTAGTGGTCAACACCGTTGAGACAGTTAAGAAGATACAAGGACACTTGCGAGCAGCGCAAGACAGGAAGAAGCAATGGGCAAACCTTCATCGTCGTCCCTTGGAATTTAAAGAGGGCGATCATGTCTTCTTGAGGATATCACCTACCAGAGGCACCATTCGATTCGGAGGGCGCGACAAGTTGAGTCCAAGGTATATTGGACCATTTGACGTACTAGAGAGAGTGGGAGAAGTGACGTATCGACTTGCGCTACCACCTTCACTTGAGGGAGTACACGATGTATTCCATGTGTCACAGCTCAGGCGATATGTGGCAGACAACAGTCATGTTCTCGACCATTCAGAGATCACTATTGGGCCAAGTTTGTCATATCAAGAGCAACCCGTGGAAATCCTCGATCGTCGAGAAAAAGTATTAAGGAACCAGTCTATTCCCTTGGTCCGCGTGGCATGGAGGTATGGCGCGCCAGGAGAATCTACTTGGGAGTACGAGGACGACATGCACCAACATTTTTTGAACCTATTCATTGACCAAGGTATGAAATTACTTTGTTAATTTATACCTTGTACCATCCTTGACTTTCTACCGTGGCTTAGTTTTAATTTCGAGGACGAAATTTTTATAAGTTGGGTAGAATATAAAACCCCTAATTCTGAAAACCGTATTAATTATTTATTTATAATATTTATGAGCTAAATAGAGGAGATATTTTTTTATTTTTGAGGTGTTTGTGCATTTAGGGGATTTATGGAGCCATTATAAATTTTTCCTAATTTATTCCATGTAGGAGACCCTTTGGACAGTTGCTAGCTTAATGGTATGCACAAATATAATTCCTATTGAATCTCAACCCAAAATCCAAAAACCTCTATCCTAAACCCACACCCGTTTAACCCCTACCCGGACCCGTTAGGAGAAGAAAATATCAACAGCAGCAGTAGCAAAAACCAACTTTTCTTTCCCTTCTTCGCGCGTGTGAGCCTTCTCATTCCACCGCTTCTTATCTCTATTATTACTAAACTCTCCTCAACCGAAACCCAAAACAAGAAAGAAAGAAACAACAGCAACAGTGGCTTTTGAGACCACTAAATATTCTCCACCGCCTCTTGATATATATATATATATATATATATATATATATATATATATATATATATATATATATATATATATATATATATATATATATACAACTCTCCCAAACCCTAACCCCACTTCTTTCACTAAACTTAACACTGTTTTGGACGTGCACTATACAGAACTCTTGCTCGGCAAGTATACCTTGTCATTGTACTAGTATTTACATTCCATATGATGCATGCATATTTTGTTGCTGCTTATTTAGTTCATTTATTTTAACTGCTATATAAATTGTACGTCCAAGGAAACTTGGGTGCAACGATGGTGTCGTCGTATTCTGTTTTATTTATGTATATGCATTGGACCTACTTTATGAGAACACCCCTTTATTATGAGGCATTTTATGTTTCATTGGCCATGACACTATTCTTACACGAGAGTGAGTCGCATGTAGGACACGGACTTGCGTATTCGGCTGGCCACTGGTACGTACAGGTCGTGCGATGGATAAGGATAACTGCCGATATAAACTTTGTATGCTAGTAGACCTGGCAGTTATTTAGAGGTTTATCGTGTCATGGCTATGACATGTTTAGAGCATGGGGTGGAGAGAACAACAAGTAAGGCGTTTGGGCTCCTTTGCACTTTTTTCTTGTTCGTCCGGACGCTCCGCCGGAGCGACGGGTGGTTGTGACCCTATATATTGCAGGCGGCCTCTGTCGTTCAAAAGACGGTATGCTTGTAGGCCCCTGATTCTCCGAGAGAATCATGACAATCCCATTTATGGCCAGATAGCCCACGTGTTGGAAAGTTGTTCTTAAACTGCATTCACTTAGACGGTTAGGCGACCCATTGGATGTTTATATTTCAGTACTTATTGGCATATTATTATGTATCTTGTTACGTCCCTCTGAGGACCTGGTCCCTTTCCAGATATAGACGAGCAGGAGTATCCGCAGGAGTACGGACCTGCGTATGACACTACTTACCAGACTGAGGAGGTCTTATTCTCGGAGTATCTGTGATTTTATTATCGCTGTTTAGAGATCCTTGTTGCTACTTCAGTATAGTCTTTTTGTAGTGGATTTGTTTCCACCCGACTATCAGACTTGATACTCATCTTGGATATTCAGTTATTATTCAGCTCTTTATTTCCACTTATTATTTGTACTGTGGATGAGATATAGATTGTGTGTGACTTGTTGTGACAGTATATTACCACTGGTGGATTGAATATTCATGTACAACCTACGTGTGTATGTGGTTTCCATATATTGGAGTTCGTATACATACGGCTGGGCGTGTTACGTATTCCTAGTCCTACGTATTTTGGGGCTGGGGCGTGACAGTGTTACTTTCATACTTTCAAGAAATTACAACTATCTAAACAACCCTAAGCAAAAAAGAAAACATTACAAATGTGCTGTATATTGGAGCCAGGGCCGACTTGGTCGGTTAGGTTGTCCTAGCTGAAGCTAATTTTGGTTGCCTTTGAAACTTATTGAAAAAATAATAAAAATATTATATTTTTCTTTTTTGGGTAAAATTAAGATTGTGTTGTGTTTTTAGCTTGAACTATACCAAAATATCTTCATTACAACAATAAAAACAACAATGTTGGATGGGCTTTCTTCGTTATAAAATATCTTCATTTTTCATACAACAACATTAACAATCCTTGTTCATACAACAATAATAGAAAGTAGTGTAACTCTCTTGTTCATCCAACGACAACAATTTAAATTTGAAATTTAAATTTCAGTTACAAAATCCAGAGGATTGTCCAAGCTCAGAGACTTGTCAGGCTTACTCTGTTTTTTTTCTTTTGAAAAATTATAATTTTATTAAAATAAAATTTGATCTTTGAAAAGGTCCAAAAATTTGAGAGGAAAAATGGATAATTGGTAGAGAAAAATTGAATCCATATGGTGAGTGAGAAATCATTGGCTTTTCTATTTTATTTCTTGAAAAATAATTTTTTTGTTTATCTTTTTGGCATCCAAACACAGAAAAGAAATATTTTTCTTTTTCAAGGTTCAGATTTCGCAAACAAAACATGTCCTAAGAGACTATTTGGTTGCTTACAAGTGGTCTTCTTTTTGCAAGCTCACCTCGCACATTTGGATTGTTGTAAGTGTATTGAAAGTGTCACCTTCAATGCACTTTCAATACATTTGCTCCCAAGAGAAACAGTTTCAGTGTTAGCTAGTCATTGCAAGTCCATTGAAAGTGAAATTTTTTGTTTCAAGTGGAGAATTTATGAGTTGCAGTTGAAAATAAGTAAAACTTGTTATAAGTGGAAAATTGTGTTGCTATTTTTTTATTAATTCAATAGAATTAATTTATTTGTTAATTAATAGATTTTTGTTAAAAAAAATTAACTGAATATGAACACACTTTTTAGAATATGTTATTAATTAATTTTTCAATAATTAATTTTTTGTTGCTAGTGTTTAGCTAGTCATTGCAAGTCTATTGAAAGTGAAGAGTTTTGTTGCAAGTGGAGAATTTACGAGTTGAAGTAGAAAATAAGTAAAACTCGTTATTAGTGGAGAATTTTGTTGCTATTTTTCTTTATTAATTCAATAGAATTAATTTATTTGTTAATTAATATATTTTTGTTATAAAAAAAATTCAACAGAATATGAACACACTTTTAGAATATGTTATTAATTAATTTTTCAATAATTAAATTTTTTGTTAATTAAATTTTGTTATTTTTTGTTAAATAATTTTAAAATTATTTTTGGTTAATTTACGATAATTAAAAAATTAGTTTAGTTAATTTTACATTAATTGAGAAATTATTTTTTGTTAATTAAGTTTTGTTAATTAATTTTTTGTTAATTTTCTTCATATAATTTATTTTGTTAATTATTCGTTAAATAATATTTGTTATTTTTTGTGAATTTAGTTTCACTTTTATTTTCATGTAGTCATCCAAACATTGGAACTCCAAACTTTCAATTTCCACTTCTACTTTCATGATGTCATCTAAACAAAATTGGTATAAAATTTGAACAAATAAGTATGTGTCCAAACACATTTTGAAAATGATATCCCTTCCATTACAATTTGTTGAAAGTGTTACTTTCATACTTTCAAGAAGTTACAACTATCTAAACAACCCTAAGCAAAGAAGGAAACACTACAAATGTGTTGTATATAGGAGCCAGGGCCGACCCAGTCAGTTGGGTTGTCCTAGCTGAAGCTAATTTTGGTTGTCCTTGAACCTTATTGAAAAAAATAATAAAAACATTAGATTTTATTTTTTTGGATAAAATTAAGATTGTATTGTATTTTTAGCTGGAACTTTACCAAAATATTTCCATTACAACAATAACAACAACAATGTTGGATAGACTTTCTTCGTTACAAAATATCTTCCTTTTTCGTACAACAACATTAACAACTCTTGTCCATACAACAATAATAGCAATAATAGCAAGTAGTGTAACTCTCTTGTTCATCCAATGATAGCAAATTGAATTTGAATTTTAAATTTCAGTTACAAAATTTAGAAGATTGTCCAAGTCCAAAGATTTGTCAGACTTACTCTGGACCAGACCTTACAGGAGCTAATAATTATAATCGAATCAAAGACTACTTGCGCGGAATTATGCTAAAATATGTGTGGCCAAGTCGAAACAATAAACAATATAACCAAGTTTCAGGATAATCAGTATGAACAGAATGTTATGATTAGATAGGATTATCCGTTTCTGTATAGTTTAATTAGAAAGTCTCATTCCATTTCATTAGTTTGACATATGATTGGCATATACAGCTTCGGTCACGTTCTGCGATTGTATCAATAATTGACGATTGACAAACCAATGACTATATAAAAATGTACTCTTTGTTTGACTTTGAAGATGGACCATCTGCCTCACATGATAGAAGTTGCCCCCTTTTTCAGCAACATTTAACAAATACCACATACTGTTGCTTAAAATTCAACACCATTGAGTTGTCAATCAATAAATCTCGTTAGGGGGGGGGGTGGTTTCTATGGGAAGAGAGAGAGAGAGAGTTGAGTGAGATAATAATAATAATAATAATAATAATAATAACAATAACAATAACAATAACAATAACAATAACAACAACAATAATAATTAATAGTAGTAATAATAAACATATTAATAATAATCTATATTGTAATATTTATGTTTAAATGAGAATTATTTCTGTAAAATTAAATTGCGGTTAACATATCCATGTTGACCATATCTAGCTCCAACAAACAACCACTTTCAACAACCATCCAAACAATGAAATTCTTTTTTCTCTACTTTTATATCTTCCAAATCCACAAACCAAACAACTTTTGGAAAGTCAAAATTTATGCGTACGAAAAATCTGTTTTTCCACTTTCCTGCAATTTTGTGCAACCAACAACCCCATATAACGAAGAATAACATGGATAAATATTGAATAAAATAGTACAAATAATACGACACAAAAAATAACATAGTTCGATCAAAATTGGCCTATATGGACAACCGACAGTAAAATATTACTTTATTGCATCAAAAGTGAAACCTTACAAGAGTTTATGCACACAAATACCGTATTACAAAAAATCCATCCCTTACATGATCTACAACGAGATCTCTTCTTCTTCGATCTTAAGATTTTCTTAGCGCTTCCAAGCGCAATCAAACAAAATCTCATTCTTTAATCCTTATAGCCTTTGTCACGCCACAATCTCTCGCAAGTTCGATTGTCCCCGCTGAACGTGAATCACCACGTTACAGCGCTCCCACAGGACAATCGTTCTCATCAGGACGTGATGCCGTGCGAGCCTGGAGTTGTGCTCGCACAAGACGATGACGTCAAACATCATAGTTATCACTGAAACGACCAAGTTGCAGCGAAAGTCAAGTATTGTGTACCAAGCACACATCAGAGTATACGCAGCGAAGCTCTCAAAGGGTTTGCCACCCCCACTTTTCCAAATGAGGGTATTTTGGTTATTCTGAATATCTATTTATTTCTAGTGATTAATAATTATCATAGTGCTATTTACTTAAATTTGTGCTTTGTATTAATAGTTAATGGGCTAGCATATTATTTAGACTTGACACTAGTGAACCCAATTAGACTTGTCATGACAACTAGTGAGCTCAACATGGACTAGGCCCATTAGCCCATTTCCTCTAATTAATTATGAGGATTAGACTAATTTGCATTAGTGTAGAAACTTTCTAAAATAGCCATCCTTAATTATCCTTCATAATTCATCATGTACGAGCATTATAGACAATTGTGGGTGACTTAGAGAAGGGGACATAGGGGGCCGGCCACATATAGCCTCTCCTCTCTCTCATCTCCATTTGCTCATTCATTTTGTGATCCCCAATTCTCTAGATCCCTAATTCACTCATCCCTCCACCAATTCACTTTCATTCCCTCATATTTTTTATCAATCAAGAAGCATTGGAGCTTGGAATTGCAAGGAACACTTGGAGGAGGAGGATTTGCTAAGAGCTCGCGTGCGGATCGAGTCCATTATGTATTTCATTAGAAATCCATCTCCCAATAGGTATAAATCTAAATTTATCTCTAATTTGACGTCCAAATCATGCATCTAACCAATAGGAATCACCCCTTGGCTTAGGGCTACCCATAGGATTAAGAATTAAGTCCATATGGCTTGTATTATAAAAGTTACATGATAATTTGTGTCCAAATAAGAAAAATTACGAGATTGACATATCAATTGTGTGTCATGAGACCAATTAGATCTAATTAGACTTAGATCGGGGGTGGGAGACTAGATACTTGTCCACAAATGGATACGAGTAGGCCGTATCACAATACAGTATGACACGGTGTGATACGTGGCTCATTTTGGATATTTTGTACAATTACTCCTAAATTTTTATTGTAGCAAGTTACTTTAGTTGTATTATGATGATATTGATGTGCATGATTAGTATTTGAGTAGTTGTTTCGGTTTTGACTCTTCATTTGGGTAGGTATCATAAATATCTCAATTTTGCACTCTAAGTGTTTGGTTTTTGGTTAGGAAGTAATTTTATAAGTGTAGTTGTATATTTAATTAATGTGCTAGTATATATATATATATATATATATATATATATATATATATATATATATATATATGGGTTATGTGTTAGTGTTATGATTGCGAGTGTTGGAATCATAAGAAATGGGTAATTAATGTGACTGTGGGTATATGTTTCAATTATGACTGTGAGGGTGATTTGGAGTGTGACTTTGTTATACATGTGTGCAGATGTTGAGGGAAAGTTCAGTGCTGTGTGATTGTGTGTGTGTTGGATTGATGTGGCAGTGTGGGTGTGTTGGTGAGTTGAGTTGTGGAGTGAATGTTAACAGTGAAATCGTGATCGGGATAGGAGACTGGGACAGTGAGTAATAACTGTCCAGGTCAGTGTGTGGGGGAGGGGTGATACCTTAAACATCAGGCCTGTATCAGTTGATACTGATACATGAAGTAGGTTTGGAGGTGTTACTAGAATCTGAACATCGATAGCAACAACATATAGTTTAGCATTAGGTGCACTATTGTGTTAGCATCAGTAGGGGGAGTAAGGTTCAGATTTACCTGTGTGTGGGTTGCTCGAGCATTAGCTCAACAACAGTAGTAAAGCACTATGTCAGTGTTGTGAGGGGAAATATGAGATTGGTCTATTGTGTGGGAAGTTCAATGTTAATCTCAAGTAATATTTGTACCTGGGTGTGTGTACTAGTGGTAGGGGGAGAGTGACTGTGTGCTATTGTGAGGTTGGTGTCTGGGTATAGGTGAGCCGTGTGTGTGTTAGTGTTTAGTAACTTGAGAAAATCTGAGTTGTGTTAAGATGGACACTGATACTTGTATCAGTTGATATAGGCGATGTCATCAGTTACCTGGGACTGAAGATAGGTAATAGTACCAGTTAGCTATTAATTATTATTATATATATATATATATATATATATATATATATATATATATATGTTAATATGGTAGTATCAGTCACTTGTTGTGTTAAATATGATCAGTTAGTATATTAAGGTCAGTTAGTAGTATATATATAATAAGATATGATATTATAAGTTATGTACTAATTAATATATATTATTTAGGATTGACCTAGTATAAACTAGTTATTGACCCATATGAACCTGAAACCATAGTGTGGACCTAGTTTAGCTAGGATAACCTAGTAATGGCCTAAAAATGCATTTTAGTGCATCCTTTAACTTATTTCTCCCTCATTTACACCATTTAACATGATATTTTCCTAAATAGGATTGTGTGATACTAGTTCGGATACCGAGATTTACCTTTTGCTCAGGACAACATGCAAGTACATCTCTCTATTAGTTTTTATTTCATGATAGTGTATATATCACTTGTTCTAGAACTGATATACTTGATTCTGACACATTGTTACACGGACTGGTACTCTATGGATCCTGTCAGGAGATGTTATCCCCTACCGTGTTCAGCGGGTACTCCTTACACATGTATTTTATCGTGTGCATCGGGTATTATTTTTATGTGCTTCATGTGCATCCACTATTTCGTGTGCTAGTGTGACTATATCGTATTCATGTGCGTAACGCGTCGTGATTGAATCCATGAGTATGGGTTGGGGAGGGGAAGTAGAAGCTGGTTATGTGATGAAGTCCTATTTACCTCATGTGTATGTCGATTGTACATCTCACGTACAATCGAGTTACCTTATTCACCTCATGTGCAACCTAAGCCGATCACATAACGAACTTGTGCTCTAAACCACATAGCTAGTATTCCAGTTTCTCTACTTGCAGTTATTTTTATATTGCCTGTATTTATTTTTTCAGTTCATATTGTACTTATCTGCTTGTTCCAACTATATTTTCATTTCTAGTTACCTTTGCATCTTGTATTCTTTCTATTATTTGTCATATATTTTCTACCATATATTTGGAACTGTTTGTAGAGTTTTGTACTTCGCTCCAATCATGATTGGATATATTTTTCAGATGATTGGCTAGAGGAGCTGTGTCCCACTTATTACGGGCCGCAGGACGGCGAGCCATTAGAGGATACTCCCCTAGAGCTGGAGGACCTAGTGACAGTGGCCGATGAGGCCTAGTTATATATATTTTTGGACATTGTATTAGTCTCATTTCTAGACTAATGGCATGTATATATTATTTGGGAGTTGTTTTGTGCCTAGACTATAGTTTGGATTTGTGGATGTATTGTGACTCTTACTTCCTCTCTTTTATTCTATATCATGCTTTCGTCCTCTTTTAGCTTGATATTGTGATTAGGTATTGTTTACCATTACCTTATTATTGTATTGTTCCTCCATTTGGAGTTGAGATAGCATGAAAGGTACCCTTATATTATTGTGTGAAATGTTAGCTAGTTATATTGACTTAGACATCGTTCTACCATCGATGCTGCGACGTAGGCTGGACGTTGTTCACTACTCCTACCCACGTTCCGGTGCGGTTCATGACACATTTTTGTGGTGGCCCATGAAGGTCAAGGTAGTAGTACTCAGACTTAGAGTATTACTACAAGCCTGTTATAGGTTATAGGACTTAGGATCTAGATGAGAGTATACTCAATCACAACTAGAAAATATTTCTAATTTATCGATCTTGCAATCTTTATCATTCTGAATATTGATTTCTTTGAAATATTACTGTCATTCTTTGATGATATCGCATCTTGCGCAGTTTCAATCTGTCTTCAGGATGGCTCCGAAGATCAGATTCATTCCCTCGGGAGCAGCGACAACTTCCTTAGCTACTTCCCATCCCGTTGCGGAGAGAGTAGCTACTACTGCTTCTTCTCCAGTTGAGAGGGTTGCCTCACTGGTCCAGATGGGGGTTTCAGCAGCAGCCTTTGGGGGTGCTCCTCCTCCAGTTTTGAGGACATTCCCGGCTACTTCCGAGGGACTTCCCTCACCACCTCCAGTGCCAGTGGATGCTACACAGTTATTCGCAATTTTTAGAAAGATGATAGAGGCCCAGAGAGCCTAGGCTGAGGCGCAGCACCGGCAGTCCGACGTGATGAGACAGGGCATTGAGAATGTCCATCAGGTGGCCATTGTAGCAATAGAGAGAGGGGCTCCTTCACAGCCGCATGATGCACAACCCAGGCCGGGCAACATACAAGACTTCAAGAAGTTGGATCCCCTCAACTTTCAGGGTACATAGGGTATTATGTATGTCGATGATTGGCTTGAGAACATCAAGCGCGTCATGCGCTTATCCCTCATAGCAGAGGATCTGAAGGTGGAGGCGGTAAGGTTGCAGATGTCAGACATTGCTAGTACCTGGTTCTGGAATGAGCTGCAGTTGACCGATCCGGGATTGACATGTGAGGACTTCAAGGACTTGTTCAGGAAGTTATTTTCGCCTACGGAGAGACTAGACTTGGAGCAACAGTTCCAGAACCTTCATCAGGGGAACTTGTCGGCCGAGGAGTATGCCGCAGAGTTTGGCAGATTGGGAAGATATGCTGCGTACATGGTGTAGGATCCTGAGATCCGGGCGAGTTGATTCAGAGAGGGCCTGAACTGGGAGGTGAAGGCTCTCATTTTTTTGAGCCATGAGGCATGCTTAGCTATCATGAAGGTGGCCCGCAAGGTCGAGAGAGACCTGAGTTTGAGGCCCAAGAGGGACAGAGAGATCTTTGGTGGTAGCAGTAGTGCGGGTCCAACCAAGCGCCCCAGTACCAGTAGCAGAGACATCAGTATTCTGCTCCGATCAGAGAACCAGTACAGCAGGTACACCAGATGCATAGACCAGCTCAGCGAGCTCCTACTTGCCCTTTCTGCAAGAAATCAGGGCATAGGTGGGATGTTTGCAGAAAAAGGCTGGGCTAGTGTTTGTTTTGTGGCTCAGTAGACCACCGGCTGAGGGATAGTCCTAGGACTACAGCTCGTACAGCTTAGGACAGAGCCCCAGTACAGAGAGCACCAACGAGGCTACCTACGGGTCAATAGAGGGGACCTCCATTGCAGACACAACAACAGAGGTTTGTACAACACCAGTACCAGCAGGAGGTGCATAGCAGGGGCGAGCTTTCGCTTTGACAGTTGAGGGGGCCGAGCCAGTCGGAGATGTTATTTCAGGTTCAGTTCTTCTCGATTCTTTTTCAGCTTATGCTTTATTTAATTATGGTGCTTCTCATAGCTTTGCATCTGCATCTTTTACTCTTAAGCATCGTTTAGAGGCTGAACCTTTGGCTAGGACTTGCAAGATCACGATTGGGGATGGCATTATCCTGGCCAGTGATGTTTGCAAGGATCGAAGAGTTACACTGGGAGGACAGGAGTTGAGTGCGTGTTTACTCGTAATGCCACTTACGAGCTACGATATTTTACTCGGGATCGATTGGTTGAGTAGGCACCATGCTAGTATCGATTATCGTAGAGGCGGGATATTATTTCGACCACTAGGAGAGCCAGAGTTTGAGATCGCCAGAGGAGCAACATAGCAGAGCGAGGGTGCTACATATGGAGCCATGGTGGAAGAGAAGGAACCATTACATCCGTTGATAGCAGAGTTCATGGATGTCTTTCTGGAGGAGTTGCCGAGGTTGCCACCAGATAGAGATGTGGAGTTCTCTATAGACTTGGTTCCAGGAACAGAGCCAATATCACAGCACGTCTATAGAGTTAATAACAGTGAACTGGAGGAACTGAAGAAGCAGGTGGATGAGTTACAGGATAAAAATATTACTATGCACAATTCTGAACACAAGTATACGTTTCCATCTTCTCTTTACTTATCTATTAGCTGCACCCCACTTGATCACAAGGACCATACCTCAGGGTGCACTATTAGTTCCTTATTTTTTAGCACTGAACACTTGTCAAACCATAAGAGGTTTTCTATGCATATTCCTGTTGCACAGCATATGAGTAAGGGGCATGTAAAATTAACTTGAAGTAAGCAACAATTCTATATTTACAAGCATACAGTTCTTTTATTTAGCTTATCTTGATTAGTGATGCAACATTAAACTTAGGGACATGCAACTGAGTGTACTAGAAATTCTTTTATTAAGTCGTGCAGACAAAAGGGTTCATCAAAGAGCTGAAGCCACTCATCGAATGAATCAATGAGAGAATGAAAAAAAATCTCACGCAGGTCACGCACCGATCACTCCTTGGTTATGCATCCTAAAATTGTAACAATATTTAGTTAGCATCCTTTGATCTCTTTCTCTTTCAATTCTAAATGAATGCGCATGCGAGGAAAGTGAACTACAAAAACTAAATCATCGAAATCAATACAAAAACGCAAAGCAACACAAAATCAAGCAGCAAAACATCCAATGAAAACTATTGGACTTATTTCAATATAAGCCGATCCATCTGTTGGAACTGTTTAATGCACTTCGTCTGTGATCGATTGGGTCATAAGGTTTCTCCGATACTCAGTTTAAAACTGAGCCACAAACCGAAGGTATTACATTAGTGAATCGGTGGAAGCGTGGCACTACATAATATCTCATCGAGAAAAGTTTCGTCCTTGAAACATAAGAGATCAAGGAGTCGAGAACCAAGGCATCAAGAAGTTAAGGGAATCTGACTCACCAATAATGTGACTCGCCTCGTCTCACCCAAGGTTCAAATTATAAACTCTGGCCCTCCCCATCTGATCAGGCAGCCTATTGCCGTGAGGTGGCGCTTGATTCGGATTCTGATCATGCTCAGTACCGTTATTTCGATTCTGGGGTCCGGGCTTCCAGGTCGGACAGTCCCTGATCTCATAACTTTTTTGTCCACAACTGAAGCACTCTCTGTTAAAGGAACAACAAACTTCCTTAGTGTGACCCCGACGACCATAATAACTGCATCCTTTCCCACGGTACTGATCGATATCGACCTTCTTCTCAGTATCAGTCTTCTTCTCACCGTCATGGTATCTTTGGTAGGAGGGTTTCAAGTAGCGGGTGCCTTCTCTGTAACACTTCATTGTGTGAATTGCTCATTCTGGACTGCTGCCTCAAAAGCTTTAATGTATGATATACACTCTCGGTTCATGACATCATTCCTAATGTCGTCATTCAGGCCTTTATAAACCGATGTGTATGGGCCTCCTCGTTTGGAATCATCTATCTAGCAAACTTAGCAAGCTTGGAGAATTCTGACTCATAGTCTTTGACAGACATGTTCCCTTGCTTAAGTTCGGTAAACTCGTCTTCCTTTATCTGTCTGACAGCTGATGGAAGATACTACACCAAGAATGCATCCATAAAAATTCTTCAAGGAATTTTTTCATCCTGATACTTTATGGCGAGATCCAGCTTCTTGATCTTCTACCAGTCGTGTGCCCTTAACCGTTGCTGCATGGTGGCACACGACACCCTCTTGTTCGTTGGTACCCCAGCAAATTCAAACAGGCCTTCTAACTTTGTTATCCAGTCCATCACCTCATCTATTGCGGTTCTGCCTTTGAACTCTGGTAGGTTCAACTTTAGAAACTCTGCACCTTTAAAGGTAGACTTCCTGGCTGTTGAGGCTCAATGGCTTTCGCTAAGCCCACTCCTCGATACACCGCTGTGGCTACTGCCACAGGAGTTGCAGCTGTCCAGAATTACTGCTATTGGCAGCCAAAGTCGTCACTATCTGGGTCAAAGAGTCAAGCTGTTTCTGTTGTGCCACAGCTCGAGCATCAGCCCGCTGCTGCTGAGCCTCAAATCGTTCTTGTTGGGCATCGAATCGTTCTTGTTGATTTTCAAACATGCCAATCAGTCTATCAATTTGATCATCGCTCACGCTCGGTGTGTGCGATGTCCCTGGATTACTCGCTTTAGGCATCGTGCTACAAAAGAAAGTAACTCACGTCAGTCTCATAACGTATTACGGACTTATTGTATGGGACATTGGGTTTTCATAAACGTTTCCAAATCAGGACCTTTAAAACCAGCAAAATACTTGTATAGCTTTGAAAACAACTTGCAAATTGGGACTTTTGAAATCGCTTGAAAACTTATATCATTTTTAAAAATAGTATTTGAAGAGGCCAATGACGTAAAGCCGTGCTCTGATACCAACTAGTCACGTTCCGATCCCGCAAGGCCATGCGAGGAAAATCGGCCCTTGCGGGATCGGGACGTGACAATTATGAAACTGGCAAGCACTATGGGAATGTCGCTAAAGGTGGATGAGGCTACTAACTATCTGAAGCATCTCTCATATGCTAGAGTATTTGTTGAGGTGCAGGCTACGGAGTACCTTCCCCACTCGATCCCCATTGAGCTCCCGAATGGCCAAATTATAGAGCAAATGGTGTAAGTATGAATAGGTTCCGCCATCGTGCTCCTTGTGTGAGTGATTTGGCCACATGAGGGGAGTCTGCAGTGAGCAGCCGAGAGTGAATGCCCAAGATAATAATTCTCAGGGAGAGGGCAGCGGATTGATAGATGATACAGACCAAAACATACGAGGTATGGAGGAGGATATTGGTACCTCAGGACAGAGATAGCTCATTGCAAGCTGACCCAGAACAACAGAGCATGTAAATACTCCCCTTCCTAATCAGAGCAGGATGGATATTGAAGAGGGTCAGGAGAGTCATGGGAGTCCTTATCATGCAGATAAGGATCTGCCCGAAAGTCTGGGGATGGAGCCCTCTCCCACAATGCGAGTAATGGTGATGCATCTATTCGACTTAATTATCAAAAAGACGCCGCAGGCCAGGGGTGCTCACCGTCGACAATCCAAAGCGGCTGGCCCGGTGTCAGCAAGACAGAAGTGCGGAGGGAATGGGATTCACGACCATGGGATCATCTGGGACTGACTCGTCCGTACCTCTACGGGTGAGCTCTCGGCACGCAAGAGGAATCAAAAAACCGGAAGGATAGGGACATCACCAATAAGACTCCAACTGCTCGATGGCGCGCATCTGGGTGACATGGGACGCTTCGGCTTGGACTGGAACTATTCTGTTTGAATCGGAACAACTGATGGTAGTGGAATTGGTTAACAAAGGGGGACTAACCATCTTCTTGGCGTTGTCTACGGGTCCAACGATAGACGGTTGCAATATAAGTTACGGGCTGACATGATTAAAGTGTGCCAAGGCATTGGTCAGAATCTCCCACTTCTGTTCATTGGCGATTTCAACGCGACTCTCTATACCCAGGATAAGAAAGGTGGTCGTCGTGTCCCTGACAATATTCTCGTCGACTTTCAGAATTGTCTACTGGGTTCGGGATTGGCCTGCCTGAGAAACTCGGGTTGTGCGTGGACGCGGAATAACCATGCCGCTGAGAAAAGGATCTGGTGCAAACTCGACCACGCTCTGGGCAATTCCTTGTGGTTCGATAAGTTCCCGGAAGTGGAGGCTATTAGCCCACCTGCGCTTGTCAGCGCCCACTCGCCTATGTTAGTAAGTTTAACGCCTCACGTAAAACTACTTTCAGGTTCAATAATAGATGGCCACTACGCGAGGGATACAAGGATGTAGTCCAGGCTAGTTTAGCCTCTCAGGTGGTGGGGACTAAACAATTCATCCTTTGTCAACTTCTGAAAGTTACAAAGGCTCGATTAAAGGGCTGGAATGCCCAGAGACAGAAGCCTATATTATTCATAATGTGGAAAAGGAATTAGAGTCGGTGCAAAGCGAAGCCCAGACGGAGGGAGCGGGAGGAGACCTGGCCATTCAGGAGAAACAGCTTCGTGAGGAGGTTTCCAGGCTTCGGTTGCACGAGGAGATCGAACTCCGACGACAACGAGCGAAGTGCGAGTGGCTTAAAAACGGCAACCGGTGTACTAAATTTTTCTACGACGTCATTCGCGCTCGTCAGCACCGGAACCACATTGCTCGGTTAGGGGGAGCAAACGGGAAGAGAAAATTGTAGCTGGTGCCATTGCTAACGAAGCTGTTGACTATTACTCATATTTGTACAATAAAGATGGGCAGATGGCTAGTTTCCCTTCCATTGTATGCAAAAAGCTAGTCACAAAGAAGGGATATGAGATGCTGTGAAGGGAGACGGATATTCAGGAAATCGAAAGCCTTATCAAAAGGGCTGATCCGTCCAAGTCGCCTGGGCCTGATGGGTTCTCTGGTAAGTTCTTCCAAACACATTGGGACATACTCCAACTACCTGTTAGTGAAGCGGTCCGTGAATTTTTTCGATCGGGAAAACTTTAAAAAGAAATGAACCACATCTTTCTCATCTTGATTCCAAAGAAGGATGGAGCCTCCGAGCTTGCGGACTTCCGACCTATTGCTTGCTATAACTTTGTGTATAAAATGATCACTAACATTATTATGTGTTCCAGAATGCAGGAGCTTATGGTTGGACTGATCTCTAAAAACCAATCTGCTTATATTCGGGGGAGACATCTCGAAGAACTACCTCCTAGCACATGAGCTTGTTTGAGATTTTAACAAAATTTGGAGTAATAAAGCCTGTGTGAAACTGGACCTTAGAAAGGCGTACGATACTGTCAACGGAAAATTCATTTGTCACCTTTTAAAGAAAATGTGATCTGACGAATGGTGGGTCTGCAAAGTGGAATAATGCATCTCGTCCCCGACCTTCTTCGTGCTGATTAAAGGCCGACTACACGGGTACTTTCAGAGCAATAGAGGGCTACCGCAAGGAGACCCTTTGTCTCCCTAGTTGTTCACAATTGTCATGGAGTACTTCACGTGTCTCATGGATCGAACCGTCCTCTCAAAAAAGATTCTCCCTCTGTTTTGTCGACTGGATCCAGTGATTTCCCATTTGATTTATGCTGATGATCTTCTGTTTTTTATTAACCCTTCCGAGAGTAGCGGACAACATCTGATAAGGGTTCTAAAAAATTTTGGGATGCTATCCGGGTTGGAGCTAAATAAGAATAAGAGCCGAGCCGGATTTATTTTAATAGTATATGCACCTTTAAAATCCAGTGTCAGCAGTTCCTCCAGCTCGAGCAGGGAGAACTGTCCGTTAGATACCTGGGACTGCCTCTTACGGTTTCCTACGCCCGGGCCATGGAGTGTTCTAATCTTCTTGAAGCCATTCAGATTCGTCTAGACTCTTTTCTTTGGTGGGCGCATTGAGCTTGTGCGAACGGTCATATCGGCGGTGCTTTTCTGTTGGATGCAATTTGTCATTATCTCTTCGACTAGCCTGCAGAAGAATGAACGACTTTACGCTAATTTCATATGGCGTGGAGGGATACACACTATAGCTTGGAAAGAACTGTGCCCCCCAAAAAAGAGAGAAGGGGGAGTGGAATTGAGATCCCTGAAAACTGTGTGGAAATGTATGCTACTGAAGATGGCGTGGAGGATGGATCCTCACTGTGGACTAAGCGGCCTGCGAAGAAATATGCAAGTAAAAAGAATTTTTGGGACCTTGTTGAAGTCAACAACTACTCTGTAGTCTATAAGGCTATCTTTGAAGCAGAGACACAGGCTAAAACCTCATATGACGAAGGTCATATACGATGGGGAGAATACCTCCTTATGGAGCGAGCTTTGGCTCTTATGAGACACGAGCAATGGCACCTACTTAGCAGAACACATTGGTCAGGTCCCTTTGGACTCTTCTAGAGGTAGTGATTGCTGGAGGTTGAATATAGGAGGGTCGGGCATGCTCGTTTTCAGAGAAAATTCGTGAGGAATTCAGGGAGAAATACCCGGAAATAGAGGGATTTGATTTCATATGGGATGAAATGAGTGGCCATGAAGATGCAACAGGCTTTACGAGGGAGACTTCTTACTTTGGCTCGACTCAGTAATTTTGGGATTCACATTGAAGACGAGCGGTGTAGGCTTTGTGGAAGGGAGGAGGAAACCAAAGATCATCTGTTCTGTAGGTGCACTTTCAGCATGGTGGTTTGGATATATATATATATATATATATATATATATATATATATATATATATATATATATATATATATATATATATATATATATATCATCCATTTAAATAAAATAAATTTTTTAATAAAAAAATAATGCTAAATTAACTAATTTTATCATATAACCTCATCATAAATAAAAATCCCGGAGTCTTTTGGGTGGTGCGCAACAAAACATTACGGAAGAAATTAATTGCAAGTAACTATTTTTTTATCTACTACAGAACAAGGATCGACGTTGACAATCGGATCATCCTCCGGAGCTACTACCAGATTGCCCGTAATCTGAAAAAGCATATGAGTTTTCCGTGACAATCTTTGACTTTTGTTCTTTGGTACGTTGATTTTTTGTTGTTGTTGTTGTTGTATTTATTTGGATTTGCATTAAAGTTTCAGTTTTGATATATGTCTTTCTTTTACCATGAATACATTCTCTTATCTTCTTCACAAAGTAAAACTATTAAATCTTGACAACCGGATCACCCTCGGAACCATTACCTGGTCGCACATAATATAATAAAGTTATATTATGTTTCCATTGACAATCTTCGAGTTCTGTTCTTTTGTATGTTGAAGTTTGATCAAATTTAGGTTTTTTTTTTTCGGTTGTGTTTGTTTGGATTTACAATAAAGTTAACTAACCAATTGTTATTTGTTGCATTCAATCATCTCAATTTTATTGTCTATACTGTACTGCCAGCCTATGTTAAGTCTATTTTTCGTATGGATTTTTTCTGATTCCATTGAGAATTTTTGGTTTACCAAGTGTTGTTTGCTGCATGAAACTGCCTTTATTTTATATATTGTTTATACAAAATGAAAGCCAACCATGACATCAGTCTATTTCTTCAGAAATTCTTTCAACCATACAGCAAAATTCTTGGCAAATCGTTTTATTTTTATGTTAAAGTTTGATCAAATTTAGGTTTTTTTTTTTCCAATATATAATCCACTTTGAATTATACTCAATCAAACTCAACCAATAGTTTAAAATTTTAATGAAATATAAAGTTTAGTATAGTATAATTATATCCATCATTTAATACAGTTTAATCTAATATGTAATTTAGATTTCAAATCAAATTTTAAATTAGTTTGATATGATTTTGAAAACCTAAATAAGAATATAAAAAATTGTATGTGCGTAGTTTTATTTTGGTTAACGTTTGTTCTGTAAGAAGATCTTGGTTTAATATTTGTCAAAACCAACTTTTATACAATCTGAGTTTTGGCCACAAAACTTGGTTTGGGGCATTAAAACTAATTACCAAATAGGGTCTTAATCTCTTTAATAACTTATAAAATATTATTGCTTTCTAAATTCAACTTACTACAATATTGACTTCCTAAAATATTTTAGACATCAAAATTTTTTATTTACAACTTATATACTACCCAACATATTGCTTATTAGTAAAGTCAATTAACTAAAAAAAAGATAAATATAAATTATTATATATATATATATATATATATATATATATATATATATATATAAAGAAATTCCTACTCTATAGTTGAGATACCTTCACCCTATTCAATTTGGATCCTCTCTTAAGCCTCGTTTGGTTAGCAAAATCAGGATATTGAAAAAATAAATTAATTTTTTTCTGTGTTTGGATGTCAAAGAAAATGATCTGGAAAAAAAAAAAAATTTCAAGAGAAAAAAATTGGACGAAAAATTGTTTTCCATTCATCTCATATATTCACTTTTCCATCCTCCAATAATTCACTTTTCCTTCTAGTTTTTCGGACCTTTCCAAACAATGAATTTTATTAATCGAAATTATAATTTAAAAAAAAAGTGTAAAGAATTGTTTTTAATTCCTTTCATTTCATTTCTTTTCATTTTTGCGAACCAAACGATACCTTATAGACAATAATAATTAAAAATATGAATATTTTTAAATTGATACAATATTAGTCATTTATATTGCACGACTACCGATATGGAACCGGATACGATTTTTTGGTCTATAACATAGATTGAAATCCACAGAAAAGAAAAGAAAAAAGAGATAATTATTTGAGATAAATGATCATAAACATTTCAGAATAATTGTAAATTGTTTTCATACGAACAATTCTTTAAAGAGAGAACTTTTAATATATTTTTGTAAATAATAAATAATTTGGATTACGACAAATATTAGCAAATTCTTAGGACAAGTTTTGAGATTCTAAAAATCGTAGTAGTGGAGTTCGAATCGACGCGTAACTCTTTTACTCTACTGAGGATCTGACGAATATTTGAAGTCCTTGGTGCGCACAAACAAAATTGAACAGAGGACTCTCGCAAAAGGATGTTTTGACTGCTGATAGAAAGTTGCTCAGTTCTCGAAATCTATCATTGACATATAGAAAAAGTAGTTCGGTTCTCGAAATCTCCCTATCGCCCTCAAGCCTATCTTTGACATATAGAAAAAGTTGTTTCGAAATCTCCTCCACTGGTTCGGCTACTAATATCATGACAATTGTATATCACTATAGCAGCTAAGTTGTGGTGCCTAATTAAGGGGTTGGAGTTCATATCTTGGCTTCTCCTATCGTGCTATGGATGGATGTACTGGAGAATTCTTCAAGGGTTGGAAAAGTTTTCCAGCACAGCTGCACAAGTTTTCCATGGGACATTGGCTTGGCTTATCATCACCGAGTAAAAATCTGTAGGTACCTCTTTACTTATTCAAACTTAATATTGATGGCGCCATCAATGAAACAGATGATAAAGGCGGAGCAGGTTACATCATCAGGAACCACGCGGGAATCCTATGCAAAATCAGAGGCCTCAAATTCGATGGTAGATGTGCAATCTACAATGAAGCTCTAGCACTGAGAGTAGAACTAATGCAGTCATTAAAGAAAAATAAAATGATAATCCAAACATTAAAAGCGATGTTAAAGATGTTATGGACATCATTAACAACAACAACAACAAAGAACTGCCCTGACTGATAACAGTCCCTATTGTATGTTATTCCCTAAACAGATCTTCATATGGATTGAACAGATGCCAGAAACAAAACTCTGAACGAGCTTGTTAGGAAGGTAGCAACAAAACTCTGAACGAGATTGTTAGGATGGTACAAGATCTTCCTGAACGGAGATCTAAACTCAAGACGAGTGCCTTCTCCAGCAAACAACTGGCAGAAACAAGCGTTGTTCTTCCTTGCAAACGCAGTTGCAATTGAGATAGAATAAGAACCAATAAAACGAAAATAATCTTCGTTCTTCCTTGCAAAACGTAGTTGCAATCAGACAGAACGCACAAAGAAGAAAATAGAGAAGAAGACAGAATAAAATTATTCTTGTTGTGACGGTAAAGACCACCGTTGCTCAAAGCAAGATTCGTGCTCTATCGACGATCTGCTCTCAGGAACCAGCAAGTTCACAAGAGAAATTATGTAACGCTTGTAGTCACCTCTTTGTATAACTCGAATGGACTCCTTTGGACTTCTCTTTTTCAATTTTTTTTTTGGTGTCTCAAAAGGAGGCTAGAAGGCTCTTTATATAGGAAAAAATGGAGGCCCATTCTCCTCTTCTTTCCGATGTGGGACTAAAAAATTAATATACAAAATTGATATCCCACAATTGCAGCCCAATGCATAGCCCGCTCAGCGCCCATTCATGCAACACGCGCATGCAACCCGAGCATAAAACTCGCGCACAAGCGCATTGCGATGATGCTGACGTGCTAAGTGCAAAGTGCGCTAACAAAGCGCCACTTTACGCCCTTGAGCCCGAGTCCGAGTCTGAATCGCTAAGCCCCTTTAGGGCTTTAGCTCCTATGGAATAATATCCAAGAGCATGACAAAAAGCTTAAAATCTTTCATTGAGGAGCTAATCATTTTTTTCTCCTAATAAAATACCCCCACATGGCACCTATGGGCCCCACCACACCCCATGTGCACACCTCAACACATACAAAGTATTATATTAAGATACCCACTTGGTGGTGTAGCCAATGTGGGACTATCTTTACTAGTCCAAAGATAAAAATACCAACATTCCCCAACTTATCTCAATATATGGGTTGAGCATTCCCCACAGTGACTACCCATCATGCATTAGGATAGATGTCGCTTCGACTTGAATATTCCCGCATGGGTCGAATAATAGTATGAAACAAGAATGGACTAAGCCTTTAATTTTGCACCGTAGCTGCAATTCTTTTCACTCACACAATGACATCAGCTGTGCTTCCAGTGGCACATTAAAGGCCATGTGCACGGCTGATTTAGGTGTATGTATCTTGGACGTCTACAAGTTTATCCTCAAGAGACGACCAATATCTTTTTCCATACACTCTAGGTGAGTTCTTTTAAAGAATCCTTGGCATGAAGTATTGCGCTTCCTTGCGGTTGTTTTCCATTTAAATCAAAAGAAAGAACTAAGAGAACTTGATTTGATTAACAAAGTAGAGAGTACAGAGAAGAGTCCTAAGAGACAATCTACGTACAAATTTATTTTGATCTGGGGTGATGGTGGAGGGTTAGGAGTGTAGCAACTCTCTTTACTCCGTGGACGATCCAGACGCAGAAGCTTCTCTCCTTGGTTTTAGTGTGAATCCGCAGATAGCTAGCCACCCTTTTGGTTCGGTCTCTCTCTGAAACAGAAAAATCCAACCTTTAGAACATTCAAGTTGCTCATATTTATAGCCATCGTACTGATGGGCTATGGGTGCCGCATATGTCTCTGTTTGGTGGCCGCATAAGGTTCCTCCAACTGAATGTGGTTGCAACTGTTGCAGCTGTTTGTGGTATTAAACGAAAGAATGAAGATGTATTCAGGATAGGGTTTACACGAAACCCGGCTTCTTTGGTTTACAAACAAACTTGTACAATTTGATCCTATACGAGGATGTGGGAGTACAATTTATTTAATCTGGGTAAATATTGCTATAGGTGTCTGATCTGCAGTCGATCACTTTAGCCCTTGGATCACACGATGTTGAAGAAGTGCCGTAGAAGACAGGAAGCAGCTTCGAAGGTTGCAGAAGAGGGTGGATGCACGATGCCAAAGTCGTCGATCCCTACTCTTTGCCTGAGCTCCGGATTCTTCTCTCTCTCTCTCTCTCTCTCTCTCTCTCGACCTCTGGTTCGATCTTTCTTGGAAGTTCGACCTTGGATCTGATATTGGTTTCTTGACCAATTTTTCTCCTCCTTTCTCCTTATTGATAGAGGTCTCTATTTATAGAGTTTTAGTGACAGTGACCACTCCGTCGGTGTAGAAACCGAGGAGTGGAAAGTACAGCACCCTTTTACACAACGGTTAAAGTAACCAATGCCTGCGTATAAATGATCCTTTGAATGAGCGTGTGATGCGGGTCCAACTAAAGGACAAAATTCGTATAATCGCTACGAAGATCACGGCGTAGAAGCCACGTAGGTAGGTATCCTTTGTGTAGAAGAGGTTGGCATAGAAGCCAAATGTCTGTCACCATGGCATAGAAGCCAAATAGTCATCAAACCGGCATAGAAGCCAAATCGGCGTAGAAGCCGAATAGGCGTAGAAACCGAGTGGTCATAGAGGCCGAGCAGGCGTAGAAGCCGAATGGACGTTGAAGCCGAGCGGTCATAGAGACCGAGCAGGCGTAGAAGCCGAATGGGCGTTGAAGCCGAGCGGTCATAGAGGCCGAGCAGGCGTAGAAGACGAGTGGTCATAGAGGTCGAGTAGGCTTAGAAGCCGAATGAACGTTGAAGCCGAGCGGTCATAGAGGCCGAGTGAGCACAGGAGCTGGATGGGCGTAGAAGCCGCTGCGTACTGTGCCAGAGTGCTGATGTGGATTTTTAGCCGGAATTACGGCTTTTGAAGATATAATCAAATCTCTTGCATTAAATGCCGAGATTTGCCACCGTCCTGCGCATTAAATATGGAGACATATTTTTGAAGGTCTGCAACCCCTTCTACGCATCAGTCGCAGAGACGTGCCTTGAGAAACTGTCACCGCTCTGTGCATTAGACGTAGAGACGTGCCTCGAGCAACTGTCATCGCTCTGTGCATTGGACGCAGAGACGTGCCTCAAAACCCGTACGGAGTGTAGCTTTTGATGTGGCAGGCGGTTTGTCTACTGTAGAATGTAGACAGCTCGTGTCTGCCTGTGTAAAATAAGGTAGCGTATCCCTTCGTGTTTTGTAAAAGCAGTTTACGCAAAGGGGATGGCGGTAAATGACAGCCTGGGTCGCAGTGCTGTGCCATCATTATAGCCGTCGTCTGGGTAGTCGAGCCGTATCCCTTTGTCAGAAGTCCAGACGTCAGGTTCATTGCAGGATCTTCATTGCAGGGTCTGACAGGTTCACTTCGGAGAATACGAAGCGTCTCTTGTACACCTCAATGCTGCGTCTGAAAGGGGATAAGTTTTACGCCCTGGAGGCGATAAGTTTTACGCCCTTGAGGCGATGAAGCACCCCGTTTACGCTGAAGTGGTTTGGACGTACTGCCTTACGCGGATGGCCCTTTGAGCTTTTAATATTTCACGCTGTGTTTAGCAGAAAAAGCTCTGTTGCACACTTGATGGCTTTGAAGGCCTCTGCTTACGCTGCTCTGCACCAATATGCTGCGTATAGCCATCCGGCGTATTTTTCATGCTTCTACAGCAGCATGGTGCGGGCAAGCCGCCACGTGGGTTTGGTTAGAATTTTTTGTTTGAAGAGATCTCGGGGCAGTGATGTGCATAACTCAGTCAATTGGATACTTGGACAACACTACCTGTGCGAGAAATCGTCTTCAGTTGTAACAGGAAATCTTATGAGTCGAGAGCCGCATACTGTTGTAGTCGCATAGAAGCTCTCATTTGGCCTTGGTCGGAATGACCTTTTGGCCGTATGTGGATGAGGTCGCATGGTTCTTGAAGCCACATGCATACTCTTGTTTGACCTTGGTCAGGTGGACGCTCTAGCCGCATGATATGGAGGCCACATAGGTCTTAAAGCCGCATACATAGGACACGTCGCATGGCCCGTCTGTCGAGACAATTAATGCACTAATGTGATTTGTTGTCTTTTTCTGAGCTGTCGTCTACACGGATTCTGAAGCATCTCAGGGTGATAAGTGAGGCGTTAGAGCTTCTGACAGACATCAAAATCTATGTCAGGGGATTTTATGCGACTGTCCTACTCTGTGGTCGTTCAGGCCGTATTTGGGAACTGCATGGAGTCGAAGCCGCATTGGGCCAGAGACGCATGAGATCCATGGAGTCTAGAATGCATTAGGCCGGAGACACATGGAACGCATGGAGTATGGAACGCATTGGGCCAGAGACGCATGGAACACATAGAGTCTGGAACGTATTGGGCCAGAGAAGTATGGAACGCATGGAGTCTGGAATGCATTGGGCTAGGGACGCATGGAACGCATGGAGTCTGGAACACAATGGGCCAGGGACGCATAGAACGTATGGAGTCTGGAACGCATTAGGCCAAAGATGCATGAAACACATGGAGTCTGAAATGCATTGGGCTAGAGACACATGGAACACATGGAGTCTGGGACGTATTGGGCCAGAGACGCATGGATCTTTTATCGTTTTCTGCATTCGTGATATTTTATCTGTTGTATACTGCCAAAATTAATTATGATGAAACTGTCAGCACGGATTCCAATCAGCGGTGCAGGATTCAAGGCGGTCAGAATAACTGTCTGTTTTATCAAAGTCATAAATGCTTTGATGTGAATGTAGGGATGATGCGTCAAAGAGCGGTATGCTTCTCGGGATATCATGTATCTGTGGCTGTCATGCGTCCGTCACTGTTATATGTCTCTTACTTATTTGTTGACTATAAACTGGAGCACATGGAGGGGTTTTCATGTTTCTATAAGACCCCCTTCAAAGTTTTCAGACTTGGCTAAGTCTGGAATACTTTGAATAAGAAACATGAAATTGGCACATATTCACTGTCCGCCTCCTTCTGCTAAGTTCTTCAGGTTGACGCATGTGGGACGATAGCTCAGAGGTAACGTAGACGTGAGCTGATCAATGGACATATCGAGAGGTTAGGTATGGTCCTAAGGACATCCCACCGAAAAATTTTGGTGGACCTATTACCCTGTTGCGCACTTTGGGGTACGAGTCATATATTCGAAAATAAACCCTACCAGAGATAATATGGACGTGATAGGTTTTGTGGATCCATTAATTTTTGTACACGTTAGTGCAAGTAATATGTTTGAGACAAGCCCTGCCAGAGGTAATATGGACGTGGCAGTTTTTGTGGACTTAACACCGTGGGCATACTCTGAATTGGGTACGGGTGATAAGTTGGAAGAAAATCGATATCAGAGGTAATATGGACGTGATGATCGATGGTCAAGGCCAGAAAGTTTGCTCAGAGGTAATATAGACATAGCAAACTCTTGGGTTGTTGACTTATTACCCATGGTATACCTTAAGTACGGATAATAAGCTAAAATTACTAGCACTATCAGGGGTTATGTGAACGTGATAGCAGAAAAGTCAAAGAAAAAACTTTACTCAGAGGTGATATGGACATGAAAAAGTTCTAAAAATATCTTATTCAGAGGTAATGTGGACATGGTAAGATATGATTCTGTGGGAATAGTGGAGAGACGTAGTTCAGAGGTAATATGAACATGAACTAACTTTTTCTCTGCTGGGGAAAAGGAAAGTAGTTCAGAGGTAATGCGGATTTGAACTATCCATTTCTATTGTGAGCATCCCACCGGGAGGTTTTGGTGGACCTATTACTTCTTGTCCTTGAGAGTACAAGTAATAAGTTTGAGATAAAATCCTATCAGAGGTAATATGGTCATGATAGGTTTTGTGGACCCATTACTTTCTTTTGTGCACTAGGGTATAAGTAATAAGTTTGAAATAGGCCTTGCCATGAGTGGTATAGTCGTGACAAGTTTGGTGGACTTCACACAGTTGGCGCACTTAAGTTTAAGGGCAGGTGATAAGTTGAGTTGACGATTGGTGATAGTCATAGGGAGAGGTTTGCTCAGAGGTCACTTGGACATGGCATACTCTCGGGGGAGGATGTGAGGATAATAGCTAAGGGGTAACGTAAACGTGAGCTGATCAATAGCCATAACAAGAGGTTAGGTACGGTCATGAGGATATCCCACTGGATGATTTTTTGTGGACCTATTATCCTTTTGCGCACTTGAGGTGCGAGTAATAGATTTGAAACAAACTCTATCAGAGGTAATATGGACGTGATAGATTTTGTGGACTTATCACCGCTGGTATACTCCGAATTGGGTACGGGTGATAAGTTGGAAGACAATCGATATCAGAGGTAGTATGGATGTGATAATCGATGGTCAAGGCTAAAAAGTTTTCTCATAGGTAATATAGACATAGCAAACTCTAGGGTTGTGGACTTATTACCCATGGCGTACCTTAAGTACGGATAATAAGCTAAAACGACTAGCACTATCAGGGGTTATGTGAACATGATAGCAGAAAGTTGAAAAGCAAAACTTTACTTAGAGGTAATGTGGACATGGAAAAGTTCTAAAAATATCTTAGTCAGAAGTAATATGGACATGGTAAGATATGATTATATAGATAGTAAGGATATTCCGCTGGAGGATTTTGGTGGACCTATTACCCTTTTGCGCACTCGGGGGGTGCGAGTAATAGATTCGAAACAAACCTTATTAGAGGTAATATAGACGTGATAGGTTTTGTGGACTTATCACTACTGGCAAACTCCAGATTGGGTACGGGTAATAAGTTGGAAGAAAATTAATGTCAGAGGTAATATGGACGTGATGATCGATGGTCAAGGCTAAAAAGTTTGCTCAGTGGTAATATGGACATGACAAACTCTAGGGTTGTGGACTTATTACCCATGACATACCTTAAGTACGGATAATAAGCTAAAAAAACTAGCACTATCAGGGGTTATGCGAACGTGATACTAGAAAGTTGAAAAGCAAAACTTTACTCAAAGGTAATATGGACATGGAAATTTTTTAGAAATATCTTACTCAGAGGTAATGTGGACATGGTAAGATATAATTCTATGGATAGTAAGGACATCCCACTGAAGGATTTTTTGGATCTATTACCCTTTTGCGCACTCGGGGGTGCGAGTAATAAATTCAAAACAAACTCTATCAGAGGTAATATAGACGTGATAGGTTTTATGGATCCATTACTTTTTGCGCATGTTAGTACAAGTAATAGGTTTAAGACAAGCCCCGTTAGAGGTAATATGGCAGTTTTTATGGACTTATCACCCTGGCATACTCAAGATTGGGTACGGGTGATAAGTTGGAAGACAATCGATATCAGAGGTAATATGGACGTGATGATCGATAGACAAAAACCTGGGAGGTTTGCTCAGAGGTCCCTTGGATATGGCAAACTTAGCAGGGGAGAGATGTTAGGATAGTAGTTCAGAGGTAACATGGACGTGAGTCGATATCCCAGAAACTTGCTGAGGAGTAATTTTTTGGGTGTAGTCTATCCGAGCATGAAGATAAACCTGAGAATTGCTCTGTTGGGGAGATTGATAGGATGATAGCTCAGAGGTGATATGGACATGGCTAGCGTCTAAAGAGATTAGTTTTTGAGTGGTCAATGCGGGATTGTGTGAGTGGACCTGAGGACCACTCCGCTGGGGAGACTTTGGGGACTCATCATCCGTTACGTATCTAGGGTTCCAGGATACAGATAATGGGTTTTATGAGAATTTGTAAAGAATGAGAGAATGTTGCACATGGGCACTTGTTGGGGATGAAGAACCAAGAGTTGATTTGTACATCTGGGTTGTCCTGTTGGGGATGAGGGGAGTACATGTCTAGTTTAGACGTAGTACTTTCTTGAGGAACTTGTCGTTGATAGGCATCAAGAGCAAGTTGTCATTGGATTTCCCTAGTCGGTATGCATCGTTGGAAAACAAGGTTTCCACAATGAATGGGCCCTCCCCTTAAGATTGGGATTTGCCGGTCGTCTTGTGATTTATGGCACGTACAAGCATCTCCATATCCTAGCCCTCTGCGAGTGCTGTTGTAATAACTGTCGCATTATAAAGGAGTACGTCTTCCTTTACCAAAGTTCAGACCTTCAGCTTTTTGGAGGTCGTATCCCATCTTCGATATAAGATGGAGTGATTGTTAGCTGTAATATTAGAACTGGGGTAGCTCATCATTTATTGCGTTGAATACTGTTGATGACTTAGCCTACGCCGAATAAGGAACTCTGTGCATAGGAACACTGCCACATATACATGATCGAGTTGGTTGAGTTGTGCGCATAGGATCACTGCCGCATGCGCACGATTATTTACCATGTCGAGGACTACCGTTTGCTGCATATTTTTGTATATCGTGCAGGGGAACACTGCCTGTTGCCCATAAGGATTCGTTATGACGAGAAGTGCTGAAGACTTGCTTGGATGCGTACAATGAACGATGTCTATCATACTCCATTGCTGATGAGTCATGTGAGACTTAGATTTTGTGCACAAGGAGACTTGTAGAGCTGCGCTGAGCATCCGAAGTATATAATTTGTGCTTTCTAAGGCAAGGATACTACGACCCGTCCTGCATTGCTTCCCCTTTGACCTAGTCGTTGAAGGTGCTATTTTCTGTGCCAGTTTTTGAGCAATGACCTCACTTCTTAGGGTTGTAAGTGATACCAAGCCTGCTACTCTGCTGCGAGCTGGCGGGAGGTTGACGACATCCCTGGTTGGCTGGGCTTCCGTCACTGGGAATTTACCTAATTGGAGGGACACTATGTTCGCAATGATTGTCCTATCCTCGAAGTCGAGGGTGAGCTCGTTGGCATCGACCAATTGCTGGATACATCTCTTTAACACAGAGCAGTCTCTGGTTGGATGATGAATGTACCGATGAAAGAGGTAATATTTTGGATCATCGACCTTGTCAGCCTCTTCAAGGCATCTGATGTTGTGTAGCCGAAGTTTGTTTCCCTTTATCAGTATGTTAAAGATTTTAATGATATTGTCATCAATGAAGGAGAAAGTCTTCTTTGGATTTGGTGCTTCCGATACCTGATTCTTACGGTCCTCAAGAAAGACGGGTAATTTTGCATCATTTTTGGACTCAGAGGGAATTCTACCCCCAGCTTTGGGTGCTGCTCTGTCTTGTCGAGGGAGACTACCCCCAAACATGTCATTGTCTGGTTCTTAGGGATCACTGTCCTCACAGAATGACGGGTTGGTATGGATTACCAAGAGATTGCTACTCCCGGCTTGTAGAGTTATTGTGGGCCCTGAGGGTGGCAAGACAATGTTCGCCTTGATCTTCAGAATTTTCTGGGCCAGAGTCTGTATTGTAGCACTCATGGTGTTCATCATTGCATCAAGAGCATCGAGTCGTTGGTGATGGCTAATGTAATACCTCGTTTCGCTCAAGCGGACTACCGATTCAAACGGTAAAAGTGCAATATCCCGACCCGCTTTGCTCAGGCGAGAATACTCATTTGAGGCAAAGGATATCCAGACTTGTCCCTACAGGAGTTCAACTTAGGCTTTTATAGGCTCACTTGACGTATCGCTCAACCGAGGTGAATCATCGCTAAGGTGGGTGGCTACGGTGAACTTGTCTTTGCTTAGCCAGCATACATAAAATACAGAATATTTCATGCTAGTCGCTAGGTGAATCACCCCATGCATGCTAATAAGAATACAATGCACCTAGCTAAGGAAATAATCCCAACTTGTATTGCTTGTGCTAGAACATGAAAATAAAATATTGCTTATATTCAAACCCTCGCATGCTAAGTTCCCTTAAGGTTTTATCTCTCGGCTTACCTTCGGGTTCGAGCTAACGTGTTTGCTTAAGTTTCTTAGAAACGAATACTTGCTTGCTTATAAATGTCTAACGTTATTCGTATCGTGCATGCATCGAGTCAGCCAGAAGATTATCAAATAGCTCTTCTGTGAAATTAAACCCGCAAGTATCCGGGACCGTTAGGTCACCAAGGCAATCCCCCAACCAGGGGCATGCATCAAAGCAAGTGAATACTGAATGAGAATCCTGTCACATTACAATTGAATGATAATCATATCAAGTTTACCTTTGAACGAGAATCAGGTCAACGAATCCAAGAATCACAGCTCGTAGAGCAAACACTCGGTTCAGAACAAGAATCATGGATTATCATATCAAGTTATGGATTTGGAAAGACCCTGACCTGTATGTCGCAAACAACTTGTGCACAAGGTATTGATTATTCAAGTTCCTGCAGACGGTTACCGGGGCACCGGGGCCGATCCGATCCTGATGGAACTTCAAGATAGTTGCATGTTTGTAGGCGGTATAGAGTGAACGCCCCCTTGGCCTCGCATCTTGCTCCATACCGTCTCGGGCAAAGGTGACGTGTAGCGATACAAGACCTCTCTCACCTAACTGTCCCTAGACTATAACTCATCCTTCATGGCTATGCCAGCGACCTATTATTCATATAGATAAGTCATCCTCGCTTAGCGGTAATCCGCGTGCGAGTTATTGCATCGCATCAAGAATATTCGAAATGCCTGAACGATCATGACACAGTATTTGCATATGATATTGCCCTGAATGTTATATATGCTTGTGCTTGAATTAACAATATTTGCCTTGGACAGGGAAGGTTAAATGGTATGTTGGTAAGTCTTGTCGTGTTTTTTCTTATATCGCACGGCGCACTGCTACACGAGTTAGGTTATTCAATATGCCATAAAACTGATCCTAAGGCAACTAGAAAGACAACATAATAGTTGGTGCACGGAACCTATACTACGTGTTTGGATTTGTTGAGCGGGCGAGTAGCCTCCCCACCAGTGCATTCAATGTACTGATAATCCACCAGATCTTTTGCAGGGTGCGAGAGAACCTCGTTCGGTGCGGATGCCTCCTTCGTGCGTGCTAAGGCCTGGATTCCACTCTGAAGCCTTGGAGCGTTACGTTCGAAACTAAAGCACATATACTAGATATAATATTGGAACATCATCTGAACATCGCCCTTACAATTATTCCATAATTGTAGCCACTTGGCATGCTTTTATTGTTTGAGAGAGAGAGATCTGAGCGAATTATAATCTCGGCCAAGCGCCGCCTGTAACACTTATTTATATCAATAAAGAGTTGCTTTACTTCAACTTGTATT
The DNA here is from genome assembly GCA_036927795.1 of Iris macrosiphon. NCBI lineage: Eukaryota > Viridiplantae > Streptophyta > Magnoliopsida > Asparagales > Iridaceae > Iris > Iris macrosiphon. The sequence continues at coordinate 70,903,102 of JAYESA010000009.1, read as the reverse complement.
ATTCAATGATTCCGCTATTATCGACTCAGTGAACTTGTTACCGATCGCCTAGGCGTTCATGACTCGGCTGCACTCAGACAATCTGTGTGACTCCGTGGCTTAGAACTCTTACCGCCAGCCAATGAACCATGGCCTTGCACGGGCGCAGCTCACGCTCGTGCGACATCACGCCCGGATGGGTCAAAGTGATCGTTCCACTGGAGCACTGGCGTGGTCATTCTCGCATAGCGGGGATGACCGATTTAGCCTGCGGGAGATCGGGGCATGACAGACAGGTATCAGAGCGGAATCAATTATCTGGCCCAAATCCGTTGCTATGACTCTGAGATATTATCGATATGGTATTGCAATAGAGCATTCCATATAATAAGTCCATAGATATTCTCGAGGTACAAAATGTTTACTAAACTTGATTTGCTTGATTGTTTCGATTGAGTACGGCGAGGGATGGCACTATCGCTGCTCGAAATATCGAGAAGTTTATCCTTGAAGTTTCGAGGACAAAACTTTTTTTTGGTTGGTAAGTATGTAATGCCCCGCTCCGCGTCGGCATTATGTATCAGGTGAGTGGACAGAACTTCGTTCTCTGATTCTTGCACGCCTTAATAATAATCTGAGTTTTTGCTTGCAATGTTTTTATAAGAGATTGATAGAACCTACCTTGCATGTTAATGAACGAACTCACCAAGCTTGTCTTTGAAACGATAAGTCTGCTTAACAAGAATCCTAAAACGCTTGTCTATGAGTGCATGAACATGTTCACTATCGTCTATGCTTCGAGAGAACCATATTATGCCTTAATGTGTTCAAATGATAAGTCGAATTGCCCCACAACAATGATAACTATTCTGATGGTCCGTCACGTCTGCATACTAGAGTTTATTTGATAGTGTTCCATGCATTCGCATTGATCGGACAATGGCGTTTGGTGGAGAGCTGAACTGCATGTGTCATTAGCCACCATAGGTCACAGCTGCCATTAGCATCAGATGAATGAGTCATTGGTATGCTGGATCAACCGCTACCGATCCTGAGATACTTGGGGACCGTCCTGCATATAAGCTAGATCATTGTGTTGGCTTGGATAGATGGACTGCCCCTAAGATGTACATGTGTGTCTAGCTATGCATTTTTCCCTCGAGTCGCACGAGACACGCTGCGCACACCCTGAAATGGAATGAACGACTTGTCTTGCTTGCTTATTGCATATGAAACTCTGTTTCCAAAGATGTTTCCAAAATAATGTAATATGACTCTGCTATCGAACTACAAGAAATGAACATAGGTAAAACTAGAAAGAGCACTAGTAATATAATATTTTATAACATGATTACTAAGTGTTGGTTTTAGTAAATGCTTGTTTCTGTTCAGTTGTTTTATCTCACTAGTACTTATAAAAGTGCTGACCCACCAACAGTTTACTTGCTTGCAGGTACTGGATCGTCCGAGGGAGCGATAGATGTGCCTCAGTCCCTAAGACCTAGAATCCTGGTTTCGATTGTGCCCCGAGATGTTATCGTATAAGGGGGGCATAATATATGGAACAAATGCCTTTGCTAAGAGAACCCAAGTCCCTCGATTTGTCCCGAATACTCAGTTGGCTAAATGCATTGCATTGCAAAAAGTCCCTTTTCGCTGCTTACTCGATTGATGCGATGATAGCCAATAACAACTTAAACGATAAAGCCTTGTGCGGGCGCAATCCCAGGCCCGTACGGCATCACGTCCCGTAGTATCGAACGGGCCATTCCCTTCCTCGTACCTGTGGGACAGGCGCGGTTATTCACGTCCGGTGCGCCGAGGCACGGTGATTTGTGTCCTGTTCAATAACTCGGCTATGGGGGCGAGGAAGCGGCGGTCCGTCCGAACGGCCCTTCTATGGGGCCGGGGCATGACATAATGGTATCAGATCCTAGCTTATACGCCTTTGGACTTCATTTCGATTATCATAATTTAGAAAGCTCGTTCGTGGGTTATGTGCACGCTCTCTCTCTATGTCCCTAACGGAATATTCCAACAATGAGTCTAAATACTTTCAAAAAGTGCATTAGATTGTTGTGTTTGCTTGTATGAAATTATGAATCTAGGGCCTTTGTGCCGACCTGTGCAGACCCTTATAATTTTTGCAAGTAGCTTATACGATTTCACTATCCCTAAGTTTGGTTAAATGCATATGTTTGAGGGACGCCTTGAACGTGTGCACGATCCAAGACTCAAGGAGATGTGAAACTCGAGTGCAAAGACTTCGCTATCGCTAAGTTGGTTGGCGTGCATGTGTTTGGAGCGCTACAAATACGTATACGATCCAGACTCACGATATGCAGATCTCGAATGCTTGTGCAAGTGAATATTCAAATGAACAAGTATAACGACTTGTATAGGTTTGCCTCAGCCTTAGATCGTTAATCAATATTGATACACTTGGGATAGATTCCATAATGCGTTAGTACGTCTTATCCTCATTAAGTCTCAAGGACGAGACTTTTTCTGAGTTGGGTAGGATGTAACATCCCATTCCGTTCAAGCGGACTGTCGATTCAAACGGTAAAAGTGCAATATCCCGACCCACTTTGCTCAGGCGAAAATACTCGTTTGAGGCAAAGGATATCCAGACTTGTCTCTATAGGAGTTCGGCTTAGGCTTTCAGAGGCTCGCTTGACGTATCGCTCAACCGAGGCGAATCATCGCTAAGGTGGGTGGCTACGTTGAACTTATCTTTGCTTAGCCAGCACACATAAAATACGAAATGTTTCATGCTAGTCGCTAGGTGAATCACCCCTTGCATGCTAATAAAAATACAACACAGCTAGCTAAGGGAATAATCCCAACTTGTATTGCTTGTGCTAGAATATGGAAATAAAATATTGCTTATATTCAAACCCTCGCATGCTAAGTTCCCTTACGATTTTACCTCTCAGCTTACCTTCGGGTCCGAGTTAACGTGTTTGCTTAAGTTCCTTAGAAACAAATGCTTGCTTGCTTATAAATGTCTAACGTTATTCGTATCGTGCATGCATCAAGTCAGCCAGGAGACTATCAAATAGCTCTTCTGTAAAATTGAACCCGCAAGTATCCGGGATCGTTAGGACAGCAAGGCAATCCCCGAACCAGGGGCATGCATCAAAGCAAGTGAATACTGAACGAGAATCCTGTCACGTTACAACTGAATGATAATCACATCAAGTTTACCTCTGAACGAGAATCAGGTCAACGAATCCAAGAATCACAGCTGGTGGAGCAAACGCTCGGTTCAGAACAAGAATCATGGATTATCATATCAAGTTATGGATTTGGAAAAACCCTGACCTGCATGTTGCGGACAACTTGTGCACAAGGTATTGATTGTTCAAGTTCCTGTGGATGGTTACCGGGGCACCGGGGCCGATCCGATCCGGATGGAACTTCAAGATAGTAGCATGCTTGTGGGCGGCATGGAGTGAATGCCCCCCTTGGCCTCGCGTCTCGCTCCATACAGTCCCGGGCGAAGTTGACGTGTAGCGATATAAGACCTCTCGCACCTAACTGCCCCGAGACTATAACTCGTCCTTTATGGCTATGCCAGTGACCTATTGTTCATATAGATAAGTCATCCTCGCTTAGCGGCAATCCGCGTGTGAGTCATTGCATTGCGTCGAGAATATTCGAAATGCCTGAACGATCATGACATAATATTTGCATATGCTATTGTCCTAAATGTTATATATGCTCGTGCTTGAATTAACAATGTTTGCCTTGGACAGGGAAGGTCAAATGGTATGTTGGTAAGTCTCGCCGTGTTTTCTCTTATATCGTACGGTGTACTGCCGCACGAGTTAGGTTATTTAATATGCCATAAAACTGATCCTAAGGCAACTAGAAAGACAACATAATAGTTGGTGCACGAAACCTATACTATGTGTTTAGATTTTTTTAGCGGGCGAGTAGCCTCCCCACCAGTGCATTCAATGTACTGATAATCCACCAGATCGTTTGCAGGGTGCGAGAGAACCTCATTCGGTGCAGATGTCTCCTTCATGCATGCTAAGGCCAGGATTCCACTCTGAAGCCTTGGAGCATTGCATCCGGAACTGAAGCACATATACAAGATATAATGTTGGAACATCATCTGAACATCGTACGTACAATCATTCTATAATTGTAGCCACTTTGCACGCTTTTACTGTTTCAGAGAGAGAGAGAGAGATATGAACGAATTATAATCTTGGCCAAGCTCCGCCTGTAACACTTATTTATATCAATAAAGAGTTTCTTTACTTCAACTTGTGTTATTCAATGCTTCCGCTATTGTCGACTCCGTGAACTTGTTACCGATCGCCTATGCATTCATGACTCTGCTCCACTCGGACAATCTGTGTGACTCTGTGGCTTAGACCTCTTACCGCCAGCCAATAAACTATGGCCTTACACGAGCGCAGCTCACGCTCGTACGACATCATGCCCGGATGGATCAAAGCAATCGTTCCGCGGGAGCGCTGGCATGGTCATTCTAGCCTAGCGGGGACAGCCGATTTAGCATGCGGGAGATCGGGGCGTGTCTGCTGAGCCCTTCCGCCTTCGGTTTTTGAGTTGCACTATCCTTAGGGAAGACGGGCATCGTTGCATCGCCTTCAGACTCCAAGAAGATACTACCCCCAGCTTCAGATGATGCTCTGAATATTCGAGGGTGACTTTCCCCTGGCCTATTATTTTCTGTTCCTTGGGAGTTGCAGTCTTCAGGGGAGGTAGGCATCATTGCACCGTCTTTCGATTCTGGGGGATTACTATCCCAGCCTTAGATGCTGCATTAACCCTAGGCACATTGCTGTCGGCTTCCTCGAAATCGTGGTCTTTAGGAAAAACCGAAAGTGCTACATCTTTTTCAGACTCGGAGGAAATGTTACCCCCAGCTTTGGAAGGTGCATTTTCTTAATGAGGGTGATTACCCCCAGAGAACTCGGCATCTGTCCCATGAGATTCACTATCTTTACTGAATGCTGGATTGTTGCATATGTCCAGGGGGACACTACCCCCGACTTGGGCCACCCCTAGGGGTTCTGAGGAAGAACTATCCCCAGGGGTGACGGCTTCTTCCTTGAGCGAGTGCCATGGAAGACTCCTTCCACGTGTGTCATTGTCAGTACTTCTGGTAGTTGCCTTCGCGACACAGTGGTAGAGAGTGCCGGACTGGAGGTATTTGACTTCTTTCTTCCCTGGTGGCGAAAAGCTTTCCAGTTGAATAGCATGAGGCAAAGGGCAACTCCTCCTCCTCTGATACTTGCACCTGATCTCCGGGTTGTTACCGTGTAGGTGCTTTCTGGTACAGTCGTTGGAAGGCAGACCGCATGTCTGTGGGTACTACTGCTTTATTATAGTAGCAGTCGATGATAATGTTGGCGCAATAATGCCTGAAAGAGGGCACATCGCATGCCATAGTGGTTTCCCTCGGTTTGAGCTTGTGAGTGATCACTTCACGCAAGTCATGCGAAGGGTGTTTCACCTTTGCATCCTCTTTGTGGGTTCGGGTATCCCGTGCACACGGATGTACAAGTGATGCATTTGCTCCCGGACCTGGGGTACGTACACGAACTTACCCCGAGGTACTGGTAGAAGACTTTTGGAACGAACCCTGTCCGCTGGTCCTTGTGGGTTGGACGCATGGGTCAGTTCTGTACAACTTTTTGTTAGAGGCCTGCGTAATAGTTGGTGATGTCTATTGGTAGTCAGTACTAAGAGCAGTTGCGTGAGCTTGACGAGCTCGCATTGCCCTAGACATCTTTAATTTAGTACTCGCAGATGCTTTGTAAGAAGAGTCCAAATTTGGGTTTTTACCACTCTCAGTAGGTCGCATAGGATCTACGCCGCTTGAGATACGGTCGAAAAGAAGTTCTGTTGTTGTCAGAGCCGCATGCAGCTATCTGCCAGCGTGAGTTGATGTCGCATGGACAATCTTATGCGGCCTGTGAATAGATGACGCATGGACATTATTATGTGGCCTCCTTCTTGGACTCATAGGACCTTCCCCAGCCCTAGAACGTCTGCCATCGTAGTTTTTTTTTCTTTGCCAGATTCGGAGTGCTGAGCAGTTCCTGCGCCAGTCGAAGATGCCGCATAGACGTCGACTTCCTCAGCAACAGATTGAGAGGCGGAGATCACCTCCTCCGTATTTGGGCGCAGTGGCCTTTTCTACCCACGTTTTATGGGTCTTCTTAGGCCTGGCTTGCCTTGGCGAAGGATTCACACTTCCTTCAGAGAGCATTTTCTCGAACGCTTGCTGGTCGAAGTAAACTACCTGCATATTTTGCATTGATCCAAGATTGGATGCATCAGATTACGTCACCAATTTCTCAACAGAGAAGAATTAGGTCCCCAACAGAGTCGCCATCGTATTTGCCATTTAAATCAAAAGAAATAACTAAGAGAACTTGATTTGATTAACAAACTAGAGAGTACAGAGAAGAGTCCTAAGAGACAAACTAAGTACAAATTTATTTTGATCTGGGGTAATGATGGATGGTTAGGAGTATAGGAACTCTCTTTACTCCATGAATGATCCAGACGCAGAAGCTTCTCTCCTTGGTTTTAGTGTGAATTCGCAGATAGCCAGCCAGCCTTTTGGTTCTTCTACTTATAGTCATCATGCTGATGGGCTATTGGTGTCGCATATTCCTCTGCTTGGTGGCCGCATAAGGCTCCTCCAACATAATGCGGTTAAAACTGTTACAGCATGGTGCGGGCAAGACACCATGCGGGTTTGGTTAGAATTTTCTGTTTGAAGAGATCTCGGGACTGTTGTGTGCATAACTCGGTCAATTGGACACTTGGTCAACACTAACTGTGTGAGAAATCATCTTCAGTTGTAACAGAAAATCTTGTGAGTCGAGAGTCGCATACTGTTGTAGTCGCATAGAAGCTCTCGTTTGGCCTTGATTGGAATGACCCTCTGGCCGTATATGGACAAGGGCGCATGGCTCTTGAAACCGCATGTGTACTCTTGTTTGGCCTTGGTCAGGAGGATGCTCTGGCCGCATGATGCGAGGCCGCGTGGGTCTTGAAGCCGCATACGTAGGACACGTGGCATGGCCAGTCTGTCGAGGCAATTAATGCACTGATGTGACTTGTTATCTGTTCCTGAGTCATCGTCTGTACGGATTTTAAAGCATCTCAGGGTGATGAATGAGGCATCAGAGATTCTGACAGACATCAAAATCTGTCTCATAGGATTTTATGTGACCGCCCTGCTTTGTGGTCGTTCAGGCCGCATATGGGAACTACATGGAGTCGAAGTAGCATGGGGCCAGTGACGAATAAGACGTATGGAGTCTAAAACGCATTGGGCTAGAGATGCTTAAAATGCATGGAGTCTGGAACATATTGGACCAGAGACGGATGGAACTCATGGAGTCTGGAACGTATTGGGCCAGAGACGCATGTAACACATGGAGTCTGGAACACTTTGGGCCAGAGATGCATGGAACACATGGAGTCTGGAATACATTGGGCCAGGGACGCATGGAGTCTGGAATGCATTGGGCTAGAGATGCATGAAGCGTATGAAGTCTGGAATGCATTGGGCCAGAGACGCAAGGAACGCATGGAATCTAGAACGCATGGGCCATAAACGCATAGAGCGCATGGAGTCTGGAATATATTAGGCCAAAGATGCATAAAACACATGGAGTCTGGGACGCATTAGGCCATAGATGCACAGATCTTTTGTCATTTTCTGCATTCGTTGCATTTGAACAGCTGTATACTACCAAAAGTAATTATGATAAAACTGTCAATAGGGATTCCAATCAGTGATGCAGGATTCAAGGCGGTCATAATGACTGTCTATTTTGTCAGGGTCATAAATGCTCTGATGTGATTGTAGGGACGATGCGTCAAAGGGCAGTATGCGTCTCGGGATGTCATGTATCCGAGGGTGTCATACGTCCGCCACAATTATGCATCTCTTACTTATTTATTGACTATAAACTGGAGCGCATGGAGGGATTTTCATGCTTCTACAGCAGTTCTACTCCGCTATGACATGGCCCAAAGCTGAGGTCCCACCTCATTATGGTGTCATCCACTGTAGCATGAGATCCCAGCCTCTTTGTAGTACCAAACTATCCAGCATAAAGACTTATGCTTGATTGCAGTGTTATGTCACTGTGACATGGCTCGTGTAGCAGAGGTTTTACCCTTTCTAGGTACCTCTTTGTAGTATTTTCTACCACTCTTTATTTTACAGTATTAGGCCATCTGCCTATATATGGTGCAACGCCGCTGTGGCATGGCTCGCGAAGCCGAGGCATTACCCTATCGATGAACCTCATGGTGGTGTCGCCCATTGTAGCATGGATTCCTTTGCTCATTTGTAGTACTGTGCTATCGTGCTTCCTGCAAGATATATCGGACATTCTAAATGCCCTAGAACTCATTAAGGCGTCTAAGCCATCCTCCCACAGAACTTTGTTCTACACAGAGAACATATAGTAGACAACAGTAATTTTGGGTCTGTAACCCCTCAATGTCTCAAGGACTACCCACTGTTTATGATATTCTTCTAGTCAATGATCCTTCTTTGAACCAAAGCTAGATGCCTAGTAGATTTTTCTATGAATTAATAGCATAAAACTTTATGGTAGAATTACAAAGAAAGAATATCAAAAGTCCTCCAAGCCCATGTATGTTGTATCCTTGAGTATATGCGGTGTTACGCTGCTATGACATGGCCTGAAGCCGAGGCTTTACCCTGTCAAGATACCTCATATGGTGTCACCACTGTAACATGGATTAATACGCTCCTTTATAGTTCTTATGATCAGCTGGAGCACTAATATGATCATACATAACCTTGATGTCATGCATATCGAGAAGAATGTGTTTGACAACATAATTATTACTATGATGGAAGCAAAGGGAAAGACAAAAGATAATTCTAAGGCCAGATTGGACTTAGAAGAAATATGCAGACGCCCTACATTTTATTTGATAAAGGAATGGAATAGGAAGGTGATGCAACCTAAGTCAATTTTTTTATTGGACAATGAGGACAAAGAGAGACTTTGCAGGTGGATCCAGGGCCTAAAATTTCCAGACGGATATGTGTCCAATCTGAGAAGATGCGTCGACCCGAAGGAGAATAAACTGACGGGTATGAAGAGCCATGATTGTCACGTATTTATGGAGAGGTTAATTCCGGTTGTATTTCAGAAATTCTTATCGCATGTAGTTTGGGATCTATTGACATACCTTAGAATATTCTTTAGAGATCTTTATTCTACTAAGTTGCTTGTTTATCGTCAAAAAAAGTAGGAGAAGGACATTGCGGTAACACTTTGCAAGCTTGTGGGAGTGTTTCCTCCTGGATTCTTTGACTCAATAGAGCATTTGCCGATTCATCTTTCCTATGAGGTACGCGTTGGTGAACCTGTCGGTTATCGGTGGATATTTTTGTTCGAGCAGCATCTGAACCACCTCAAGAAGATGTTAAAAAGTAAGGCACGGGTAGAGGGTTCTATTTGTGAAGCCTATATTCTCGAGGAGATTACAAACTTTTGTTCGATGTATTTCAAGCTTTATGTTGCTACTAATAGAATGAGAGCTCCCATAAAGGAAGACGGGTATTAGGAATCTACTGAGACAATACTGAAAGTATTCAATGCTTTTGAAAAGCCCTCAGGTAAAATGAAGAAGAGATATCTGAATGACGGCCAGCTTAGGGCCGCTTAGTTGTATGTATTACTCAACTTCGACGAGGATGAGGTAGAGAAGCTAAAGAGATAAGTAATTAATACGTCGATGTTTACGTCATCTCAATATAATTATTATACTAAAATGCCTATGCTTTGTTGTATTTCTGCACATATAATGATACGGTAAGGTCGACTAGACCATATATAACAGATAAAGAAGTAGAACATGAAATGAGACTTTATTTTCCTTCATGGTTATCAGCATAAGTAAAGATCTCGATAATTACTTTTTGTGTATGTATACTTGCACAATAATTAACGTTAAGCTTAATATCACTTATTTGATATTTAGTTCGATCGTCCAGAGGCAACACTTGCGAATGAATCTATTAGAACTCTAGCGAAGGGACCAATTTATACCGTCAAGATCTGGCCAACTTCTAGTGTGATTGGGCTTAGGTTCAAGTCATCAAATGCCCCAATAAGAGACAGCTTCCCAGATCTCGATTCTACAAAAAATAGTTGTTTGTGTATCAAATCTTCGAACTATAAAGACGTCGATCCAGGCATTGATTTCTTTGGTGTCTTATGAGAGATTATAGAGTTGACATATAATTATAGCATAGAGACTGCTAAGATCGTGTTGTTCAAGTGTGAGTGGTTCGATCCGATCCAAGATCAAGGTTAAAAAATTGACAAGCATGGTCTTATTGATATAAAATATCATCTTTGATATCAAGGATATGAACCATTTGTTCTATCAAGTCAGGCTCAGTAGTGTACTTTACAACTTATCCTAATCGAGCAATCGGGTGGTCGGATTGGTGGGTAGTTTGTAAGACTAAAGCTAGAAATATCTTTGACGTTGACGAAATAGCTTATCAGGAAGACAACCTACCTCTTGTTGCAAATATTGTAGATGTGTACTCAATAGAAGTTACTCATGATATGTTTCTGTCACCCTCACATTTTTATCCAAGGATAGTTTGGTAATTATCATGGGTATTAATTATTTTAGGATTTTTAAATTAATATTTGTGCATGACATGATTTATTTATTATTGTACTATTATTTGTTGATAGTGTAGACTTATTTTGGACTTGTGTAGTGGACCTAACCATTTAATTAGAGAGCATAAATAAACTTTTGGACTAGTCTAAGTTGAGCCCATGAATTAGGCCCAGGGATTAAGAAACTTGTTTAATTAGTGAAACCATTAGACTAGAACCTTCCTTCCATAATTATTTCTTCATGAGAGGCCCCAAGGGGTATTTGTGACTTTATAGATTGCTTGGGGAGGGGTTTATGACCAGCCATTATTGGAAGGAGAGAGAGAGCTCTCATTTCATTTCTTCCCCAAATTTCTAGATCTATATTTCCCTCTTCCATTTTCCCTCCATTTTCTCATCATTTCTCCACCAAATCTTTACCAAACTCATTCTAAATTCATCATTGAAGCCTCTACATCAAGGATCTACAAGCAAGGAGCAAGGAGCAAGGAGGAAGAGGCCAATATCTATAAGAAGAGGAGCTACTTGTCATTTGGAACCTTTTTATTGGGAATCCATCTCCCAATAGATACAAATCAGTTTTCCCCCTTCTAATAGACTATAGATCTAATTTTTTTTTTCCATGAGAAACCACCCCACATGCATAAGCTACCTATAGGTTTTGATTTGGAGTCATTTGGAGACCTACGGTTGAAGTTATGACCAAATTGGTGCCAATTTTGGGAGAATTTTGAGATTGACACATATAGTGCTTGTCAATGGATCTAATAGATCTATTTGACCCTTGATTGTTTATTTGTAGCTTATGTCGTGTCCACAATTAGATACGTGTGGACCGAATCTCGTTATTTTGAAGAAATGGTCGATTTTGGGGGTTTTCCTCCGACACGGGGCCATGTGCATATCACATGGTGACACGGACACGTAGACACTCTAATTTCTATACGTATTATTCATAATATATGTATTGGACTTGTACGTGTCCTCCCTGGTTGTGATTTGGGGGCCGTATCGCAAGCGTATCATTGAAAAGTGTGATACGAGTGCGGTGCACCCCATGTGTTTGTTGTTTGGCACATTTCCCTATATGTGCATGTATAATTATGTATATTTAAGCCCTTTATATGATAAATAGTTTATGTATTAGGGTTATTTGGATTTACGTATTGGTGGGTGTCTATTTGTGTATACTATAGGAGTATCTAGATATATAGAGCTATGTTTACATGTTTATATATATATATATATATATATATATATATATATATATATATATATATATATATATATATATATATATGTTGGTGTGTATATATGCATGTGTTAGTTTATATCTATATACTTATTTATATGTATGTGTATATCTATATGTTTTGGTATCTATATATGAGTGTTATGCATATAGATTGATATGTATGAGGGGTAGTACATGCATCTATGTATATAGATAGTTAGATATCTATGTGTGTGTACATATATATAGATATATACTTAGAGATATTAAGTGTATTCATGTATATATGTCTGTGTGACTTGGAGTGTTGAGCATTCTACTACCACAGCAACAGAGTCACTGTGTGCAGATTGCACACAGTCTTGGAGTTCAGCAGGCTCAGAAATTATGTTCACTGTGTGCAGTTGCACATCTAAGTGAATAGATCAGCAGTATGTACAGATTTTATACTGTTTTAGGGTAAACAGCAACCGAACAGTATCAGTAACAGGGAGCAGACCACTGTACAGATACTTACTTGAAGACTCACTGAAACGAGCACCTAAAGACTGAAGACTTATCTCAACTAAACATCACCTGAAGAACTGAAGACCTGAAGATCAACTGAACTGCACCTGAAGACTGAAGACTCAACTGAAGATCAACTGAAGACTTACCTGAAATCTACCCACCTGCCTGTTGTGAACCTGAGGAAGCACACTTGAGAAATTGACACATAGTAAGAACAGCAGCTCGGTGCCAATAAGGTCCATCTCATACACAGCAACATGTGGGAGCTACAGCTGCAAGGAGCCACCTCAAGGCAGCACAGTATCTCAATGTTCAGCAGAGATCAGTCACTGTGTCCACTGTACACACTTCAAGAACTCGACACAGCAGCAAGGGTTGCACACCTGAAGATGCACACTTGGAAACTCGACCAGTATCAGCAGCATCAACCCTTAGGCAAGGGGGGGACTGCACTGCACTGTGCACTTCGTACACAAACTGTTGTTCACAGATTTTCAGTTCAGTATGTTCATTTCAGCAGGGAACAACAAGAGGGACAGTTCAGTTAGTATTCCAGGTATCTGTCTGTGTCTTCCAGTTTCTGATTTTCGATTGGATTTTGGTATAGAGGTCAGTGTTGGATTCTCAGCTTAGTGTCTAGTTGGGTATTTGGTTTTCAGTTAATTTTAGATTGTCAGTTAAGAGTTGAGTTAGGATTTAGGTTTCAGTATTTAGTGTCAACAGTTAGAAAGTTCAGTTGTAAGTTGATTAGTGTATTAGTGTATAGTAAGTAATTAGTATAAAGTGTATTAGGGATATAGTTATGTATACATTGTAGTATCTATTAGATTGGTTATCTATGTATAGATAACTAGTAAATATTAGATATAGTTAGTCAGATAATTATACTGGTGTATATAGATATGTTAGCTAAGTATGGTTTTGTTAAGAGTCAATTATATATAAATACTTATATTGGATGATAGTTTTGGGTTGCCTTGGGATACCAAGATATTCCCAAGGTATGGGTTGATACCAAGGTATTCCCAAGGTATGGGTTGATACCAAGGTATTGAGATTGGGTATCAGGGTAGTTGTGATACGCATTGGCACAAGGCCAAGGTATCCAAATTATATTGTTTAGAGATATTATTATTTATTTTTGACTTATATATATATATATATATATATATATATATATATATATATATATATATATATATATATATATATATATATATAAACTATTTTCATATTAGAAAACCTGCTTATCTTAGGATACGGCTTTTTGAATGCTCGGTTGTGTGTTAGCTTAGCTAGCTTAGCATAGTTTCATAGTATATCGACTTAGTGACTTAGCATTAGACTCTTGCAACCTAAAATGCATTGGTTTGACTTAGAAACAGTATCAACCTAGAATTGCATCAACTATATTTATTTTTATCATTGAATCTTGTATTGATGCAACATACCATATATAGGTTGTGAGACACCAGCTTGGGCATCGAGAGACACACTTTGCTCAGGACTTCAGGCGAGTACATTTCTCTGATTGTTTTTAATTCATAATATTGTATATATACATGTTCTAGATTAGTATACATTGATTCCCGACACAGTGATTTCACGGACTGGTGCTATATGGATCCCGTCAGGAGGTGTTATCCCCTACCGTGTGCAACGGGTACCTAATGACATGTATTTTATCGTGTGCATCGGGTATTGACTTTCATGTGCTTTTTGTGCATCCACTATTTCGTGTGCTAGTGTGACTATCATGATCATGTACGTAAAGTGTCATGATTGGATCCTTGAGTATTGGTTGGGGAGGGGGAGTAGGAGTTGGTTATGTGATCAAAGCCCTCTTGATCTCATGTGCATGTCGATTATACACCTCACGTATAATGGAGTTACCTCTATACCTCATGTACAACCTAAGCCGATCACATAACGAACTCGCACTCTAAAATACATAGTTAGTATTTCTTGTTCTCTACTTGCAGTTATTCTTGTATTTACTTCCAACTTTATTGTGCCTATTGCCTGTTCACTTGTATTGTATATTCTTTCTACTTGTGCATCTTGTATCTTTTTCTATTGCTTGTTATATATGCTCGATTATGTTATTGGAACCGCTTTTAGAGGTATGTACTTTGCTCCAATCTTGACTGGATATATGTTTTCTAGATGATTGGCTAGAGGAGCTATGTCCCACACATTACGGCCCTCAGGAGGGTGAGACTTTAGAGGACACTCCCCTAGAGCAGGAGGACATTGTCCCAGTGAACGAGGAGGTCTAGTTTTGTTTAGTGATTCTTGTATTAGACTATTATATTTTAGGAGATTCACAGATGTACTATTATTTCATATTATGGATTGTATCTTTCTTTTCTTCGCTATTCCATTCGTGCATTATTTTCTCCTTAGTTTATTTTGTGATTGAGATTGACATATTTGTGAGATACCATATTGATCCTACGATTGGAGTTGAGATGATTGACAGGTACCATATTATATTGTTGAGATGTTAGATAGTTAGAAATGACCCAAACAACGTTCTACCGCCGATTCTGCTGCGTAGTCTGGGCGTAACCACGTTTTTAGTGGTGACACATTTTTAGTGGTGGCCCATGCGGGTCTAGATAGATATCGTAGTTGTGCTCGACTAGAGTATTGCTACGAGCCTGCTTTAGGATACAGGATTTAGGTTGAGAGTTACTCAATCACAACTTGGAAAACTCCAATATCTGTTCTACAAATCTTTATCTATTTGATATTGTCTTTCATTTTGAGTTAAGTTCTGTCCTTCTTTGATGATATCGCATTATATTCAATATTGATTATGTATTTTCAATCTGACTTCAGGATGCCTCCGAAGGTCAGATTCTATCGTTCAGGAGCAGCGGCAGCTTCCTCAGCTGCTTCTCATCCTGCTACAGATAGAGTAGCAGCTGCTACTGTTTCATCTCCAGTCGAGAGGATCGCCTCACCGGTCCAGGTGGGAGTCTCAGCAGCCGCTTTTGGGGGTGCTCTTCCCCCAGTTCAGAGGGTTGCTCCAGTTGTTTCCGAGGATCTTCCACCACCACCGCCAGTACCAGCTGATACTACACAGCTATTTGCACTTTTCCAGATGATGATGGAGGCCCAGAGGGCCCAGGCTGAGGCGCAGCACCGACAGACCGAGGTGGTGAGACAGGGCATCGAGAGTGCTCACCAGGTGGCCACCACTGCCGTAGAGAGGACCGCACCACCACATCCACGAGAGGTACAACCCATGTCATGACCCAATTCCGTAGAATCAAATGAGGCGTCCCCCGAATCGTGACCGCCGTGCGGGCCTGGAGTTGCGCCCGCACAAGGCTTTAATGATTTGCATAGCAAGCACATATTCAGAGTACGCAGATAAATTGAAACACAGATTTGAAACATAGAAAAGTTCTCTTTATTGATAATGAACATCTATTACAAACTCTTGAACGAGTCAGCTAATATGCCGAACGGCTTACAAAAGGGTTGACTCAAAATGAGATAGCAGTCCTGTACATTCCATCCCTTTATAAACTCAAAATGATAAAGACCTCCAGGCTGGAGGACGGCTTTGCCACGGAGCTGCATTTGTGTATGAAGAGTTGCAGCTTCGGACTTCAAAAGGCTTCGAGGCGCGGTGAAGATGCGCCAACAGCTGGACTGGATCGGGAAGACGACTTCGGCTCCTCGCTCGGTTCGCCTTAGTGCGGAGAACCTGTTTCAACGAGGGTCAGCATATCGAAACATGCTGGTGAAGGCGAGCTAGCCTGACTATACCAATCAACACGTTGTTTAGTGAAGCATGTATATTTTGTGGGTTTCTATCTTGCCTTAGTTCATTTACAAGTAAGCAGCATATAGAATTTACTGAAATGAACGTGCCACCGTTAGGTGGATTTTACCTGACTGTCTGAATTACCTGCACAATACTTACCATGCCTTCCCTGCCACGAAGACACAAGTTAGTATGCAACAGGTTTAAATATACACGATGATCACTGGCGTGGTGCCATAACGGACATAGTCAAGGACAGGGATAGCATGCAACGAGAACACGACAAGCACACGATGCGTTGTAAGCTATCCCCTCCAGCACACGATGACTACACACGAGTTCCGCCCGGACCGGAACGGTGCCAGTGCCCCAGCGACCGTCCGCAGAACTTACCCTTGTGCACAAGTTGTCCATGATCGAACAATACGTTACTTAAACAATCAGTTACACCTTCGAGGCAACACGAGCACACGACATATCCATAATTGTTAAGCATTCATGCACTTCAGGCAACACGAGTATGAAATATGTATTTGCACAAGACAAGCAACAGTTTATGATTATTTCCAAGCGAACAAGCATGCAGTTAAGTATCCGTTCGTACGGTTTATTGACAAGCATAACATACCAAGTCTACTCTCTTTTTATCTTGGTTTCTTTTATTATTACTTGGTATCGTTTGATCGGGGCAAAGGAGTGAAGCTTGGAAGCAGGGCTAGCTAATCGGGTTGGTAGCCACTCACTTAGATTTTGGAAAGAAGAAGGAAAGAGGCGCTTCACGACTCCGCTCGCAAGCCGCCTACTGCTCGTTCACCTGCACACGAACAGCTCGATTAATACTTCTTCCTCTCTTTCCAATCTCAGAATAGAAGTGCAAGTCAATGAACGAAAACAATGAAAACCATCGAAACCGTTCAAGAAAACAAGCAAGTCCCAAAACCAACTCAAAGTACGAAAGCAACAAGCGACATCGAAAACCGAGGCAATAAAAGATAGCAGCGGAGAGGTCCCTCCTGACTCTGCCGCTAAGCCGATCCTTGGGGCGCAGTCCACTGAATATGGGAATCGATTCCGAAGAAACAAATCCATAACGAGGACGAGTTCTTAGTTCAATCTATCCCGATCGAACGATACCGTCTTGTGTTTCTTAGCCGCGATCTCTGCACCGGGAGAACGGGGCACTACAACCCAGGCCCGGCACTATTCAGGACTTCAAGAAGTTGGATCCCCGGCCTTTCAAGGGGACAGAGGAATCATCTATGCAGATGATTGGTTGGAGAGCATGGAGCGCGTCATGCGCTTATCCCGCCTTGCGGAGGACCTGATGGTGGAGGCAGTGGGATTACAGATGATGGACATCGCCAGCACTTGGTTCCGGAATGAGCCACATATCGTCGATCCAGGATTGACATGGGGAGAGTTTAGGGACTTGTTCAGAAGGAAGTTCTTCCCGCCTACTGAGAGACTTGATCTGGAGCGACAGTTCCAGAACCTTTACCAGGGGAACATGTCGGTGGAGGAGTATGCCGCCGAGTTTGGTAGGTTGAGCAGGTATGTCGACTATATGGTGAGAGACCCTGAGAACTGAGCTAGTAGATTCAGAGAGGGTCTGAAGTGGGAAGTGAAGGCTCTCATTTCTTCGAGCCACAAGACGTATATAGACATCTTGAGGGAGGCTCGCAAGGTCGAGAGAGACCTGAGTGGGAGGCACAAGAGGGACCGAGATGTATTCGGTAGCAGCAGCAGCACAGGTTCAGCTAAGAAGCCATATTTCCAACAGCAGAGGCATCAGTTCAATGCGCCTAACCGAGCACCTGTACAGCAGACGTACCAGATGCAGAGGCCAGCCCAGCCCGCTCGTGCTTGTCCCTTCTGTAAGAAGGCAGGGCACAGATATGATGTTTGCAGGAAGAGACTGGGGCAGTATTTGTTTTGTGGATCATCAGATCACCAGCTGAGGGATTGCCCCAAGACCTTAGCTCATACAGTTCAGGATGTAGCCCCTATCCAGAGGATACCCGCGAGACACCCGGCGGGACAACCGAGAGGACCTCCTTTACAGCCCCAGCAGCAGAAGTTCGTGCAGCACCAGCACCAGCACCAGCAGAGAGGTGCACATCAGGGACGAGCTTTTGTCCTAACCATGGAGGATACAGAGCCAGTCAGAGACGTTATATCAGGTTCAGTCTTACTTGATTCTTTTCCAGCTCATGCCTTATTTCATTCTGGTGCATCTCATAGCTTTGTATCTATATCTTTTGCTCTGAGACATCGTCTTGAGTCTGAACCATTGGCGCGGACTTGCAAGATCACGACCGGGGGTGGCATCATCCTGGTCAGTGATGTTTGTAAGAACCCGAGGGTTTATATGGGAGGCCGTGAGCTGAGCATATGTTTACTTGTAATGCCACTTCCGAGTTACGATATAGTACTCGGGATGGATTGGTTGAGTAGACATCACGCTAGTATCGATTATCGTGGAGGCAGAGTTTTATTTCAGACGTCAGGAGATCCAGAGTTCGAGTTCGTCCGAGGAGCAGAGCAGAGTGAGGGCAATTTTTGTGGAGCTTTGGTAGAAGAGCGGGAGCCGCCACACCCGTTGATTGCAGAGTTCTTGGATATCTTTCGAGAGGATTTGTCGGAATTACCGTCGGACAGAGATGTGGAGTTCTCTATAGACTTAGTGCCAGGCGCAGAGCCAATCTCTTAGCACGTCTATAGAGTAAACAACAGTGAACTGGCTGAGTTGAAGAAGCAGGTGGATGAGTTGCAAGACAAAGGCTTTATCCGTTCCAGTTCATCACCATGGGGTGCTCCGGTACTATTTATACCAAAGAAGGATGGGTCGGTACGTATGTGTATCGACTACATGGCACTTAATAACCTCACTATCAAGAATAAATACCCGTTGCCGCGAATTGATGACTTGTTTGACCAGCTGAGCGGAGCGAAGGTATTCTCGAAGATAGACTTGAGGTCAGTGTAAGTCCCCTGATTTTCAGAATTTGAACTTCGGATTTTTCCCCAATTTTTCTGGTATTTTCGGGAATTAAACCCTAGGCCTTTGGCAATTTAAGGATTTTTAATTTTGGTTAATTAATATTAAAATATTATGAAAATAATATTTTATGGTGTAAAATGGGAAACCGGACATAGGGTAATTTTCGGTGAATTTATTGGACTCCGGAATCATTTTTAAAGCCCTAGGAACCAATTTAGAATTAAACCGAATTTAAATCCGTGCCAACGCCCGACATCCCCAGGAGAGCCGAAGCCCAGCCCAAGGAGCGTTGACCCGTTGACCAAGCCCGAATCCTAGGTCTAACCCTAGTCCAATTTCTGTAATGTATATATACCTATTTTTCCTAAGTTTTCTCTACAAAGAAAATAAAAAGAAAAAAATCCCAAATCCCTAATTCCTAATTTCAAATTACCTAACCCTAACCCTAATCTAGCCGTCGGCTACCCCCCCGCCGGAGCAGCCGACCTCCTCCGACACCTACCGCCATCATCACCAGCTCCTCCGCCCCTTCTCTCCGCCGTCGAGCCACCCGACCGCCACTGCCTGCCCTGCCCTAGTCGGCCTCTCAGCCCCCTCGTCGCCCTCTTCCTCCACGCCGCTCCGCCACGACGACCCCGCTCCGCCACCTGTGCAGCCGTCGACGACCTCTCGATGACTCCTCCAGC
Source organism: Iris macrosiphon (assembly GCA_036927795.1). Classification (NCBI taxonomy): domain Eukaryota; kingdom Viridiplantae; phylum Streptophyta; class Magnoliopsida; order Asparagales; family Iridaceae; genus Iris; species Iris macrosiphon. The sequence continues at coordinate 70,883,217 of JAYESA010000009.1, read as the reverse complement.
GCTGCCTCGTCGACCTCCCTCGTCCTCCCCAAACTCCTCTGCCTCCTGCTACTTTTCCCCGCGCCGCTGCCTCGAGCCGCCAGACCACCGCCCTCCGCTGCCGCCCTCACTCCTCCTCCGCCCGCGCCACCGCAGAGTCCCTCGTCGACGACTCCACCACCCGCAGCCCGATCACCTCTCCCCAGAGCCGACACTTCCCCATCCTAGCCCGATCTCGCCGAAGTAGAATTCTCGACGGATCCGCCGTGCCGACGGAGCAGCCATCCCCCGTCTCCCCTCGGCGAGCGACGTCCTCATCCCAAGCGACACCCCGTTGTCTCCAGACCAGGACCATAGTCTGGACTCGCAGCAGACACGCGGACACAGCAAATCGAGACGCAGGACACGACGAGGAGACGCTTGGACACGTGAGAAACAGCGTTCACGGGGCCCTGTTCAGGTAACCGTTTCTCTCTCCTCGCAATCCCGTTTTTAATTCCGTCAGTTGCTATGCGTATACTGTATGACCCTCTCGGTGCCCGTGCAACCCGCTCGGTGCATCGCGTCCTGTGGCGATCGCGAACCGCGATCCAAAAACAGGAAAAACAACGCCCTGTTTCACCCCGGAACTGAGTCCGCCCCGTCAATCGGGACGACTTGGTCGCACGCGGTCTTTACCGAACTGTGCGCGACGTTGATACGGTCGTGTGGGATTTTGCAGAAGTCGATTCGGAGGTGCGTGCACCCCGGAATCAACGCGTATCCGCCGACGATACCCCGTATCCGTCCTTTCTGGAACGTGCTGTAACTTTGTGTACACACGTCGGATCGAGACAAAACTTGCGCCATCGGACTCGTAGCAATACGCTGGTCCTGTGACCCAAGTTTGGTTCGATTCTGAGAACGTTGGCAAAATCGCGTATCGTGGGCCCCACAGGCCCCACTTGACGGGCGATTTTGTGATCGGCTCATCGGAATCCAATTCTGGAAGTTCCGTTGGGTTCGTATCATCGTTCCTGACTTGTAGACACTGAGTTTACAGAATTTGGAGACCTTTGACCCTGGCACGCTTTTCGGTGCAAAGTGGCCCACATGTGGACCCCGCTTTTGCCCGGAAATGTCATTTTTGCCCTTGTGTCCAAATTGGACTCAAGGACAGGTGTTTTTAGCTATTTGATATTTTCTGAATCTAATGGTGATGTTTATTTCAGCAACCGGAGTAGTACTTGCAGATCACACTGAGACCAGAGCTACAGTTGGAGCCAGGACCCCAGGCAAGTGTACCTTGCCAAACTCTGCAGTATTGTTACATATTTTTCTTGCTTCTTTATAGTGCTGTGCATGCTTAACCTAGGATCGTGTGACGTACTTAGCGTCCGATTATCAGTCGGGTGCCAACACCGTACGCGGTGTTGTGTATTGTCATCTAGAGATGGACATTCGTGACCCTTTATATTCCCGTACTTGTCATACCAAGTACACTTGACCCAGGACACTTGACACTGTTCATGAGACAGGATCTTTCCGAGATATTTGTGGTGATTCTGTATAGGATACAGGACCTGACATTGATATTATATCCCTAGACATTAGATGACTTGTGCATTAGATATGATTGTGCGTGTCATGGACATGAGACGTGTGATTACATTGGGTGGGGAGAGACACACAGACTACAGGCTGATCATATATATATATACACCCCTATTATCGTGAGGCACAAGACTCTGAAGCCCGAGCTTGGCCCATTACTCATTATTACTGCTGCTACCGGCTCCCCTACACAGAGCTTGTAGTATGCTTCAGCCTGAGTTCTAGTGCTGCTCTCATCTTGCATATCACTTAGCTGGTTATTTTAGTATTCCCTTATTGTTTCATCTATTGCTGGAGAGACCCGCAGGCTACAAGTTGACTATATTATGCCGGCTACTCAGTCTCCCGCTGAGCTAGACCACCTCATGATATCACTGCTACCAGCTCCCCTACACAGAGCTTGTAGTTGTTTCAACCTGAGAACTTTTGATGTTCTCTCTTGCAATCTACATAGATGGTTATAGCTTACCCTATTTATTTCATTCTCTGCTGCACTGCATTTATTTTGGCCTGTATTTTCTGTACCTTGCTGTCCCCTGAGGACCTGGATCCGGATTATGTCCCCAGGATTAGTAGAGGAGATCCACCCAGAGTTATACAGTACAGGAGCATTAGCAGGAGCTGATATAGGAGCCGTACCGACACCTGAGGACGAGATTGTGCTAGAGGACTTCTCCTGGGTATTGCCTTGTGATACTCATTTATTTCTATTTCCAGTTCCTTTATTTCCAGTCTATTGCATTGATGTATCAGACTTGTTCTCGGATTGTTCTTCGAGACACTTTTATTGAGATTTGTTAGTTATTCCTATTTGCATTATTCTTGCATTTGATATGTGATTATCTGTTGTGGATGAGATTAGCTTAGACTGTGACTTGTATCATTGAACCTACATATTCTTATATTACAGCTTAAGCATGCCCCGATGGATCCATTAAATTGGGTTTGTCCATCGATGTGTGCTGCTGGCCATTGCCACGCGTCCGGTCCCTCGGTATTTTGGGACTGGGGCGTGACGGTCAGGGTACCACCAGGTGAAGGTGAAGAGGGAAGATATCCCGAAGACGGCTTTCATGACTCGTTATGGGCAGTTGAGACGGTACGTGGCAGATCCCAGTCATATGTTGGATCATTCGGAGATAGAGGTGGGCCCTACTCTCAGCTATCCAGAGCAGCCAATAGAGATTCTGGCTCGGAGAAAGAAGGTATTGAGGAACCAGACGATTCCTTTGGTACGCGTTGCATGGAGGCATCACTCACCAGGAGAGAGTACCTGGGAGCGAAAGATCGAGATGCGAAAGCAATATCCGTAACTGTTCGAGCCGTGAGGTATAATTCCTTCTTGCTTTATATTGTTTGTTTTTGGTAGATAGTTTCTTCCTTAATTTCGAGGACAAAATTTTTCTAAGGTGGGTAGGTTTGTCACCCTCACATTTTTATCCAAGGGTAGTTTGGTAATTATCATGGGTATTAATTATTTTAGGATTTTAAAATTAATATTTGTGCATGACATAATTTATTTATTATTGTACTATTATTTATTGATAGTGTAGACTTATTTTGGACTTGTGTAGTGGACCTAACCATTTAATTAGAGAGCATGAACAAACTTTTGGACTAGTCTAAGTTGAGCCCATGAATTAGGCCCAGGGATTAAGAAACTTGTTTAATTAGTAAAACTATTAGACTAGAACCTTTCCTACCTAATTATTTGTTTATGAGAGGCCCCAAGGGGTATTTGTGACTTTGTATATTGCTCGGGGAGGGGTTTATGACCAGCCATTATTGGGAGGAGAGAGAGAGCTTTTATTTTATTTCTTCCCTAAATTTCTAGATCTACATTTCCCTCTTCCATTTTCCCTCCATTCTCTCATTATTTCTCCACCAAATCTTCACCAAACTCATTCTAAATTCATCATTGAAGCCTCTACATCAAGGATCTACAAGCAAGGAGCAAGGAGGAGGAGGCCAAGATCTATAAGGAGAGGAGCTACTTGTCATTTAAAACCTTTTCATTGGGAATCCATCTCCTAATAAGTATAAATCAGTTTTCTCCCTTCTAATAGACTATAGATCTGAGTTTTTTTATGAGAAACTATCCCACATGCATAGGCTACCCATAGGTTTTGATTTGGAGCCATTTGGAGACCTACGGTGGAAGTTATGACCAAATTGGTGCCAATTTTGGGGGAATTCCGAGATTGGCACATGTAGTGCTTGTCAATGGATCTAATAGATCTATTTGACCCTTGATTATTTATTTGTAGCTTGTGTCGTGTCCACAATTGGATACGTGTGGACCGAATGTCGTTATTTTGACGAAAAGGTCAATTTTGGGGGTTTTCCTCCGACACGGGGCCATGTGCATATCACATGGTGACACGGACACATAGACACTCTAATTTCTATATATATTGTTCATAATATATGTATTGCACTTGTACGTGCCCTCCGGGATACGTTTGGTTGTGAGTTGGGGGGCGTATCGCAAGCGTATCATAGAAAAGTGTGATACAAGTGCGGTGCACCCCATGTGTTTGTTGTTTGGCCCATTTTCCTATATGTGCATGTGTAATTATGTATATGCAAGCCCTTTATATGATATATAGTTTATGTATTAGGGTGATTTGGATTTACGTATTGGTGGGTGTCTATTTGTGTATACTATAGGAGTATCTAGATATATAGAGCTATGTTTACATGTTTATATATATATATATATATATATATATATATATATATATATATATATATATATATATATATATATGTTGGTGTGTATATATGCATGTGTTAGTTTATACCTATATACTTATTTATACGTATGTATATATCTATATGTTTTGGTATCTATATATTAGTGTTATGCATATAGATTGATATGTATGAGGGGTAGTACATTATGCATCTATGTATATAGATAGTTAGATATATATGTGTGTGTACATATATATAGATATATACTTAGAGATATTAAGTGTATTTTTGTATGTGTGTTTGTGTGACTTGGAGTGTTCAGCATTCTACTACCACAGCAACTGAGTCACTGTGTGCAGGTTGCACACAGTCTTGGAGTTCAACAGGCTCAGAAATTATGTTCACTGTGTGCAGTTGCACATCTAAGTGAATATATCAGCAATATGTGCAGATTTTATACTGTTTTAGGGTAAACAACAACCGAGCAGTATCAGTAACAGGGAGCAGACCACTGTACAGATACTTACTTGAAGACTCACAGAAACGAGCACCTAAAGACTGAAGACTTACCTCAACTGAACATCACCTGAAGAACTGAAGACCTGAAGATCAACTGAACTGCACCTGAAGACTGAAGACTCAACTGAAGATCAACTGAAGACTTACCTGAAATCTACCCACCTGCCTGTTGTGTACCTGAGGAAGCACACTTGAGAACTCGACACACAGTAAGAACAGCAGCTCGATGCCAATAAGGTCCATCTCATACACAGCAACATGTGGGAGCTACAGCTGCAGGGAGCCACCTCAAGGCATCACAGTATCTCAATGATCAGCAGAGATCAGTCACTGTGTCCACTGTACACACTTCAAGAACTCGACACAGCAGCAAGGGTTGCACACCTGAAGATGCAAACTTGGAAACTCGACCAGTATCAGTAGTATCAACCCTTAGGCAAGGGGGGACTGTACTGCACTGTGCACTTCGTGCACAAACTGTTGTTCACAGATTTTCGGTTCATTATGTTCATTTCAGCAGGGAACAGCAAGAGGAACAGTTCAGTTTGTATTCCAGGTATCTGTCTGTGTCTTCCAGTTTCAGATTTTCGATTGGATTTTGGTATAGAGGTCAGTGTTGGATTCTTAACTTAGTGTCTAGTTGGTTATTTGGTTTTCAGTTATTTTTAGATTGTTAGTTAAGTGTTGAGTTAGGATTTAGGTTTCAGTATTTAGTATCAACAGTTAGGAAGTTCAGTTATAAGTTGATTAGTGTATAGTAAGTAATTAGTATAAAGTGTATTAGGGAGATAGTTATGTATACATTGTAGTATCTATTAGATTGGTTATCTACGTATAGATAACTAGTAAATATTAGATATAGTTAGTCAGATAATTATACTGGTGTATATAGATATGTTAGCTTAGTATGGTTTTGTTAAGAGTCAATTATATATAAATACTTATATTGGATGATAGTTTTGGGTTGCCTTGGGATACCAAGGTATTCCCAAGGTATGGGTTGATACCAAGGTATTCCCAAGGTATGGGTTGATACCAAGGTATTGAGATTGGGTATCAGGGTAGTTGTGATACGCATTGGCACGAGGCCAAGGTATCCAAATTATATTGTTTAGAGATATTATTATTTATTTTTGACTTTTATATATATATATATATATATATATATATAAAAACTATTTTCATATTAGAAAACCTGTGTATCTTAGGATACGGCTTCTTGAATGCTCGGTTGTGCGTTAGCTTAGCTAGCTTAGCATAGTTTCATAGTAAATCGACTTAGTGACTTAGCATTAGACTCTTGCAACCTAGAATGCATTGGTTTGACTTAGAAACGGCGTATCAACCTAGAATTGTATCAACTTTATTTATTTTCATCATTGAACCTTGTATTGATGCAATATACCATATATAGGTTGTGAGACACCAGCTTGGGCATCGAGAGACACACTTTGCTCAGGACTTCAGGCGGGTACATTTCTCTGATTATTTTCAATTCATAATATTGTATATATGCATGTTCTAGATTAGTATACATTGATTCTCGACACAGTGATTTCACGGACTGGTGCTATATGGATTCCGTCAGGAGGTGTTATCCCCTACCGTGTGCAACGGGTACCTAATGACATGTATTTATCGTGTGCATCGGGTATTGACTTTCATGTGCTTCTTGTGCATCCACTATTTCGTGTGCTAGTGTGACTATCGTGATCATGTACGTAATGTGTCGTGATTGGATCCATGAGTATTGGTTAGAGAGGGGGAGTAGGAGTTGGTTATGTGATCAAAGCCCTCTTGATCTCATGTGCATGTCGATTATACACCTCACATATAATGGAGTTACCTTTATACCTCATGTATAACCTAAGTCGATCACATAACGAACTCGCACTCTAAAATACATAGTTAGTATTTTTTGTTCTCTACTTGCAGTTATTCTTGTATTTAGTTCCAGCTTTATTGTGCCTATTGCCTGTTCACTTGTATTGTATTTTCTTTCTACTTGTGTATCTTGTATCTTTTTCTATTTCTTGTTATATATGCTCGATTATGTTATTGGAACTGCTTTCAGAGGTATGTACTTCGCTCCAATCCTGAATGGATATATTTTTTCCAGATGATTGGCGAGAGGAGCTGTATCCCACATATTACGGCCCTTAAGAGGGTGAGACTTTAGAGGACACTCCCCTAGAGCAGGAGGATATTGTCCCAGTGACCGAGGAGGTATAGTTTTGTTTAGTAATTCTTGTATTAGACTATTATATTTGAAGAGATTCACAGATGTACTATTATTTCATATTGTGGATTGTATCTTTCTTTTCTTTGCTATTCCATTCGTGCATTATTTCCTCCTTAGTTTGTTTTATGATTGAGATTGACATATTTTTGAGATACCATATTGCTCCTCCGATTGGAGTTGAGATGATTGACATGTACCATATTATATTGTTGAGATGTTAGATAGTTAGAAATGACCCAGACATCGTTCTACCGCCGATGCTGCGGCATAGGCTGGGCATAACCACGTACTCGTGCCCGAATATCAGGATACGGGTCATGACGGTTTCATCAAGTAGAAGAGGTAGAAGTATCAGAAGATGATGACGAAGAACATAAAGAGGAAGAGAATGAGGAGGAAAACAAAGAAAATAAATTTTCATATGATATTAAAAATTAAATAAAATTTATTTAGACTTGTGTCATAGTGGCCTAATTTCCTAATACGTTTATCGTGGCATAGCTTTTTGATGGTGACACTTTTTTTGTGGCATAATTCTGTGATACTTATGTTTGTGACGGTGATACAAACATATCTCCGTGTATTTGTGCCTAGTTCTATGATTCTTATGTTTTGTGATGGTGACACTTTTATCATTTAGACTTTTATTGTGGCCTAGTTCACAACTTCTCTGTATTTTTTTCTGTAATATAATCTAAATATCTCTCTATATTTGTTTTATTATTATATGTTGTTCTTAGATATGTCTGGACAACGAGGATCGTATTCCCGCGGTAGATCCTCTAGACATAGTCCTCTTCAGGACACGAATACTCCTTCTCGATCCTCGTCCCCGAGTAATCCATACTATCGACCAGCAGTACCTCAGACTGCGACTGCGACGACCGGACGTAGCAGTACTCCTGGGACCAACAGTTCTAGGCCCGAGAGTATCCCATCTAGTATTCCTTCTATGGCCAGTATTCCTGTTGTTGACAGTACCATGGAGACAGAGAAGGATATGGTGGTCGAGTTGACTCCGTCTCCATATCAGAGCGATCCTCCGTGCGCTCCGCCGGATGAGACGAGAATGGAGATTTAGGCCGATGGCCCTATAAAGTAAGTTAATTAGTTATATGTTTCTTATATATATATATATATATATATATATATATTCACTTTTTAATGAGTTTAATTATCAATGTATATATAAATATCGTCCCCCATCGGTAAAAAGAGCCTGGGACATTTTCTGAGGCAAAACAATGGTGGGCCATGGATAAACTACTCGGATGTCTCAGAAGAGAGAAAGACATTCTGGTTTTGGCACATCAAGGTAAAATTATATTTGATTTTAACATCAGTAATATTTTTATGTTAATATTTTATAACTTACTATTGTACTTCTTGTAGAGAACATATTTCTATCCACCACACCGGGTCGCACAGATCGATCAGCATTTTTCTTCCGTCGTCGCCAAGCTAATCCGTGATGCTATGGATGACCAGAAGGCTCATGATCATGAAGAAAAACTGATCCAAGGTTGGATAACGTCTGAGAAGTGGACTACGATGAGGGCTAGGTTCAACGAGGATAGGTATAGAGAAAAGTCAGAGAGGGCCATGGCGGCTCGACTGAGGGCAAAAAAGTAGTGTGGTTGGTCGATTCCAATGACGAAACATTTTTGTTGGTTTGTACGTCTTCCATTGCATACGTATAATTTTTAATCATCGTGGTCTAATTGTTTTACTTTATTAACAAATAATATATTTTTTAACAGGTCCAAAGGGGTGAGGATGCGAACATGGTGACAGTGTTCCTCGTGGAAGGAAGGACAACTTATCGATAATAGGGCAACACAGAGCTACGAAAGTATTACTTTTATGCTTTATTAATTTTGATATAACTTAGCAAAAAATACATGTAATTAGTAATAAGTACCTAAGATATATAGTAAGTAGTACGCTTATCGATAGATACGTATTTTTCTAGGATGAGTATAGGAGGCTCCCCGAAGAGTCTCTCCAGCCTACATAGGGAGATGGGGTAGTTCCTCACAACCCTCGGCCCACCCAGCTCCGTCGGATGACAAGCTGTAGATAAGAGTCGTTGGTGGTCTGCATAGGGGTACATACTACGGTACTGGATCCTACGGAGCCTATGTTGCGTCACAGTCCTCTTAGACATCCTCTGCCGATGTGCATACCCCACAGCCCTCCCAGGAGTTGCAGCAAGCCCAGGAGAGAGTTGACCTTCAGATCATATCTCTACGTGATGAGTTGATACAGAGGATTATGGTACAGCCGTAGCCGCAGATGGACGATGCGACACTTATAGCATGTTTCGAATCGCTGGAACGTAGCATCATAGAGCTGAGGGATCTGGCCACGTCAACAGAGCGCAACATGACATCTCTGCAGGAGTTACACTTGATCATGGGCGCTACACTATCAAGGATGCAGGTGTCATATATTGAGATGAGCGAGCGAGTGAAGACCTTGGGTGCTACACTATCGAGGATGCAGGTGCCAGATTTTAATATGGGCAAGCGAGTGGAGCATAGTATTAGGAGGTTGTTATCTGTCATGGATACTTGCGATACTCGACTGACATGGTTGGAGCAGCGACATCCTCCTGGTCCACCTGTATCGTCATCTACATCGACTCCTGCATTGGATTCCATGACGCTTACACAGGAGCAGCTTGATGCGCTATTATTTCATAATCGACGCGGTTCCTCCTCCTGAGCAGCAGTAGTTTTTTCGACATGTGTGTATTGGCCCATTCATGGAAGTTTGTACTTATTATTTGTACACTTTTATTGTGTGACTTATTTGTACATTTTTATTGTGTGACTGGATATTGTGTGACTACATTCGGGCCTTAGAGTCATCTTTTTATTGATTGATTTTATCATTGTTGTTGTGTGATTGTACCGGTGTTGAGTGTTCCACCGACGGGGTCAACAAACCCAGAAAATTCAACGGAGGGTTTCTCCGGGTCTTTCTATTTATTTGAAATATGATACTGCAGGCATGTTATGTGATATTGCAAGCATTTATTTATTTCGGTTTTTACTTTTCAACATTAGCGACATTTAGCGACGTTTAGTGACGTTTAGCGACATCAATAGCGATGTGTAAAGACGTCGCTAAACTGTCTTATGGCATCGCTGATCGTCACTACACATCGCTAAATTTTGCTGACATGGCTATTTTGGCCATGTCAGCTATTCGTCGCTGATTCTGTAGCAGGTAGTCACTAAATTTAATGACATTTATGGACCAAATTTTAACGTCACAAATTTGGCGACACTCGACTCTAAGAGTCACCATTTTTGCGACTTTATAACGTTGCTACATTACGTTTTTCGACGTTATTTTTTTCAGCGACTAAATTTTTCGCGACTAAGTCCAAACGTCGCTAAATATGTCGCTACTAGGTATTAGCGACATATTTTTAACTTTTTGCGATGCTTTCTTGCGTTGATAATTTGCCTTATTCTGGTAGTGATGCGTCTTAGTTCAAAGTATTCTGAATATATGTGAAAATTCAAAAAAAATAAAGGGGATCTTATAGAAGAATAGAAAACCCCATGTTCAAAATAGGAATTTTTCAGTCTCTACACATACAAACAAGGATTCAGTTTACCTGCGCAATGATTCATCTTCAAAACCATCGCAGGATTAAACATTCAGGCACCCATATATACATGATCAGTTACCCAGGAATCTACGTAGGATCAAGTAGCTGAATGACCTTCGCGTGCGTAGGAAGGAAGAGGACAAAATATTCCAAATTCCTTTATCAATGGCAGTCCGCATTGAAGACTTTGCACTGACATAATTTTTGATTTTTCTAGTACCACAAAACGTACGACCATTACTGAGAATGAAGACTTGGCGATGCTTATGTCAGCGTACTGATTGGGAAGAAGAGCCTCTCGAGATTGGGTGAGACATCTTCTAACCCCCAGTCCAAGCTATGATTCTCTGTGAGGTGTATTCATGCCTCATAGCCGCCCTTATCGCTGCATCAAAGGTCGAAAACTCATATTGCTCTCTATCGTCAAGATAAAATCTAGATGAAGCCCCTGCTGGAATCTTCGGGCCAAATCCAACTAGATAGCCACCAAGTTGGGAGCAAACTTGCCGAGACGATAGAACTCTGCTACATAACCATCTATTGCCCTCCCCTGCTTCCTAAGGTTGTTAAACCTCTGTTTAAGTTAATAACGCGAGACCGCATTAAAGTACCAAAATTTCTCTTAATGAAGTATGTCTATGGAACCGATGTTGTAAGGGAAACCTCTTGAGCTATCCACCAATCTCGGGGCAAGTCCAGCAATAGTAGTATGACCACTACCACTCTCTCCCTCGCTGGAACTCATGTTGTCTCGAGGATAGACTTAGTATTCTGAAGATGCCCATCGAACGCAATCCCATCCTCTGTACCATAGAAGTATGGGGGATGGATGCGCCTGAAGTTGCTAGCAGAATTATATACCTAATGGCCACTTCGCTTTAGGGCCATCTACAAAGACTAGGTAAGAGCGTCACTTTGGCACTGCTGAGTCGCCAACAAACCTTTAATATAATATCTAGGAGTGCACGAGTTTCCCCCTCTGCTGGCTGCAATAGCTATACTGGTTGATCAGGATGAACATGTTGCTCTGCCCCTAGATCTATCCTCGATTATGCCCTTGAGTATTGAGGCTTCTCCTCAATAATCTGCTGCCTGCCATCAACTAAGCTCTAACTAACTGATTTGTAGAAAGAAAATAATTGATTTATTTATTCCAAGAGAGGGGGTACACATATAAAGGAGGAGGCTAGCCTCCTTGTCACGCCCCAGTCCCAAAATACGTAGGACTAGGACACGTAAGCATGCTATAAAGTAAATATTGAATAAATAAAAGGGGTATGCTAACCATCTAAGTGAATGCAATTTGAGGAAAACTTTGAGTGTATAGAAAAGTGTAGGCTAGACATATGCTGACGTAATTCACCAATCGTGACAACTGGATAGTATATGCCACATATGCCCCCAAAGGAGGGCGCTCTGTAATAACGTCCATCTCCGAAGAGCATGGCATCTGTATAATGTATCGTCCATATCGCTCCGAAGAACGTGGCAGCATTGTAGTATATATATCGTCCATATCACTCCGTCGAGTGTGGCAGCAGTGTAAAGGAAGTGGGTGTCCCATACGTCTACTAGTCGTCCTCCCCGCCCAATGATCTATGCTTGTTGTATCCACAACACGCTTAGCTACTACGTCGAGATGGGGTACAAGTATCGGTATCGTAACTCTGACTCATAGTCCATCGATAGAACAATAGTCCAACTTTACAACCAAACTAGGACAAGGATTGGACCTTCGTACTACAATAGTTTATGCTCCGACTACTAATAACTGCTAAGTCTTCTAACATGCATCACTATTAGCAGTTATACCCTATACGTCGTACGACCTACACGTACCGGTGGCCAACCGCATACGCCAGTCCGTGCCCTACATGAGAATCACAACACGTGTAAGAAATGTGTCAAGGCCTGGGGAGTCATACCAATAACTCCATAACTTTAGGTGGGTCCACTAGACTCTAGGTCAGACATAAGTCCTAACGTCAACGCCTTCATTGACTGCACCCCAGTATCTCTCGGATGCGCACAGTTTAAAATAAATGAACATGCAACTAAATAATAACTGAATTTAAACAGTATAAAAAGGCAAGGTATACTTGCCTGGCAAGAAAGCTGTGTAGTACCAATAACCTGCTCCTGAAGTCGCGCAGAATAATCTGACATGTCCTATATACATATAATATAATACAACACAACATCAGTTATTACACTAGTACATGCACAATCATAAATACCTTGAACTCAGGGCATAGCTAGGTATGTCAACGGTCAACTAGGGTCAAGTGTGCGTCTAATCGCACGGGTGTCGCGTCTGTAATTGCTGGGAAAGACAGACAGTCAGGATGATACGGGCTCGCCATTACGTCAGTGTACATAATGGCAGTCTGCTAACAATATTACATGGTTACAGGTCAACGTAACTACGGGATATCCGTAGTTACACTCGGGTCACCTAGTAAATATATAAATATACATTATTATTATCTAGCATATATCATTAATACTTATAATACATATATACACCAAATAAATATATATACAATATATATATGTGTGTCTGTACACTAATTGAATTTATACCATATATTTATATTAACATATACTAGGGAATACATATACTATACGTTTATATACCAATTATATACATTAACATATACTAATGGGATACCTAATATATATACGTACACATACATAAACATATGAATAGGGGGAACAAATTCGTACCTCGGGATACGTGCACAGAGACGATGATGACGAAGATGTGGCTGACGATGATGATGACGAGGACGATGAGGGTGACGATGATTACGACTACGGTGACGATGATGATGGTGATGCTCATGGTGAAGATGATGGTGATGATCATGATGGTGATGACGAAGACGATGACGTGGATGACGATGTGGACGATGGTGATGACGAATGATAACGATGATGATAATGACGACGATGATAATGACGATGATGACAATGATAGTTAAGGTGATGACGACGACGACGATTGGGATAATGATGATGGGGATAATGATGATGATGTTGGTGATGGGCTGCTGACCGAAGTCCGGCCAAGGGGAGGGGAGGTCCGGCCAGGGGAGGTCAAACATGGCGGAGGACAGGGACACAGGAAGGGGGACAGGGACACAGGGAGGAGGACAGGGATAAAGCCAGGTAGCGGTGGTGTAGCTGGTGGTGTAATGGTGGTGGTTCGGTCGTCAATGGCGGAGGCTCGAGAAGGAGATCAGCAGCGTCGGGTTCACGGGTCTCCAGTGTTCAGGTGAACAGCAGGTCATGATCGACTTGGAGGAGAAAGGAGAGGCGGGTCTCCGACAGTCCAGGCGGAGGTGGCCAATTGGGGTTCGAAGTCGAGGAAGGTTCCGAGAAGCGGTGGAGGATTCGACGGTGAGCAGCGGGAAAGAGGCTTTGGTAGAGGCGAGGTGGTGGAGGAAGAAGGAGAGGAGATGGTGGTGGAGGTCGTGTGGAAGGGAGGTATGATGGTTCGTCAAGGTGGAGGAGGAGAACAGGTCGGGTGGCGGTTGACGGGGACCGAAGGAGAAGAATGAGGAAGAAAGGGTGGTGGTGAGTGGCATTGGTGGTAATGGTGGTTGTGGTGTGCTCCGGCGAGGTTGGCGAGGGACAGTAGAAGAGGAGGAGAGGAAGAAGAGGGCAGGGGGAGCTGGTGGTGCAGGTGGAGTCCGTCGAGGTTGGGTTCTCCGGCAGGGGAGTGTCGGCAGGGAAGTAGAGGAAGATGAAGATGAGATGAAAGGGGAATTCGGCTGTGGAAAAAATAGTTTTGGGTTTTAAGTTTGGGATTTTTGGGAAAATAAAAGAGAATGTGATATATATACATGTAGAATTTTAGGTTTGGGTTTGAACTAAGAAATTTGGGCTTGGTCAATTCTTAGGGTTGGGCCTTGGCCTCACATGGGGATGTTTGGGAGGGCTATAAATCACATTGCTTAAAATACAAGGATAGATTTAAATGGGAGCGATGTTTGTGCGTTGGACATTCCGAAAAATTACGGAAAAATTCATGTGAAGGGGAAGTTAGATTTTGTCAAGTATTGTCCAATGGTATGGACACCCTAATGTATTTTTTCATAAAAGCGTCCAATAATTAGAAAATTGCACAAAGATGGAAATTGGATTAAATTAATTAAAATTAATGTGTTAGGTGTTCTGAAATTAATTAGAAGTACATGGGATCAAAATTAGGTGGAACACAAGTGTCATGGACATAGAGGGCTCAGAGTAGAATTTTATCATAAATTAGGTTGTACGAAACGAGTCAAGATTGTGTCTCCAATTTCGATTGGAACGCACAAGGATACAAAGTCGTATTTATATAGAATTAAATATAAACGTCCATGACGAATATTGTGCGGCTAAAATATAGCACAAGAGAGCATAATTACAAGTTACACAAAGGTCCGAATAGAAGACGGGCACGTCTAGGACAAGATTATGAAATTTGTTGGAAGGTAAAAGCTGGTGTAGTGCTCCAATTATCGAAGCAACGGTAAGGTGCACTAGGTGATATCAACCGTTGCACTAGGTGATATCATATTGTATAATTAAATAAAATACCGTGTCCTATTTCCAATTGGATACAAACTAGCCCTAGTTTCTCTATCTATGCCAAGTAGACCTAATTTTAGGTGAGGGGATTTACAATCTACCCAACTTAAAATAATTTCGTCCTCAAAATTAAAATAAGGCATAATGGGATAATTCCTTCACATTCGTGCATATGGAAAGTCAATTGCAATCTCTTCCAAAAATTTAAAACTTATTCAAATCCATCCCTATCACTTTAAAATTAAGATAATCACTGTTCAATACAAAATTCAACCTGTTGTAATCTCTTCTCACTTTTTCAAATCATCCATATCCAAATTTAAATTAAATCCATATAACTAATTTAATATTTAATTAATCTACATCAATTTTTATATCACGATCTTCAACTATCATAATCTCCTTTAGAAAATAATTTTAATCAAATTTTACTTCTATTTTCAACTTGTGAATTCCGTACTCTTCAAATTTTACTTTCAATTTACATCCTCAATATTTCAAATAGGTAATCCAACAATCAAATTTTCTTTTAATTCAATCATCAAATTTGGAATTCAATCCGACCATGTTCATATTTAGAGTTCTATTCAATTTTCTCAAGATTTAAATCGATGATTCAACCTCCAAATTCTTAAAATTTAAGTCATATGCTCAAAGTATAAATATTTGGTTTGCCATATCAAGGTTTTTAAAAATTATTAATCCTTATCATCTTAATTATTCTTCTAAAATTCTTAAAATTAAAATGACTTGAACCTCTCAATTTAATTTTACTCGATCATAATCTAAAAGAAATTCTTTTCAAGTTGACAATGCAACTTCTACCCAACTTAGAATTTACCCATCTATCACATAAGGCTATGCATCTAAGAAAACTATTGCTCAAATTATTTAACCATGTTTGCAATTCTCAAGAGTTTACACAAAATATATTACCTATGATATACCCTTAATTATGGAAAATAATCATCAAGTAATGTGATTGGCCTATGGGGTATATCTTGTACTATCTGTATATCAAATTATACTAAGCACGAGGTTTCGTCTTTCCAAAATAAGGGAAGACGGTAAACAATAATAAAGAGTTCAAGGGGGAGGTAATAGAATAGAAGTATGGGGATCAAGGCGTTTAAAGAATTCAAAGGGAAATTGTCAAGGCAGTTGTGGATTAAAATTCTATTTTGGTAGGTTCTTATTCACATGCTCATATCAGTACAGTTATGTAATCGATATGATATGCTCAGACATGTCTAAGGGCAAGTACATTCGTCTACTAGTCACTATATATCTTAATCCACGTAAAGTAGTTATACGAAGGGCGAACCAAGCGCACCATGGTTGATCAGACCGTAATACACTGATTCTGAAATGTATTAGTATAGTACTCCAATAATACATAGGTCACGAACAAGCTCGATAAAGAATAAGCTTGCAAAACTAGGCTATAATAGCAACATAAGTCAAGGTAGTACATAAAATATAATTACGCTGGATTATGATAAAAAAAAGTACAATAATTCAAGTTTACAAAAAAAAACAAAAAATAGGCCTCTACAGTCTCTAAAGTTGTCATACTAACTCCTTGTCTAAGTTGCTAGTTGACAAAAAATAGGGGTATGGGCCTCTAAGTTCTACAGTCTTAATAAACACTATCGTTTGATGCTAGTATACAGTTATTGTCATTCAGTTACACTTCAATAATATGTCAAAAGGACTAGGTGATACTATGTTGTGAGGCATTCTACCCAACTTAAAATAATAAACTAATATTGCAATTGCATTAAAGGAGATTCTACAAAATAACTTGGTCCTTATAAATGAAGTAGAAACTCTTGTTAGGGTATACGAGGAAAAGATCTTGGTACTGATTAGGGTATCCTATTACATTACATAGGTAATGGTCATCTTAAGTCTTAGTCATAGTGCTCATAGAACATGTGTCAATAGTAAGAATGGAGAGTCACTAGCCTTCAAGGAAAAAGGGAAATATAACTCGTATCGAGGTATGGTACAAGTTACGCAATTTAAAACTAAGGTAATACCATCAAATTATAATCTAAAGGAATACTCAACTACCAAGTTCTAACTACCAAGCACAGAAATTCAAAATTTAACATTAACAACTATAATCCTAGCAACTATATGTCCTGATATAGAATAAAATCACTTGGCCTATAATCATAAGAGTTATTTGGCACGAGTTGCAAGATGAAGAAAAGAAGAACATAATTTATTCGTCGCACAATATAGTGAGCGCTAAGTTTTTAGAGGAACAAGATATGAAATAAAAAAAAGGGGGGACTCTAGATAATATCATGGTTTTCTAAAGGGAAGGTGGTAGCTATTCTCCGTGTTTGAGGTATGTTCAAGGAAAATGTCTATCCATTCTTCTTGGCTTCCTATGGTACTGTCTGCTAATAATAAGACAAGAATCTAAATTTATAGTTTTATAACACTATCTCACTTATAAAAGTTTTGATCCTAATATACAAACTTGGATTTCCATTGGTTCCTCAATACTAGGGTCAAATAATATGGTTAAATTTATAACTTACTCTAGTTGTGTCTATACTACTCTCAAGTCATCCCTACTTATCAAGGGATAATGGTCAATCATTCTACGGGTAAGGGTTGCTAGGGTTCATTAGGTAGTCTAAACTTAATGATGTGTCAATGCCCTAGTTGTATTCTTAATAGGAATGTTACCCTAATTATCATCCTATCAACAGGGATTCCTATATTCTAGCAGGGGCTATACTCAAGAAACTAATAGGGAAGCACATGAATCAAGCATGATGCAATCATTCAAATAGAATAGATTGGAAGGAAGATGAGTCATAGTCAAATGTGGATGAGATCCTATACTCTAATCCTAGGTGCAGGCTTGCTCGGTATAGTAACATAACTGAGACAATATGCTGTGACCTGCATGGGCCACCACTAAAAATATGTCACACCCCAATCCCAAAATACGTAGGACTAGGACACGTAAACATGCCATAAAGTAAATACTGAATAAATAAAAGGGGTGCGCTAACCATCTAAGTGAATGCAATTTGAGGACAACTTTGAGTGTATGGGAAAGTGTAGGCTAGACATATGCTGACGTAATTCACCAATCGTGACAACTGGCTAGTATATGCCACATATGTCCCCATAGGAGGGCGCTCTGTAATAACGTCGATCTCCGAAGAGCATGGCATCTGTATAATTTATCGTCCATATCGCTCCGAAGAACGTGGCAGCAGTATAGTATATCGTCCATATCGCTCCGAAGAACGTGGCAGCAGTATAGTATATATATCGTCCATATCACTCCGTCGAGTGTAGCAGCAGTGTAAAGGAAGTGGGTGTCCCATAAGCCTACTAGTCGTCCTCTCCGCCCAATGATCTATGCATGTTGTATCCATAACACGCTTAGCTACTATGCCGAGACGGGGTACAAGTATCGGCGTCTTAACTATGACTCATAGTCTATCGATAGAACAATAGTCCAACCTTACAACCAAACAAGGACAATGATTGAACCTTCGTACTATAATAGTCTATGCTCCGACTAGTAATAACTGATAAGTCTTCTAATATGCATCACTATTAGCAGTTATACCCTATCCGTCGTACGACCTACATGTACCGGTGGCCAACCGCATACGCCAGTCCGTGCCCTACATGAGACTCACAACACGTATAAGAAATGTGTCAAGGCCTGGGGAGTCGTACCAATAACTCCACAACTTTAGGTGGGTCCATTAAACTCTAGGTCAGATATAAGTTCTAACGTCAATGCCTTCGTTGACTGCACCCGAGTCTCTCTCCGACACGCATAGTTTAAAATAAATAAACATGCAACTAAATAATAACTGAATTTAAACAGTACAACAAGGCAAGGTATACTTGCCTGGCAAGAAAGCTGTGTAGTACCAATAACCTGCTCCTGAAGTGTAAACCCCCTCAATTATTTCTATAGATAGTCTGGTATGGGATGGAAAATTTTGGTATAGCAGCAGTTGATTGAGGTTTATAGTAAGGTTGCAGATGTTTGATTTTAAATTAAACCCTTGGCGCGCCCTACCGTTGTTGAAATATTCGGAGCCCAACATCAGCCCACAAATTCCAACAGATTATTGCACTCTTGACTTGACACGCCAATTTAGGCGCTGGACTTTTCCGTCACTCAAAATCATATTTCCTTGTGCTCTAAATTAATTCCATCAATTTCTGTAACCAAAATCCTTATTTAACTTAACCCGTTGAGCCAGACCAATTAAAGGGTCCAAGACTGACACCAAGCCTACACCATTCATGATCTTTGTGTCACTCCCAATTGAGGTCCCATGTGCTCCCATTTAATTTAATAGCACATGACAATTTATTCTAATTAAATTGGGGATATCAACTTTGACTAATCCTATTTTAATCCCAATTTAATTCCAATGCCCATTTAATTAAGCCCATGCAAAACACACAATACCCCCTCACCCTACAAAACACCAAACACCAATTCTCCCATAATTTTTCTATTATTTTATGTGTTTGTGCAAATTCCCAAATTTAAGGGACTTATTAGCAAATGTTGCATTAGGTGTCATCCCCTCATTGGCCCAAGCCAATGAAGGAGGCTCACCCTCACCCTTGACCGATTCAATCCAACTCCACTCTCCCCTTGGAATGAACAAATTTTCTTTATGAGAAATCTGACCATCCATTAGAATTGGGCTCATCCTCACCACCCATCCTTAACACAACTCCCTATATAATGTCTCTTTCTCCCATCTTCCCAATATAGGCCCTAATCCCCATGCCTAGAGAAACCCCCTCTCTCACACCTCCCTCTTTATTACACAACCGTAGGTTATAGTTTTCATTCTTCTTCTTCTTCTTCTTCTTCTTCTTCCTTGCATCTTCTCCTTCTTCACTCCACTTCAATAGATCCGGCCAGCCACCACCTAGTCCGGCCAACCGGCAGCTTCCACGAACCATGACTCTACCGCAACCTCTAGACTTCCTCGGCCTGCTTTATTCCCGCACCACTCCACACTACGGCGAGCCCGAGCTCCGACGTGCCTGTTCCTCCTCGTGGCTTCGACTGCTGCCCCGGCCGAGATCCCCGCTCCTCCAACGGCTACTGACGACGCTGGCGTCCCCCACGAGCTGCTGCACCACCACGAGCCCGTACCGCTGTCCACACTCTGGCGCAACCACGAGCCACTCCGGCCAGGGCTATTCTTTCCAATCTCCTGCTGTCCGTTCCATCCCTGTTCATCCCCGCACCACCGGCCGAGCACCCCCCTCGACCTCCAGTCTTCCCCGGCCTCTCCAATCCGACCAACCTCGATCACCGTGACTACCTCCACCACGACCATCTTCACCTCCAGCACTTCCTCTACCACCATCACACCAATGCCACCACCACAGTCGGCCATTACCACCACCACCACACACTATTGCACCACCACTGCCAACCACAGCACCCCTCCGGCCATTATCCCCCCCTCCGGCCAGCAACCACTCCATCCAAGGTGAACGACTCTCCCCCTCTCTATATGTGGATAGGGTTTAATGTAGTGTTTAGGGTTTAGTTACATGAGTATTTAAAATAAAATAAATGGATATACATGAGTTAGGTTATGAGAATAAATGGATCCTTGTTTAGGATTGGGATTACATGAAATGGTTATGAACTATATGCATGGGTGGAAAATGCAAGGGTAATATTTAAGGCATTGAATATATGTTGAGTTTATGATATTGGGATACATTGAGATGTTAGGGCATTTCAATTAATATATGCATATTGATTATTGTTGGTGAACAGATTTAAATTATTGAGAAATAAGATTATGATATTGGAACATGGATGAACATCAAGGAGAAGGTGTTTGATGGTGAACTAGTGTGTAATATCAAACCATTAGCCACTCATTGGGAATTGATAAATAATGTTGAATTAAATTGAGGAGTAGTTTTAATGTGAAATGGAAATTATTGTATATATTTGAGGGTTTAATAATTAGTATATAATTTATTCGAGGATGATGTTTAAAATATGCAGGATAACGTCTGTGAAGACCAGGAAAAAATTGAAGGATTAAACATACTTGAACTACTGAACATTGTGATGAATATAGTAAGATTGAGGATTTTGTTTGATAATTTTATAACAGGTAATTAAACAGATTAGATGTAACATACCTTTAGTCAACCTTGGTCAACCTTCTAGCTTAGTATCTATGTGACTTGTAACTAAGATTGTAGCATATGCTAGACGTGTGTCGCATCTTATTTCAGCCGCGTGATAGTCTATTGAATGAGCTTGTATCTCGTCTCTAGGTACTACGGGACCCGTGGACTTGGACGTCTTACCGGATCCTCGTCATCAACAGCCGGACGCAGGCAAGTGTACCTTGCCACCCTGTATTTCAGTTACCAGATATTTATTGTTCTATTATAAACATTGTGCGCATATTTCATTAAGATCGTTACTTTGCATCCGGATCACAACCGGGTACAGACGTTCGTCGTAACGTCTTGTAACGAATGCTAGATGTTCGTAACACCTCGATGTACGTACCTGAATATATCGTCACCCTAGGACATATTTATACACTATTATCGTGCCAGATTTCCTGTATCCTGATACTGACATCATGACCGGAGACTGGGACGACCTTAGGATCGCGTCTGTTGAGTTATTTCCGTGTGACGAGACTGTTAGACAGAGGTTCAGGTTCAACGCACAATCGTTGACCGCTTGGGATGGGGAAGACAGTTACTAGACATTTGGGCTCCTTTGCACACGCTTTATATATCTATCTCCTGTTGATGTAGTATTCTGGTATCCAGAGTAGTAGTATCACCCGTGTGACTCTGTGCTCGGAGTTACGGTACACCCCGTGTATCTCTGTGTTCGGAGCTACGATTTTATTTTGGATAGCCCACGCGTCGAACATTGTCTTTAAACTGTCTCACTTTTTTGGTTATGCTAGATTACCCCGTCATTGCACTTGTACATTATGTTATACTTGGCTTGCTGTATTTTTGTACCTTGTTACGTCCCTCTGAGGACTTGGTCCCCTGCCAGTTTTGCAGCATAGACGATTACGGAGCATTTGGAGTTGCTGATGGAGTGGCATGTCTTGCGGGCATTGTACCAGGTACTCATATCATTTCTACCGGCATTATGGTTACTTTATTCATATTGATTATTCATCTGCTGTTGTAGCCTAGTTTTTGTAGACTCATCTCTTCTCGAGTCTATTCGAGTTTGTGTGTTATTAGACGGCCAACTTTAGCACATGTAGCTCTTTCTTGTATATTTCTGTTCATTGTGGATTGAGACATAGATAGTTACATTTATGGGATATTTAGATAGTGCCCTTTATTATACAGCTTATACATATTCGAGTCGGACCAGAGTCTGGTCGAATGCGTAGCTGGCGTGTCGCGTATTCCTGATCCTACGTATTTTGAGACTGGAGCGTGACATGTTTTTGTGGTGGCCCATACAGGTCCATTTTAAATCGTTTTGGTCACCTGACTGTGCCAAGCGAGCCTGCAAATTAGGAATAGATATTATGATTTATTGTTGAATAGGATCTCAATCCATAATCGATTTTAAAAACTCTATTCGTGATTGATTAACGCCCTTGGACTTCCAATGTGTATTTGTTCAATTTTTGTCAATATCGTTATCATTGTTTCTCATCCCCTATTATTCGGGAAGACAAATGCTTGTGCCTGATGATTCCCTCCAGAAGAAGATCGAAGACCAGACAACAGAAGACAAAATTCATGTAATATTCCCTGAGAAGATTGTTACCCTGAGTAGGATAGATTGATAGGTTCTTTTGGATTCTAGAACTAGTATGAAAGGTTAGCAAGAGAGTTGGACCCAGTAGTACCCTACCCGTGCTTGAGATAGCAGTGATCTTGGAAGTACTGGGAGCTGGAAGGATTGTTGATCATGACCTAGAATAATTCATAGAAATGCATAGCCCGATGCTGTAAACTAGTGGTTGTATATGATAGCAATACCATGAATGATATTATGGACTAGAGGAGATAAAATTTTAGGCTCTCACTTGGAAGGTGATGATCTGATTCCAAAAATTATAGTATGTGCTTTGGTGATACCATTATTATAATTGCACTATGTGACCCGGAGCAATAAATAACGAAAAAAAGAAATTTAAGGAATAAATTTTTAGGAAGACTTTGAGGAGAAGAGAAATTATACATTAGGCAAGAAATAATTTTTCTCTTGGAGGATTAGTGTTGTAAACAGAACGAGAAAATTTATTTTGAGGTTAAATCTAGACTATGACATCGTCCTAGCATGAGTTGGTTGAGCCAATACCATGCGACGCAAGATTGTCGACGTGGTTGCACTATATTTAGACCACCAGATTACCCTGAGTTCAAGTTTCTTCGGGGAACCCAGGAGCATACGGCCCATCTACCTTAGGGGCACACAATAGAAAAGGTAAACCAGTGTACCCCCGCATTATATCAGAGTTTGAGGATGTATTTCTAGATAATCTTCCAGGCCTGCCACCTGATATATAGATGGAGTTTGCTATAGAGTTGACTCCAAGAGCCGAGACAGTTATTTTCCCGTCTTCTGACTAGCACCGATAGAGTTGGTTGAGTTGAAGTTCCCTAGTAGAGGATCTCTTAAACAAGGGTTTCATACAGGCTAGTGTGTCTCCATGGGGAGCACCCATTCTACTTGTACCGAAGAAGGACGGGACGGTACGCTTGTGTATCGATTACAGGTCATTAAATACTGTAACGATAAAGAACAAGCATCCACTGCCGCGCATCGATGATTTATTTGATCAGCTTAGTGGTGCATGTGTATTCTCGAAGATCAATCTCAGATCTGGTTATCATCAGATCAAGGTACGGAGAGAGGACATCCCGAAGACGGCTTTTCGGATGAAGTAAGGGCACTATGAGTTTTTAGTCATGCCGTTTGGTTTAACCAATGCACTAGCAGTATTTATGAGTCTGATGAACAGTATTTTCCACCAGTACTTAGATAAGTTCGTGGTGGTATTTATCGACGACATCTTGGTATATTCCAAGAGCCAGGAGGATCACGAGAGATGTCTCAGGATCGTGTTGGAGACGCTGAGACAGGAGAGGTTGTACGCCAAGCTCAGCAAATATAAGTTTTGCTTGGATAGAGTACCATTTCTGGGACACATAATCACCGGAGATGGACTATCAGTTGACCCGAAGAAGATAGCTCCAGTAGAGACGTGGCCTACCCCTACATCAGTTACAGTGGTTAGGAGTTTCCTCGGACTTGTCGGATATTATCGGAGGTTCATGAAAAATTTCTCGAGGATCGCTGCGCCTATGACACGACTGATGCGTAAAGGCGAAAAGTTTATCTGGACCAACGAGTGTCAAACGACTTTCGATGAGCTGAATAAGCGTCTAACATCAGCACCGATTTTGATACTACCTTCAGGATCATGAGGATTTGTAGTGTACAGTGATGCATCTGGGAGCGGATTAGGTTGTGTACTGATACAACACGGCAAAGTGATAGCCTACGTATCGAGATAGCTGAGAGTTCATGAGAAGAACTATCCGACGCACGATCTAGAGCTGGCTGCAGTGATAATTGCACTAAAGCTATGGCGACACTACCTTTATGGAGAGCGTGTTGAGATTTATACAAATCACAAAAGTCTAAAGTATGTCTACACGCAGAAGGAGCTCAACAGGAGACAGAGGCGCTGGCTAGAGTTATGATATCGAGTCGCAGTACCATCCTGACAAGGCGAATGTAGTAGCAGATGCCTTAAGCAGGAAGCCCATGGCATATTTTTATGACTCATCGCCAGTTGTTACAGGATCTTCAGGAACTCAGGATTGAGATTTTATTGCCAGGCATGGATGGACAGATGGCCAGTCTAGAGGTTCAGTCTACAATGATTAAGAGGATCAAGGCAGCCCTGCCTACAGATGCGAGATTCCGACGGCTACGAGAGAGGACAGAGGCCGGCATGCAGACGGGACTCAGGATTCATGAAGATAGAACATTAAGGTGTGGAGATCGCCTATATGTTCCGACTGGCGAGCTACGCCAGGAGTTGATGACCGAGGCTCATAGCTTATTTTATTCTATTCATCCCGGGGGTACGAAGATGTACCGAGATTTTAGGCAACATTTCTGTTGGCCTGGGATAAAGAGAGAGATTGCAAGATTCGTGGCGAGATATTTAGTCTGTCAGCAAGTCAAGGCTGAACATCAGAGGACTGCAGGATAATTGCAGCCGCTTCCCATTCTCTAGTAAAAGTGGGAACACATTACCATGGACTTCGTCACAGGATTCCTGCGGAGCCCTAACGGGAAGGATGCAGTTTGGGTTATCATAGACAGACTCACCAAGTCTGCACATTTCTTGCCCTTCGGAGTTGGACCGTCCACGGAGATATTAGCTGACACGTATATGAGGCAGATATTACGACTACATTGAGTGGCTGTCAGCATTGTATCGGATCATGATTCCAGATTCACGTCATATTTTGGCGGAGTATGCAGGAGAGTCTAAGAACTCGTCTCAAGTTTAGCACTGCATATCATCCATAGACTGATGGCCAGTCAGAGCACACGACACAGATACTAGAGGATATGTTGAGAGCGTGCATGATCGATTTTGGAGGATCTTGGAAGGACCATCTACATTTGGTGGAATTCTCCTACAATAACAGCTACCAAACTAGCATCCAGATGGCACCTTATGAGGCACTGTACGGCAGAAAGTGTAGGTCACCAGTATGTTGGAGTGACGTGGGAGAGCGTCAGATACTTGGTCCAGAGTTGGTGACACAGATAGTAGAGAAAGTCAAGCAGATTCAGAGCCACCTGTGTACAGTACAGAATAGACAGAAATATTGGGCAGATGCGCACCACAGACCTTTGGAGTTCAAGGAAGGTGACCATGTATTTTTTGAAGATATCACCTACTCGTGGTACTATCAAATTCAGAGGCAGAGGCAAGTTGAGTCCGAGGTACATCGGACCTTTTGACTTCTTGGAACGAGTTGGCGAAGTGGCTTATCGTCATGCATTGCCTCCATCACTAGAAGGTGTGCATGATGTATTTTACGTATCGCAGTTGAGGAGATATGTGGCAGACCCTAGCCACGTGCTTGATCATTCGGAGATTACAGTCGGGCCCAGTTTATCTTACGTAGAAAAGTCAGTGGAGATACTCGATCACAGTGAGAAGACTTTGAGAGGTCAGACCATTCGACTGGTCAGAGTTGCATGGAAGCATCATTCGCTAGGCGAGTCTACGTGGGAATGCAATGATTCTATTCAACAGCATTTTTCGTATTTATTTGAGGACCAAGGTACGAATTTACATACCTCATTTAGTTACTAGTTGTTTTAAAATTCTCTTAGCTATTATCGTGCTTTACTTTTAATTTTGGGGACAAATTTTTTCTACGTTGGGAAGGATGTAAACCCCCTCAATTATTTCTATAGATAGTCTGGTATGGGATGGAAAATTTTGGTATAGCAGCAGTTAATTGAGGTTTAGAGTAAGGTTGTAGATGTTTGATTTTAAATTATACCCTTGGCGCGCCCTACCGTTGTTAAAATATTTGGAGCCCAACATTAGCCCACAAATTCCAACAGATTATTGCACTATTGACTTGACACGTCAATTTAGGCGCTGGATTTTTTCGTCACTCAAAATAATATTTTCTTGTTCTCTAAATTAATTGCACAATTTCCGTAACCGAAATCCTTATTTAAATCCCGTATCGCGCACCAGTGTCGTTGCTATCAATTTTGAGACACCAATTCAACCTGTTGAGCCGGACCAATTATAGGGTCTAAGACTGACACCAAGCCTATACCATTTATGACCTTTGTGTCACTCCCAATTGAGGTCCTATGTGCCCCCATTTAATTTAATAGCACATGATAATTTATTCTAATTAAATTAGGGATACCAACTTTGACTAATCCTATTTTAATCCCAATTTAATTCCAATGCCCATTTAATTAAGCCCATGCAAAACACACAACACCCCCTCACCCTACAAAATACCAAACACCAATTCCTCCACAATTTTTCCGTTATTTCATGTGTTTGTGCAAATTCCTAAATTTAAGGGGCTTATTCATAAATGTTGTATTAGGTGTCATCCCCTCATTGGCCCAAGCCAATGAAGGAGGCTCACCCTCACCCTTGACCGATTCAACCCAACCCCACTCTCCCCTTGGAATGAACAAATTTTCTTCATGAGAAATCTGAGCCATCCATTTGAATTGGGCTCATCATCACCACCCATCCTTCACACAACTCCCTATATAATGTCTCTTTCTCCCCTCTTCCCAATGCAGGCCCTAATCCCCATGCCTAGAGAAATCCCCTCTCTCTCTCCTCCCTCTTCATTACACAACCGTAGGTTATCGTTTCCTTTCTTCTTCTTCTTTCTTGCATCTTCTCCTTCTTCACTCTATTTCAATAGATCCGGCCGGCCACCGCCTACTCCGGCCAACCGGCAACTGCCACGAACCACGACTCCACCGCAACCTCCAGGCTTCCTCGGCCTGCTGTATTCCCGTCACCACTCCATACTCCAACGAGCCCGAGCTCCGGCGTGTCTGTTCCTCCCCGTGGCTTCGATTGCTGCCCCGACCGAGATCCCCGCTCCTCCACCGGCTACTGACGACGCTGGCGTCCCCCACGAGCTATTGTACCACCACGAGCCCGCACCGCTGTCCACAATCCGGCGCAGCCACGAGACACTCCGGCCAGGGCCGTTCTTTCCAACCTCCTGCTGTCCGTTCCATCCATGTTCATTCCCGCACCACCGGCCGAGCACCCCCCTCGACCTCCAGTCTTCCCCGGCCTCTCCAATCCAATCGACCTCGACCACCGTGACTACCTCCACCACGACCATCTTCACCTCCAGCACTTCCTCCACCACCATCACACCAATGCCACCACCATAGTCGGCCATTACCACCACCACCACACACCATTACACCACCACTGCCAACCACAGCACCCTTCCGGCCATCATCCCCCCTACGGCCAGCAACCACCCCATCCAAGGTGAACGACTCTCCCCCCCTCTCTATATGTTTATATAGTATTTTGTGTAAATGTAGTGTAGTGTAAATGATCTTGTGTAAATGATATGTAAGTAGGGTTTAATATAGTGTTTAGGGTTTAGTTACATGAGTATTTAAATAAAATAAATGGATATACATGAGTTAGGGTATGAGAATAAATGGACCTTGTTTAGGGTTGGGATTACATGAAATGGTTATGAGCTATATGCATGGGTGGAAAATGCAAGGATAATATTTAAGGCATTGAATATATGTTGAGTTTATGATATTGGGATACATTAAGATGTTAGGGCATTTCAATTAATATATGCATATTGATTATTGTTGGTGAACAAATTTAAATTATTGAGAAATAAGATTATGATATTGAAACATGGATGAACATCGAGGAGCAGGAGTTTGATGGTGAACTAGTGTGTAATATCAAACCATTAGTCACTCATTGGGGATTGATAAATAATGTTGAATTAAATTGAGGAGTAGTTTTAATGTGAAATGGAAATGATTGTATATATTTAAGGGTTTAATAAATAGTATATAATTTATTCGAGGATGATGTTTAAAATATACGGGATAACGTCTGTGAAGACCAGGGAAAAATTGGAGGATTAAACATACTTGAACTACTGAACATTGTGATGAATATAGTAAGATTGAGGATTTGGTCTGATAATTTTATAACAGGTAATTAAACAGATTAGATGTAACATACCTTTAGTCAACCTTGGTCAACCCTCTAGCTTAGTGTCTATGTGACTTGTAACTAAGATTGTAGCATATGCTAGACGTGTGTCGCATCTTATTTCAGCCGCATGATAGTTTATTAATTGAGCTTGTATCTCGTCTCTAGGTACTACGGGACCCGCAGATTTGGACGTCTTACCGGATCCTCGTCATCAGCAGCCGGACGCAGGCAAGTGTACCTTGCCACCCTATATTTCAGTTACCAGATATTTATTGTTTCATTATATACATTGTGCGCGTATTTGATTAAGATCATTACTTCGCGTACGGATAACAACCGGGTGCAGACGTTCGTCGTAACGTCTTGTAACGAATGCTAGATGTTCGTAACACCTCGATGTACGTATCTAAGTATATCGTCACCCCAGGACACATTCATACACTATTATCGTACCAGATTTTCTATATCCTGATACTGACATCATGACCGGAGACTGGGACGACCTTAGGATCGCGTCTGTTGAGTTATTTCCGTGTGACGAGACTGTTAGATAGAGGTTCAGGCTCAACGCACAATCGTTGACCGCTTGGGATGGAGAAGACAGTTACTAGACATTTAGGCTCCTCTGTACGTGCTTTATATATGTATGTCCTATTGATGTAGTGTTCCTGTATCCGGAGTAGTAGTATCACCCGTGTGACTCTGTGCTCGGAGCTACGGTACGCCCCGTGTGTCTCTGTGTTCGGAGCTACGATTTTATTTTGGATAGCCCATGCGTCGAACATTGTCTTTAAACTGTGTCTCACTTGTTAGGTTATGCTAGATTATCCCGTCGTTGTACTTATACTTTCTGTTATACTTGGCTTGCTATATTTTTGTACCTTGTTACATTCCTCTGAGGACCTGGTCTCCTGCCAGTTTTGCAGCATAGACGATTATGGAGCATTTGGAGTTGCTGATGGAGTGGCATGTCTTGCAGGCATTGTACCAGGTACTCATATTATTTCTACCGGCATTATGGTTACTTTATTCATATTGATTATTCATCTGCTGTTGTAGCCTAGTTTTTGTAGACTCATCTCTTCTCGAGTCTATTCGAGTTTGTGTGTTATTGAGCGGCCGACTTTAGCACATATAGCTCTTTCTTGTATATTTTTGTTCATTGTAGATTGAGACATAGATTGTTACATTTACGGGATATTTAGATAGTGCCCTTTATTATACTGCTTATACATATTCGAGTCGGACCAGAGTCTGGTCGAATGCTTAGCTGGCGTGTCGCGTATTCCTGGTCCTACGTATTTTGGGGCTGGGGCATGACATAAAGTCACGCAGAATAATCCGATATGTCCTATATACATATAATATAATATAATACAACACAACATCAGTCATTACACTAGTACATGCACAATCATAATTACCATGAACTCCGGGCATAGCTAGGTATGTCACCGGTCAACTAGGGTCAAGTGTACGTCTAATCGCACGGGTGTTGCGTCTGTAATTGCTGGGCAAGACAGACAGTCAGGATGATACGGGCTTACCATTACGTCAGTGTACATAATGGCAGTCTGCTAACAATATTACATGGTTACAAGTCAACGTAACTACGGGATATCCGTGGTTACACTCGGGTCACCTAGTAAATATATAAATATACATTATTATTATCTAGCATATATCATTAATACTTATAATATATATATACACCAAATAAATACATATAATATACATATATACATACATATATATATATATATATATATATATATATATATATATATATATATATATATATATGTGTGTGTGTGTGTGTGTGTGTGTGTGTGTGTGTGTGTGTGTGTGTGTCTGTACCCTAATTAAATTTATACCATATATTTATATTAACATATACTAGGGAATACATATACTATATGTTTATATACCAATTATATACATTAACATATACTAATGGGATACCTAATATATATACGTACACACACATAAATATATGAATGGGGGGAACGAATTCGTACCTCGGGGTACATGAATGGAGACGATGATGATGACGATGTGGCTGACGATGATGATGACGAGGACGACAAGGGTGACGATGATTACGACTACGACGACGATGATGATGGTGATGCTCATGGTGAAGATGATGGTGATGATCATAATGGTGATGACGAGGACAATGACGTAGATGATGATGTGGACGATGGTGATGACGATGATAACGATGATGATAATGACGACGATGATGATGATAGTTAAGGTGATGACGACGACGATCGGGATGATGATGATGGGGATAATGATGATGATGCTGGTGATGGGCTGCTAACCGGAGTTCAGCCAAGGGGAGGGAAGGTCTAGCTAGGGGAGGTCGAATATGGAGGAGGACAGGGACACAGGGAGGAGGTCAGGGACACAGGAAGGAGGACAGGGACGACGCCAGGTGGCGGTGGTATTGCTGGTGGTGTAATGGTGGTGGCTCGGTCGTCAATGGCGGAGGCTCGAGGAGGAGATCAGTAGCGTCGGGTTCACAGGTCTCCAGTGTTCAGGTGAACAGCAGGTCATGATCGACTTGGAGGAGAAAGGAGAGACGGGTCTCCGGCAGTCCAGGCGGAGTTGGCTAGTCGAGGTTCGAAGTCAAGGAAGGTTCCGGGAAGCGGTGGAGGATTCGACGATGAGAAGCGGGGAATAGGCTGTGGTAGAGGCGAGGTGGTTGAGGAAGAAGGAGAGGAGATGGTGGTGGAGGTCGTGTGGAAGGGAGCGCGATGGTTCATCGAGGTGGAGGAGGAGAACAGATCTGGTGGCGGTGGATGGGGACCAGAGGAGAAGAAGGAGGAAGGAAGGGTAGTGGTGAGCGACATTGGTGGTAATGGTGGTCGTGGTGTGCTCCGACAAGGTTGGCGAGGCGCAGTGGAAGAGGAGGAGAGGAAGAAGAGGGCAGGGGGAGATGGTGGTGCAGGTGGAGTCCGGCGAGGTTGGGTTCTCCGGCCGGCGGGTGTAGGTAGGGAAGGAGAGGAAGAAGAAGATGAGATTAAAGGGGAATTCGACTATGGAAAAAATAGTTTTGGGTTTTGAGTTTGGAATTTTGGGAAAATAAAGGAGAATGTGATATATATACATGTAGAATTTTAGGTTTGAGTTTGACCTAGGAAATTTGGGCTTGGTTAACTCTTGGGGTTGGGCCTTGGCCTCACATGGGGATGTTAGGGAGGGCTATAAATCATATTGCTTAAAAAGCAAGGATAGATTTAAATGAGAGCGATGTTTGTGCGTTGCACATTCCAAAAAATTACGAAAAAATTCATGTGAAGGGGAAGTTAGATTTCTTCATGTATTGTCCAATGGTATGGACACCCTAATACATTTTTGCATAGAAGTTCCCAATAATTAGGAAATTGCACAAAGATAGAAATTAGATTAAATTAATTAAAATTAATGCGCAAGGTGTTCTGGAATTAATTAGAAGTATATGGGATCAAAATTAGGCGGGACACAAGTGTCATGGACATAGAGGGCTCAGAGTAAAATTTTATCATAAATTAGGTTGTATGAAACGGGTCAAGATTGTGTCTCCAATTTTGATTGGAACGAACAAGGATACAAAGTCGTATTTATATAGAATTAAATATAAACGTCCGCGATGAATATTGTGCGACTAAAATGTAGCACAAGATAGCATAATTACAAGTTATACAAAGGTCCGAATAGAAGGCGGGCACGTCTAGGACAAGGTTGTGAAATTTGTTGGAAGGTAAAAGCTGGTGTAGTGCTCCAATTATTGAAGCAACGGTAAGGTGCACTAGGTGATATCATATTGTATAATTAAATAAAATATCGTCATATTTCCAATTGGATACAAACTAGCCCTAGTTTCTCTATCTATGCCAAGTAGACCTAATTTTAGGTGAGGGGATTTACACTCCTTATTTTTTATCCGATGTGGGACTAAATAAGTTCCTCATAACTCAACACTCTCCCTCAAGATGGGCGATATATATCAATCATCCCCATCTTGTTACAAAAGGTATCAAACTCTCTATGACCTAAATCTTTAGTTAAACAATCATCTAACTGCTACGCTAATTTTATATAGCTCAAAGTCAAAATATTTATATTCAACTGCTCCTTGATGAAGAACCGATTAATCTCCACATATTTGGTACGATCATACTGAACTAAATTATTTGCAATATCAATTGTTGATTTATTGTCACACAAAAGTTATAGGAGGTCTCCTATAAACAAATGTATCTCAGCCAACAAGCTCTTCATCCACATCATCTTGCACAGGCTAACTGCCATAGCCCTATATTCGGCCTCAGTTGTAGACCTAGCCACTACATCTTACTTCTTCCTGCGCAAAGATACAAGATTCCCTCCAATATTAACATAGTAACATGTAGTGGACCTGCGATCATCCATACAACCCGCCCAATCGGTATCACAGTGCCTTCAACTCTCCGATGTCTAGAACTTCTGAACCATAACCCCTTTTCTGGGCTTCCTTTAATATACTTGAGAATTCAGTGAACTGCCTCCATATGCTGCTCTTTGGGATCATGCATATATCTACTCACCGTATTCACGACATAAGTAATATCAGGTCTCGTATGACATAGATATATGAGCCAATCAACTAATCTTTGATATTGCTCCTTACTCACCGGATCACTACCCTCAGCACAAAACTTGTGATTCTGCTCGATAGAAGTAGAAGAAACCCTGCATTCCTTTCTCTGAAAGAAGGTTCAGAGCATACTTTTGCTGAGAAAGTACTATACCCTTTCGTGACCTTGCAATTTCAATTCGAGGAAGTACTTTAACTACCCCAGATCCTTAACTTCAAATTCCTCTCCAAGCTTTTTCTTCAGCCGTAGGATCTCCTCAGTATCATCTCTAGTAATTACAATATCATCAATATAGACTGCAAGAATAGTGATACGAGTCTTAGAGTGCCTGCAAACATAGTATGATCTCCATTACACTGCCTATACCCCATACCACAGACTGCAAGCCTAAATCTATCAAACCATGCTCTCGGAGACTGCTTTAGCCCATATAAAGACTTCTTTAATTTGCATACCTTTCCTGTTGCTTGTGAATTAGCAAAGCCTGGTAGAATCTTTATATACACCTCCTTCTGGAGATCCCCGTACAAAAAGGCGCTCTTGACATCTAGCTGATGTAGTTGCCAATTGAAGTTGGCAGCACATGAAACCAACACTCTCATAGTGCTCATCTTTATGACTGGAGCAAATATCTCGTCATAGTCGATACCATAAGTTCGGCTATAGACTTTAGCAACCAATATGGCCTTGTACCTGTCAATCTTGCCCTCTGGAGTCTGTTTAACAGTATAGACCCATTTATATCAAGCATCACGCTTTCTAGATGGCAGTGGTACCAGCTTCCATGTGTCATTCTTCTTCAAGGCCTGAAGTTCCTCCTGCATGGCATTCAACCACCTAGGATCTTGCTTAGCTACCTGCTAGTTGTTAGATAAAAGGACTGAATCTAATAATGTAAGGAAGGACTTATATGCATGTGGAGTGGATGCATATAAAATATAATATACAATGTCAGTATCCCAACTGCCAAACTTAGCTGGAGGTTTTCCAACATTGACTCTATAAGTTCTACGAAGCAAGACAGGAAAATTAGAAGTATCAGGGGAGAAATTATTACTAGGTGATTCAGGTGGAAGGGCCGAAGAAGGTCCTGGAGAATAGGGACTTGGGACATCAACATTTATGGGTACTAGCATAGGGACATTAGGAGGAAGCTCATGGTGCTCCTGCTGCTCCTGTTGCTCCTGTTGATGCTACTTATGTTGCTCATGCTGCTCATGATGCTGATGCTCATGATGCTCCTGCTATTGTTGCTCATGTTCCCTATATACTCTCAGTTCCCCCTGACTATCGGTTCCCCTTGAGACACCATCACTCCTCGATGACTCAGAAGGATATAGAATCATACCAACCACGATGCCACTCTCATTCTCTCCATCTCTACTAGCATCAGTAGAGCCATCCTCAAACAAAGAACTTAACTCTGTCTTCTCCCCGTAAAATGGTTCAAACTCCCGAAAGGTCACGTCCATACTGACAAACAACCTTCTTCCAGTGGAACACCAATATTTGTATCATTTCTGACTTTTTGAGTAGCCTACAAAGATACATTTAACTGCTTATGGATCCAACTTGCTCACCATCATTCTGTGATCTCACACAAAATATGTACAACTAAATACTCTGGGAGGAATAATAAAAATATTAGATCCCAAGAGCATCTCACATGGTATCTTCATCCCTAATACTCTTGACGGCATCCTGTTGATTAGATAAGTTATTGTCATAACAACCTCACTCCACAAGAATTGTTTGTATATTCATTGTCAGCATCAAAGAATATGTCACTTCTAGTAGATGTCTATTCTTGCGTTAGCCACCCCATTCTGATAATGAGTGTCTGGACAAGTGGTTTGATGAAGAATTTCTTGACTAGAGGTAAAATTAGCAAATTTTTTGTTGGTGTACTCGGTCCCATTATCTTTTCGAAGAATCTTCACATGTACTCCAAATTGGGTCTTCACATATGCCGAGAAGTCTTAAAAACATTTGTACACCTCAGATTTCTGCTTCATTATGTAGATCCAGGTCCTACGTGAGTAGATATCAATAAAGGTAATAAACCATCTAAATCCACTGATAGAAGTAGTAGGACACGGTCCCCAAACATCAGAATGAACAAGTACAAATTGCTCAAAACTTCGAAGACCAACTATTTTATAAGTTGAACGTGTATGCTTTCCAAGTTCACAAGCATTACAAAATAACATTTTTGTGTACTTTATTTATTATCTCAGGTTCTAACTTATTCAAACTATTAAAAGATAAATGCCCTAATCTGTAGTATTGGAGTATTGGTTCTGTCTTTAGACCTTCACTAGTAGTAGCAGCAAGCATTGCAGCCTCCTGTCCAGGTACCAAAGACCATCATGCCTGATGCCATTCCCAAGCCTCTTTACTGTGGCCTTCTCCTGGAAAGAACACATATCCCGATAAAAAAGAACATTACAATTCAATTGATCAATGAGAGAGCTAACAGAAAGTAAGTTGACCAAAAATGAAGGAACATACAATACAGATGACAGGATAACAAATAAAGTACAATGGACCAAGTCAGTATTCCTGATGGGTTGGGATATACCATCAGTAGTCTGAACTATCTCGGGATGCATATGCTTGCCCAGATAATATAATGCAAACTCACTAGATGCATATATGATATATCTATATGCACCTGAGTCTATGATCCAACCAGTATAAGATTTAGTGCATGCAAGTGCCTGAACCGGAATACCTTTGCCCATATGAGCAGCGTAACCAGTAAAGTTACCAAGGTAGGTAGTGTTAATCAGATCCTGAGTGGCCAGTCCCTTGCCCTTAGAACTCTCAACCTGAAGCTTGCACTAATGTAGTTCCTCTAGCTCTATCATCTCAGCTCCAATCATTTCAGTAGTGGTCTCCTCCGTTACAGCTAGGTGAGCAACTCCCCGGCCTCCGCGTCCCTTGCCTCCTTGACCTGCACATCCACCTCTCTGTCCTCTGCCTCCTCAACCATGACCAGAACTGCGGGGCTGAGGGCAGTTGTAGCTGAGGTGCCATTTCTTCTCGTAATTATAGCACTCCTGTCATCGCTGCTGGGAGCACTAGGAACCACTAATATAGAACTGACAGCTGGTGAGGTCTCATCTTTCATCACCTTTTATCGGATCTCCTCTTTCTCCATCGATACAACAGCCTCATCCAAGGACGAAAAATATGGCAGATGATACATTGTTGCCCTCCTAGCCTCAAACTACGAGTTTATACCCTTGAGAAAATGAGCCACACACTTATGCTCAAGGTACTATTTTCCAAGGAGAACATCGGTCGAATTTTGTAATGATAGCGAATCATAGTAGTCCAAGTCTGCCCATAAGTGACGTAGCTCCGCTGCATACTTAAGTACTGTCTTCTCCTCCTGTATGGTAGCATCAATCTTCTCCTCAACTTCCATCATCATCATGACACTCCCAGCTTCCAGACTACATCCCAGCCAATGTCGTCCAGACATCAGTTACACTGTAGATCGACTCCATCATCCCAGCTCCGGATGGAGACACAGAAGTCAGCAGCCAAGAAACCCCCAGAGAATTAAGGTGACTCCATATGCTCCACTCAGCACTCGTCTTATCCTTTTTCTCAGTGCACTCTCCCTTCATATATTTTTTAAGTCCATTGGTCCGAAGGTTCAACAGCGCCCTCCTAGACCAACTTTGATAGTTTTTTGTCCCCTCAAGTTTGATGTCATTAGGCAATAACTATATCTTCTTTATCACCTGTGACGGTTCTGGTGCGGGTATGACTGCCCTACTGGATGAGGTCTCCTCTATTTGGCCTGAAACACCTTGGCCATCCCCTCCAGTATATCTTTCAACTCCTGACTAGTCACAGGTGTTTCCATCTCCATAGTTGTATACAGGGAAGAGGTCAAACGCAACTCAAACACGTGTCGTGCGCCTACATACGATCACGACTTTCTCCATATATATGTACACCTCCAAACTCATGCGGTATGAGAAATGAACGATGGATAGAACTTGTCAGAATAAGGGCTAGAAATAGAGATTTGTGCAAAATTTTCTAGGAAGTATGCTCTCCAATCTCAGAACCCACGTTGAGATCGAAATCAGATGATCACACAAGAGTTCCTCTCTGATTATCTACGATCCAACGACGGATTTGATGACACCCGTAGGAAACGTCGACGACACCCGAGGGTGTGGGGGTGGCTTCTATGCACAGAGGAAGGCGGGGGAAACGTATGAGAGACAGGGGGAAAGGGAATTCTCCTTGTTTTTTTGGATTTTGTTTTTGAAAAAAGGATTCCGAGCTTTGGCTTTGATACCATGTAGAGAGAAAATAATTTATTGATTTACTTCCAAGAGAGGGGGTACATATATATATGAGTAGGCTAGCCTCCTTCTTATTTTTTTATCCGATGTGGGACTAAATAAGTCCCCCATAACTCAACAAAATGGATCAAACATTAATTCATAGGAGTTTTAACAACTGCATATCGAATGATATACATGCATGAGATTTTAAAATTACATTACATTACATTACATTATATTTTAATTTTATTTATTGGTTGGCAATACATGTCTTTAAGATTCACTACTTGATATTCAGATGATGATTAATGATTGTTTTAATTTAACTGCACTTTAATATTTGATATGAAAAAAGTTGCTTTTTTTATTGTCTTTTAATTTCGTTTGTTATAAGATATAGATTATCTTCCCGTAAACATTCTGACATTGTACCAAAATTGTATAGTATTAACGGATAAATATTTATATCAAAGTTAAGATAGAAGATTTTTATTTAAATATTT
This sequence comes from Iris macrosiphon, assembly GCA_036927795.1. Taxonomy (NCBI): domain Eukaryota; kingdom Viridiplantae; phylum Streptophyta; class Magnoliopsida; order Asparagales; family Iridaceae; genus Iris; species Iris macrosiphon. Next base: position 70,844,741 of record JAYESA010000009.1, on the reverse strand, counting down.
TGTTAAAATCAAATTCAGTTTTTTTAGTTAAGATTGGGCTAGATATTGTCTCTTTTCTTAAGAAAGCATATTTAAACCTACATAACATGCCAAGCTCTATCCAACTTGCATCTGGATAAATCTTGCATGCAAAATATGATTAATATTAACTTTTCTTTGGCTGTCTGGTGTAGATGACTGCCCTTTCTGAACAATGAGTCATATTGTTATTTAATCTGTGTACGTGTATGCATATATTATGTGTCTGTTTCAAATTATATAAATCAAGGATATATTTGTTTGTATTTGTACAAGTCCTGGTAGTAGCAATAATAATTGTTTCCTTGTCTAATCACATATTCTATATGTGCCATTTTCTAAGGCTTAGACATGCAGTATGAACCATCTGATATGCATTCTCTTTAACCATCAAATTGTAAGATACAAGTTGAGTTCCAGTATGCTCTAAAAACAGATAACAAGAGAGAACTGCATTCCAACTCCAAACTCAGCGAAATAAATTCATGTTGAATCACCACCTCGGCACCTCCCTTAAAAATGCAATAAGAAAATTCTACATTGGCAATGCATGTCCACTCTAAGGCTACAAAGCACAATAACTTCTTTTAGAGACCAAATACAAGTTTGGTTAAACTGATCCTTGTTCTAGCATCAACTACAACTATTAGTTAGTCATGCCAACGTACTAACTAATACAACTATTGCACTTGCTCCAAACTTGGCATAGTTAGTAATGTTGGATTTATAGAGAATTATTTGTTGAGGTACGAGGAATTTGAATCTTGTCTTATTTGATTGATTTACGCTGTAAGTGTTGGAAGGAGATGGAGAGTTGCTCTCGGTATAAAAGAAATTATTGAATAAAGATAAAACATGGTCCTATTTGGTTGCTCATGGGTTTTCAAAAGATAGGATCCGTGGGAGAAGGAAGAATATAGGGAGTCATTTGTTTGGTAGAATGATTTGTATGCCATCATATTCAAACATGGTGTTGATTTAATGAATCAGAAACTCTCGAGTTAATTATTTTTATGATGTGTTTTAATGAACATGCTATTACTATGCATGATTTTTGTACTACTGTTAAAAATATGATCTGTTGATAGTATAAACTATGTATCAATTTTGTGTAGTTATTTAGCTTGTGGTAATTTAGTACTTCCTTGTTAGTTCAAGAGCTTCTGATTCAAACAGGGTGTTGATTCTCGAAATCTCCTGAACTTATCTGTAACAGTACTTCGTTGGTCAAAATTAATCCACTAGCTAGGTGGTCATGGGGATCATGATGTCTACATTGGTGTCACTATTAGCAGCTAGCTAAGGGGTTGGAGTTCATAATCTTATCAAGGCTTCATGACCTCTTGTGCTATATATGGATGGATGTACTGGAAAATTCTTCAGTCTTCTTAATTCCCACTAGCTAGCGCAAACATGCACGGCTAGTATAGGACGACTTGAGCGAGCTGGAGACTTGTAATTACCACTTTTTCTTTGAATGCCCATTCTCCTAGTGCCATTTTGGACGTAAGTACATTAATTGACATGTTTTTATATGTCAACTTTGAGCACTTTCAACACTTGGTCGGTCTGAGGGTCGCATGTTAGAGGAGGATATAGCCATGCAAAAACTTCATGTTCTCTATGATAGATAGGTAGATACCACTCTTTGGATGATCAGGACTACCAGAATGAAAAGAATTTTATATATATATATATATATATATATATATATATATAAAGATGGCTTGGGCTCTTGATCCGGATGGCGGCGGTGGCTGCCATGACCGGAGACGGGAAAACGACAAGGAGGGGAACGAGGAACCAGAGAGGGAAATAGAGATCGGACGAGACATCGTAGGGGGGTGGGCCACTATTGAGCGACGACGTCGACGGCGGATCTTAAATAGGGAGACGAAGTGGCGGGGGTAAACCAATAAGCATCCGGTCGAAGGGAGATGGGAAGGAAGGGAGAAGGTGGTCGGAGACGGAAAGAATATACGGGACAACAGTTGAGGCCTCTGGACCGAAGGTTGGAAGGAAGGGGTCCGACCCCAAACCCTAAAGCTAGATCGACGCCTCAAAAGGACATGGGGAGTGCAGGGTTGGCTAGTAGACAAGACAATGATGCAATATCACAGATGCAGAGTAGGAAGAGAGGACTTGATGAAGACACGACAGGAGGACACTGCGTGGGGAGTAGGAAGAGGAGGGAATCCAATGCCAAGTCAGAATGAGTCACAAGGAGGAATAGGCGATATGGGGAAGACGTGGGCTGACTTGTGTCGCCCCACTGATCCACCAGAGTATGCAGGGATGCAGTATGTAGAACCGATGATGGTTGAAGGACGATTGATGGCGAAATTCACAGACGATGATTTGGAGGAGACGGCAAAATAATGGAAGAACACTAGCGTGTTCTATGTCATGGACAATAAACCATTATTCACACAGGTCTGTGTGTATGTACACTGCGTTTGGAAGCCTCGGGGAAGCTTCGAGTTATTTTCTAGAAAAAATGGCTTTTACTTCACCAGATGCGACCTAGAGGAAGATGTGGAACGTATTCTGCAAGGGGGACCATGGACATTTGATGACAAACTGATCATTGCGAAAAAATGGGTCCCAGGAGTACAATATGAGCATGACTTATTTCAGACCACCCGCATATGGATCCGGTTCCCAGAATTTTTGCTTGATTACTGGAGCGTGTCTATGATGATGAAACTAGCCAGTCTCATTGGCAAGCCGATCAAAGCGGATGAAGCAACTGCAAAGAGAGCAAGAGTCACTTACGAGCGGGTATTTGTAGAGATAGAAGCTACAAAAGTTATGCCGATAGTCGTGGAATATAAATTATCTTCGGACAAATATTTTAGCCAAACTATGGATTATGAGTGGGTTCCTCCAGCGTGCAGGAACTGCAATTGCTATGGACACCATGCTAATATATGTCCGTGGGGGAGGAAGGATGATGAGATGCAAACAGACTCTGGTCTGGGAGCAATGGAACAGGAAGGCGGTGATCTAATGGAGGTAAATGTGGCCAGGATAGGGGGACTTCCACAGGGTCCTACAGTAAACGTTAATAGGGAGGTTGACAAGGAAGGTTGCTCTGCTGCTAAGGACACATTACGGAAGGAGGTACACTCTAGCCCACAGAGAGAAATGAATACATAAATGGTCATATTTGGGGATCAAGATGGTCAGGGAACAGGGGATGTGGTAGGAAGGGAGGGACTCCCTCGGCAACCAGGACTTATATCCATGATTCAAACATGGGCGACCGAGGCTGCAGGCATGGGCAGGGTGTCACACCCCAGTCCCAAAATACGTAGGACTAGGAACACGTAAGCATGCCAGCCGCATGTATATGGCAACTCCAATATATGGAAACCATAACACATGCGTACGCTGTATTATGAACAATAATTCACAAGTGGTATACACTATCACAAGTCACAGGACATAACTAAATTTCATCCACAGAAAATTAATATAAATGAATAACCAATAACTATATAACTAAATCTCAATGTGAAGTATCAAAAGATGATAGTCGGGTGAAAATAAATCCACTGCCAAACTAGAATATAAAGGAAACAAAGCGATATAAGTGCATAAACTAACAATCAATGCGACTCGAAGAGAAGACCTCCTCGAAATATAAGTAGCTAGTCCGGATTCGCGCTCCTGAAGTCACGCGGAATAATCTAATATCCTATATACATATAATATAATACAATACCACATCAGCCATTACACTAGCACAGACACAACCATAAATACACTGTACTCAGAGGGTACGCTAGGGGTGACACTGGTCAATTAACAAGGTCAATTGCGCATCTAATTACGCTGGTGTCACGTCTTCAAATACTGTGCATAATCAGACAGTCAACTAACAGGCGTCTAAACCAGTACGTTAATGTACACAAGGCAGTCAACTCACAAGTTCTTAGGGTCACTTGGTCAAACGTAATTATGGGACATCCATAATTAACCTAGGGTCGTACAACAATATATTATTGTCATAATTATTATTTAGCATCTAATTACATATATATATCCATATAATTATATATAACAATAAGATTATATTACTCACATGCGTACGTATATGCATACGAGTTTGGGTTCTCCGACACGGTCTGGACTCATAACCACTAAACTGAACCAATCTACTAAAATGCTACACTATCCACACAAGCACACATAAAATGAAAGGAGAGGAACGGTTTCAAACCTCGGGGTTAGCGTGCACGGGCACGAGGATCGGGGGTGACTACTGCAGGTCATCTTCGGTGAGGGTGACGGGTCCACGATGACGATGCTATCGATGTTGATGATGATGACGAGGGTGCTGATGATGGGGATGATGTTTGTGATGATGATTAAGGTGATGATGATGAAGATTAAGGGATGATGATGATTAAGTTATGATGGGGATGATTAATGATGATTTTAATGGTGATGATAATTATTATAATGATGATGATTGTGTTGATGATGGGGATGATGGTGAGAATGTTAATGGTGATGTTGATGATAATTAAGGATGTTAATGGTGATGATTAGATGATGATAAAGATGTTAATGGTGATGATTGTGTAGGCTATGATGGTGATAAAGGGATGATGGAAGGTTGCTGCTCCGGCCAGGGGAAGGTCCGGCAAGGAGAAGGAGGTGGTCAGGCTGAGGGAAGTCAGAGAGACGCTGCTTCGGTCGAGGAGAGGAGGTAGTGGTGGTGATGGGTGGCAGAGGGAGATAAGAACAGGGAGGAGATGGTCGTGCAGGTGGTGGTGAACGTCTCAGGGAGGCATCGAGGGGCAGGAAGGTGACGATGAGAGGAGACGGGTTGAAGTCTTGGTGGTGTGTAGATGAGTCGAGGGGAGGTGGTTATGAAGTCGACGAGGGAAGGCTGTGGTCGAGGAGGAGGAGCTCAGGGGGTCCGGCTAGTCGTCATGGGGAAGAGGGTGATGGGTTCAGTCGGTTCAGCGGGGGTGAATGGAAGGAGAGGGTGGCGGTGGTGATGGGTGGAGATGGTAATGAAGTCGGGGTCGTGTGCTCCGGCGATGAGGGAAGTCTAGGACGATGATGGCCGCGGCAGAGGAAGAGACGAGGTCGAGGAAGACTGAGGGAGAACTGGGTGCTCCGGTCGGCGGGCTGCTGTCGAGGTCGGGGTGATGGGGGGACCGGAGAGGTGGACAGGGTGGAGAGAAGAGGTGGTGCAGCGGAGGAGGAACAGTGGTTGTGCAGTCGGGCCAGGGACGAGCGGGGTTGGGCTACTCCGGCGGTCGTAAGGAAGGAGATTAACAGGGATAGGTGAGGGGGTCGGCTATGTGTTGGTTTAGGGTGTTGTGGATGATAAAGAAAAAGAAAGAAAAAGTTGTAATATTTATATTATGGAAACTAGGGTTTGATGTTGACCTAGGGGGTTGGGCTTGGTCAATATCCTTGGGATTGAGCCTTGGTTTGCATTATTTAAATGCAAGGCTAGGGTTAGATGAGGGAGTGAGGTTGAGTGTTGCGCATTCCAAAAATCATGAAAAAAATTTATATGAAGGGAAAATGGGTTTCTTCATGTATTGAGTCCAATGGTATAGACACCTTAATGCACTTTTGCATAAAAAGTGCCCAATAATTAGAAAATTACACAAAGATGGAAATTAGATTAAATTAATTAATATTAATGCACAAGGTGTTCTTGAATTAATTAGAAATACTTGGGGCTAAAATTAGGTGGGACACAAGTGTCATGGACATAGAGGACTCATGATAGAATATTATCATAATTTGGGTTGCATGAAACGGGTCAAGATTGTATCTCCAATTTTGATTGGAACGCACAAGGATACAAAGTTAAATTTATTCAGAATTAAATATAAATGTCTGCGACGAATATTGTGCGACTAAAATGTTGCACAAAAGAGATAATTATAAGTTACACAAAGGTCAAAATAGAAGGCGGACATGTCTAGGAGAAGGGTATGAAATTTGTAGGAAGGAAATGGCTAGTGAGGTTCTCCAATTATCGAAGCAACGGTAAGGTGCACTAAGTGATATAAATATTATAAAATCATTTAAAATACCGTTTTCTATTTCTAATTGGATTCAAACTAACCCTAGTCTCGCTATCTAAGCCAAGTAGACCTAATTTTGGTTGAGCGGGTTTACATAAGGTGCCTCAGTCATAGTGGAGAATGGAGGGAAATAGCCATAAAAATAAACGCTAAGCAGTGGAGTAAAGAGCGGAGCAGACCATGAATGAAGTGGAGTATAGTAATATGGAAGATGTCCAGGAAGAAGCATTATGCAGAGATAACCCCAATTGGCATGCAATGCTGCATAGTGGAGCGAATATGGCACTCGACTTCACCCAGAGTGGGAGTAGTAGTATGAAAGAAGTAGCTAACACCCTAGTAGTTAGTTCGGCTGGAAGGCAGGGGCACTCTATAATTAATTAATGTTTGTGTTCACCTGGAATACACAGGGAGCAAACTTGATCGAAATGTGGAGAGAGATTAAGAATGTAGCGAGGAAATACAGTGCACCATCACCGCGTTGTTGGGAACAAAAATCAAGTCTAATAGGGTGTTGACACATCGTACTACTCCTAAATGGGTATAAGTCAATAACTTCGAATTATGTAATATGGCAAGAATTTTGATTTTGTGAGAAAACAGGGTCTGGATGGGTCAACGCCATGATGTACCTGAATGAAAAAGTGGGAGGGCGTCGGGTCCCTGACCCAATCTTACGTGATCTCCAACAGTATATACTTCAGTCGGGGCTACAGTATTTGGACAGGAGTGGACACGTGTGGACGTGGAGTAACCGGGCAACGAAACATAGAATAATATGTCAGCTGGATCGTGCATTGGTGAATCCTAGGTGGATAGAAAAATGGCCGTCTAGTCGGACGAAGGGCCTAGCAGCGTCAACCAGCGGCCACTCTCCCATATTGGTATGCATAAATGAAGGAGAACATCCACGAGCACTGTAAACTCCCTCAATTATTTCTATAGATAGTCTGGTATGGGTTATAAAATTTTGTTTTAGCAGCAGTTGAATGAGGTTTAGAGTAAGGTTGCAGTTGTCTGATTTTAAAATTAAACCCTCGGCGCACACTACCGTTGTTGAAATATTCAGAGCCCAACATCAGCCCATAAATTCCAACAGATTATTGCCCTCTTGACTAGACATGCCAATTTAGGCGCTGGACTTTCCCGTCGCTCAAAATCATATTTCCTTGTGCTCTAAACTAATTGCACAATTTTTCGTAACCGAAATCCTTATTTAATTCCATGTCGCGCACCTGTGTCGTTACCATCTGATTTTCAGACACCAACTTAACCCGTTGAGCCGGACCAATAAAAGGGTCCAAGACTGACACCAAGCCTACACTATTCATGACCTTTGTGTCACTCCCAATTGAGGTCACATGTGCCCCCATTTAATTTAAGAGCATATGACAATTTTATTCTAATTAAATTGGGGATACCAACTTGACTAATCCCATTTTAATCCCAATTTAATTCTAATTTAATTCCAATGTCCCTTTAATTAAGCCCATGCAAAACACACAATACTCTCTCACCCTACAAAATACCAAACACCAATTATCCCATAATTTTTCTATTATTTCATGTGTTTGTGCAAATACCCAAACTTAAGGGACTAAATTGCAAATGTTGTGACATGTGGCACACCCTCATTGGTCAAAGCCAAATGAAGAGGCCACCCCTCTTCCTTGACTGGTCAACATCTCTCCCCCTCTCATTTGCATGAAGAAATGAATTCATTCATGTGAAATCTCAACCACCCATTTGAATTAGGCCAATCCTTACCATCCAACCCACACACACCATCCTATAAAATGTCTCCATCACACCCCTCTTCCCCATGCCGGCCCTAATCCCAAGGGAGCCTTGAAAACCTCACCCCCTCTCTCTCTCTCTCTCCTCCCTCTTCTCCATACAAAATCGAATCCTCTTCTTCATTTTCCTTTTTCTTTCTACTTCTTCTTCTTCTTCTTCTTTTTCTTCTTCTTCTTCCTCTTCTCCTCCCACAAATCGAACCCGGCCACCTCTCTCGAGCTCCGGCGGGCCAGCCGATACTCCCACCTCTCTCGAGCTTCCCCTCCAGCAGTCGAGCACTGCCCCGAGCCAACGCCGCGAGCTCCACCTCCCCACGGCAGCGTCTTCACTGCATTGCTCCGGCGGCCTGCTGTATTCCCGCCACCACTTCACATTCCGGCCGGCCATCCCCCGCGGCTACGACATCAATACTCCGGCATCCCAATTCCTCCCTCAACCTCCAGTCCTCCCCCACCGTCCAATCCGGCCAACCTCCAGCTTCTCCGACCAAGAACCACCGCACACCACTCCACCACCACCCTAGCCTTCATTATTCTTCCTCCGGCCAACTACCATCCCACCACCCTCTCGACCACCACCACACACCATTTCACCACCACCTCCAGCATCACTACCACCACCACCTCCACACACCTACACCACCAGCACCTCTGCCCCGTGGCCAAGCCACCCTCCGGTCACCCATTCCCGATTGCCACCTCCATCCGACAACCCTTCTCCGGCCATCAACCACCTCGCCGAGGAGAGACACAACCCCCCTCTCTCTGAAATGTGTTATAATTTGTCATATGTATGTTTAGTTTAGTGTTTATATTTAGAGTTGTTTATTTACATGGGAGTTTTAAGATTTTATAGGTTTAAGTTTAGGGTTTGTTTATAACTAAATGTTATGAATATTATACATGGTTGGTGAAATCTTAAATCAATTAATTAAGGTTTAAAAATGTTTTGATTAAGGACATGGAATATATATACATGATGGATGGAATTGTGACATAAATAATGAAGTTGGGATTAAATTGCCATATGAGATTTTAAGGTGTTGTCCTAATTAAATGCAAATTGATTATTGTTGGGAACAGATTTAAATTATTAAGAAATAAGATTCTGATATTGGAACATTGATGAACACTGAGGAGCACGTGGTTGATGGTGAACTAGTGTGTGTTATCAAACCATTAGTCACTCATTGGGGATTGATAAATAATGTTTAATTAAATTGAGGAATAGTTTTAATGTGAAATAGAAATGATTGTATATATTTGAAGGTTTAATAAATAGTATATAATTTATTCGAGGATGATGTCTAAAATATGCGGGATAGCGTCTGTGAAGACCAGGGAAAAATTGGAGGATTACACATACTTGAACTACTGAACACTATGCTAAATATAGTAGGATTGAGGATGGTTTGATGATATCGTACAGATGATTAATCAGATTAGATGTAACATACCTTTAGTCAACCTTGGTCAACCCTCTAGCTTAGTGTCTATGTGACTTGTAACTAAGATTGTAGCATATGTTTAGACGTGTGTCATACCTGTCACGACCCGCACCCAGTATAGGGGCACGAGAGCGTGGGTACGTCCAGCCTACGCCGCAGCATCGACGGTAGAACGATGTCTAGGTCACAGTAATACTATATAGCTAAACACCTGTCAATGATATCCATCTCTATAAGGAGGTCATTATACATCTCACAATAATCTTACAACGTAACTCAATCACAACAACTATAAGGCACGATAAAAGATAAAAGGAAATGGCATAGTTAAACACCATGTCTCAAACATAAAGATAACTCACAGTCTAGCTGTCCAACACAAGTCTCCAATTAAACTTAACATAAGTCTAAACATAAATTGAAACAACCTCCATAAGTCTCAAGCATAAATAAATACTATCTAGATAGCTGCAGGTAATGTCTCATCTAGAGGCATAGTCTCCTCTAGGATCTCTGGTGCATAGTCTGCATCTATACCTGGTTCGTAGTGCGTGATACAAAAATCCTCAAGATTTATTGGAAAAATATCCAGTCAAGATTGGAACGAAATACACCTCTAACAGCAGTTCCACATATATTGACAAAAACTATAACACGGTGTAAAAAAATACAAGACTGATATGAATAACTGACAATAAAAGATACTGGAATAAAAGGAATGCTGGGATAAAGAAATACTGGAACATCATCATCAATATACATCTAGCAATGAATAGAACTACAAGTACACGCAAGAACAATAAACTGGTATGTAAGTGTATACAAGATCAATAACTCAACATGTGGAAATGCAAGATCAATATACCAAGATACATGTCAAGAATCATCTAACTAAGTGTATGAAACATCAGCATATCATGTGATCGGCTTGGGCTATATGACTCATTACATTGATTAGCGATCATACCTAACAGGTCAAGCTAACCATATGTAACAGCGATGAGGCATGTAAGGGTAAGGCTGCACCAACGTGAGGTGTGGGTTAGCTAATGATGCATGTAAGTTGGTTATGATCACATAAACTACTAATATTTCCCCATTTTTTTTTCCAGCTAGCACGATGAATTCCAATCACGACTCCTCGTGACAGGTCTCAATGATGCCAACTCGTGTAAATAACAGTGTAAGAGTCATGTACGCTATATAACAAGAGTTATAGAGATAATCAACATAATAGAAACTGTCAGAGAATGTACTCGCCTGGGGTCCTTAGCTGGCAATACCACTGTCCGGGTTCCAAGGTATCGTCTGAGTGATCCCACAATCCTATAGACATATCATATAATACAATTCTTCATCAGACATTACTCTAGCACACAATCAACATAATGATCTCAACAGGCTACGTTATAGGTCACAGGTTGGGATAGCTACGGGTATTCATAATTTTGTTAGGGTCACCTAGTACACGGGCATATAATGCCTGTCGTTATCTATCATAACACCACTACTTAATTAATTACAATTATAACAGAAGTGTGCATTTAATACTTAACAGGGTTATATTGTGTATATATATACTACTCAATTTATACTATGTACATATATGCATATATTAAACAGGTACTAAGCATGCACGTATTATACATATACGTAGGCTTTATGTTAATTGAGCACAATACGGTATATATATATATATATACAGGGCATATGCATCTGTATATATGCGATGGAGATACACCATATATATATATATATATATATATATATATATATATATATATATATATATATATATATATATATATATATATATATATATATATATATATGTATACCAGGTACATTTATCATATAACAACACCTACGCAATATGTGCATCCCGTCTGTATACTGGATACGCTACGGCAAATACGTGTTGGATTACTACGAAGAATATGTATATATACGTGTACGTATTCATGCATGCGAGGGTTCGAACCTGTGATCGTGAAAGCGAAGTGTTCGATGTCGAGGTCATCGTCAACAGCGGTGTTCGTGGCTCCCGTCGATCGGTCCAGTCTAGTCCGCGGAGGGTCGAGGTCGAGGGCAGCGTCTCCGGCGTGCTCCTGGTGCAGTCGATCCGGCGGCAGCGGTCGGTCCAGTTGACGTGGGGAAGGAGGGGCGGACTGACGGCGTCGGGGTTCAGGCTCCGGTCGGCTTGCAGGCGATGAGAGGGAAAGAACGCGGGACTAGGCTGCTCCGGCGTTCAGTCGTAGTTCGTAGTCAGGTTTGGCCAGCTCAGGGCTATTCGGTTCTGGCGGGTTTACGGTCGGGTTGCTTGGGAAGGAGATGAACAAGAGTAGGACGGCTTGGCAAGGTCACGGCGGCTTCCGAACTCCGGCAAGGGAAGGGTTGACGTGAACAGGAAGATGGGATGGAGAATTCGGCTGGGGTTATTTAGGGTTAAGGGGAAAAAGAAAAGAAGGGAATATATATATATATATATATATATATATATATATATATATATATATATATATATATATATATATATATATATATATATATGTATGTATGTGATGTTAAGTTTGACCTAGAATAGGTTGACTTTGGTCAACACTAGGGAAAGGCCTTGGCTTGTTATGGAGATATTCCAATGGGCTAGGGTTCGGATGAAATTGCGAGAATTGTATTGGTTTAAGGGTTTGGAGGCCATGGTTTCAAGGGGTTGATGTTAAATTACACATTCCCAAAATTTATGGAAAATATAATGAAGGGGGGAAATGGGTTTATAACGCGTGTCGTGTCAAACGGGTGTATACTTAATGCTCTTTTACATAACAGTGCCAACAATTGGAAAATTGCATAAACTAGGTTTATTGTTTGCTTAATTAAAATTAAATGCAAGGAGGTGTTCTACAATTAAATAGAAGTACAAAGGGCTAGATTTACGTGGGACACAAGCATCAATTAACGGTCTGGCGTGTCTAGGACAATGTGTGAATCTGCTGGAAGACAAGGCTAGCGTAGCGTTCTAGTTATCGAATAACGATAAAGTGCAACAATCAATTAAGGTCACTGTAAATTAAATAAAATTGATTATTATGTAATCATTTTTTCATTAATTACGAAAAGACGAAAATACCCCTAATCCAAAAAGTGGGGGTGACAAGTCTTCCCTCCTTAAAGAATTTTGTCCTCGAAATTTAAAATAACTATCACAAGAACAAGCAATCAATTAACGAATTATACCTCAAGTCTCGAAGAGATATGGATACCGCTCGCGTATTTCGTCCTCTCTCTCCCAAGTTGATTCTCCTAGAGAGTGATTTCTCCATGCAACACGAACCAAGGGAATAGTCTGATTCCGCAATATCTTCTCTCTACGATCCAAGATCTCCACTGGTTGTTCAGGATAGCTGAGTGTCGGTCCAACTTCGATCTCCGAGTGATCTAATATGTGACTAGGATCTGCCACGTACCATCTCAGCTGCGACACATGGAACATGTTATGCACTCCATCTAGAGCAGGCGGCAAGTCTAGTCTAAAGGCCACTGCACCGACCCTTGCAAGAACACTGAAGTGCCCGATGTATCGTGGACTAAGCTTTTCTCCTCTGCCGAAATGAATCATGCCCCGTGTCGGAGAAATCCGTAAAAACACCAAATCGCCAACCTAGAACAACGATCTTAACACGCAATCTAATAAAGCAATCACAAACCAAATAAAATGAATCAAAACAATACCTGAAACTCTAGGGGTCTACGGTGGCTATCGGCCCAATGTCGCTGTCTGTCCTGCGCCACTCGTAGTATGTCTCTGATAAGTTTTACCATTTCTGCTGCATCCACGACCATTTCTGGTCCTAACAAGGCTCTTTCTCCAACATCATCCCAAGATAAAGGGGTACGACACCTTCGTCCATATAAAGCCTCGAATGGTGACATCTCAATGCTGGCCTGGTAGCTGTTGTTGTAAGCAAACTCTACCAAGTGTAAATGATCCTCCTAAGAACCTCCGAGATCCAATACGCAAGTGCGTAGAATATCTTCAAGAGTCTGAATAGTCCTTTCAAACTGCCCGTCTGTCTGAGGGTGATATTCGGTACTGAACTTGAGCTGAGTGCCCAAGCTAGACTGCAGACTCCTCCAGAAATGGGAAGTGAAACGACTATCCCTATCTGAGACAATGCTCACAGGAACTCCATGTAATCTGACAATCTGATGTACATACATTTTGGCTAGCTTCTCCGTCGATGTACCCACTTTGAATGGTAAGAAGTGGGCTGACTTGGTCAACCTATCCACGATGACCCAAATCGCGTCTTTTCCTCCTGGAGAACGAGAAAGTCCTAAAATGAAGTCCATAGTCACGTGCTCCCACTTTCGTTCTGGAATGGGTAAAGGTTGAAGCAATCCCCCTGGCCTCTGTCGATCTGCTTTCACCTGTTGGCACACTAAACACCGGGATACGAAGCGTGCTACTTCGCGCTTTATACCATACCACCATACATGCTTCCTCAAATCTCGATACATCTTGTTGGCTCCGGGATGCATCGAGTACTGAGAGCGGTGTGCCTCCTGTAAAACTTTTTCGCAGCTCTCCACATGGCACGCACATCCTCGTGCCATGTCGTAAGGATCCATCATCCGCAATAGTGAAGTCATCTATCAATCCTGTCTGAACTTGTGGGCTAATATTCCTTAGAGTCTCATCATCATACTGCGCAGCTCTAATTCTGTCTATCAGCTCTGATTGAATCTGTAGTCCTCATATCTGAATCTCAGCTCCTGGAACTAATACCTCAATTTCCAAGCTCTCAAGGTCAGCTAATAAGTGTCTATCCGAAGTCAAGCACATAGCCATTGGGTACCTGCTCAAGGCATCCGCGACTACGTTGTCTTTCCCTGAATGATACTGTAATGAGATATCAAAGTCTTTCATCAATTTTAACCACCTTCTTTGTCTCATATTCAGCTCATTCTGTGTAAACACGTACTTTAAGCTCTTGTGGTCTGTGAAGATCTCCACACGCTCTCCGTACAGATAGTGCTTCCACAGCTTTAGGGCAAAGATAACTGCCGCTAACTCCAGATCGTGAGTGGGATAGTTCTTTTTATGAGGGCATAATTGTCTTGAAGCATAGGCAATTACTTTCCCGTGTTGTTGAAGAACGCATCCCAACCCTTTTCCTGAAGCATCACTGTAGATAGTGAATCCACCTGTCCCTGATGGCAACGTCAAAACTGGTGCTGTCGTCAATCTCCTCTTCAGCTCATCGAATGTGGCTTGACATTCCTCTGTCCAGATAAATTCCATATCCTTCTTGGTCAGCCTAGTCATTGGCTCTGCAATCTTGGGGAAGTCTTGTACAAATCTTCTGTAGTATCCTGCTAGTCCGAGAAAGCTCCTGATTTTAGCTACCGTACTGAGGGTAGCCCACGACTCTACTGCCTCTATCTTCTTTGGGTTAACTGAAATTCTGTCACCCATTACCATATGTCCAAGAAATTCAACCTTGTCAAGAAAGAACTCACACTTTGAAAGCTTCCCGTATAATTTCTCTCTCCTGAGAGTTTCTAAGACTATTCTTAGGTGCTCTTCATGCTCTTCTGTGGTTTTTGAATATACTAGAATGTCGTCAATAAACACCACTACGAACTTGTCGAGGTACTGGTGGAACACCTTGTTCATCAAGTTCATAAATACTCCTGGTGCATTGGTTAAACCAAACGACATTACTGTAAATTCAAACTGGCCATATCTGGTTCGAAAGGCGGTCTTCGGTATGTCTTCTTTCTTCACTTTCACCTTGTGATAGCCTGACCTCAAGTCTATTTTTGAAAACACCTTTGCTCCGCTCAATTGATCAAAAAGATCATCTATCCTCGGCAGTGGGTATTAGTTTTTGATAGTGAGGTTATTCAAAGCTCTATAATCGATATACATGCATACCGTGCCATCCTTCTTTGGTACAAATAATACCGGTGCTCTCCATGGCGATGAACTGGATCTAATAAAACCTTTGTCTTGCAGCTCCTCAACTTGTTTCTTCAGTTCTACCAACTTGTTGTTCTTAACTCTATAGACATGTTGCGAAATAGGCTCCGCTCCTGGTATCAAGTCTATAGAGAACTCAACATCTCTGTCTGGCGGCAAACCTGGCAACTCCTCTGGAAATACATCCAGGAACTCCGCTATAAGTGGATACGGTAACTCTTCTTCTTCCACCCTGGCTCCGCAAAAAGTGCCTCTGCTCCGCTCCTCTGCTCCTCTGGCGATCTCAAACTCTAGCTCTCCTGGTGGTCGAAATACTACTCTACCTCCTTGACAATATATAGAAGCATGGTGTTTACTTAACCAGTCCATTCTGAGTACAATATCGTATTCCGGAAGTGGCATGATGAGTAAACTCATGCTCAACTCTCGGCCTTCCAATGACACTCTTCGATCCTTGCAACAATCACGGACTACGATAATACCTCCTCCTGTCATGATCTTGCAAGTCCTATCTAATAGTTTTGTTTCTAAATGATGCTTAAGGGCATAAGATACAGATACGAAACTATGGAAAGCGCCAAAATCAAATAATGCAAGTGCTGGAATAGAATCGAGTAAAACTGAACCTGAAATCACGTCTCCAGCTCGCTCGGCCTCCTTAGTGGTTATGGCGTAAGCTCGTCCTTGTGGTGCTCCTCTTTGCTTTTGCTGGTGCTGAGCAAACCTCTCCTGCTGTGGTGGAAGTGGAGGTCCTCTCTACTGCTGGCCTCCTGGTACAATGGGTGCTCTGGCTGGTCCTCTCTGAGCTGCTGCTCCTCCCTGGCGAGTCTGAATAGCTGGGCAGCCCCTCAGCTGATGTGTTGCTGATCCACACGATAAGCAAGTGCCCAACCTTTTTCTGCAGATGTCTCTTGTATGTCCCATCTTTCCGCAATACGAACATGGGACAACGAGTTGATTATGTCTTTGTGGTTGTTGTTGTTGAGCATGTCCTCGAACTGGTGTCTGTTGCTGGTGTTGCTGCTGGTGTTGTTGCTGGTGTTGTTGCTGGTACAGCCTATGTTGTTTTTGAAAGTGTAGGCGCTTGGCTGGTCCTGTGTTACCTCATGTTGCTCCAAATGTATCGCGTCCTCTCTTGGGCCTGAGGTCCAAGTCATCTTCGACAATCTGGGCATCCATCAGAATACCCTCAAATATAGCAGTACGTCATCCCGAAGTACGAGACTTGATCTCCCTATTTAATCCCTTCCTGAATTTTTGAGCTCTGTCTCTTGGGTCTCGAACCATCGATGGCGCAAATTGACTCAATCGACAAAACTCTGCAGCATATTCGTCGACTGACATGCCTCCTTGGACTAAGTCATGGAACTGACTTTCTAATGCTCCCAAGGCTACGTCAGGAAATAATTTCTCTTGAAGAGTTCCTTAAAGTCCTCCCAAGTAAGTCCTTCAGCGGTGAGTCTCGGCTCTGTACGATACCACGTCAGTGCGATATCAAACATCTGACTGCCAGCGGCCTCTATCTGAAGAATCTCTGGAAGCTGTGATAAGCGCAAGTTCCTCTCTATGTCCTCTAACCATTCGTCAGCATATAGTATTCCTTCTGTGCCTTTGAACTCTCGAGGCATCATCCTCTTGAAGTCCACTATGGTACCGGGCCTCTGTTGTTGTTGACCTTGCTGTTGCGGTTGTCGTGCTACTCTCTCCACAGCCTAGAGAGTCACTTGATGAGCATTCTCCATGCTCTCTCTCATCAATTTGGTCTGCACCTGGTGTGCTTCTGCTTGCACTCTCTGAGCCTCAGCTTGAATACGCTGAGCCTCTGTTGTTACTCTCTGGGCCTCTAGCATGCCCTGTATCAGTGCGAACATCTGTGCCCCGTCAGCGGGCACTCCTCCGAAAATCGGTGTCGGTGGTAGTGGAAGGTTGTCTGTCATAGCTGGGGCAATCCTCTGTATAGGTGGAGGAGGAATCCTGTTAGCTGCAGACACTCCCACACGAACAGGAGATGTATGAGGATCTTCCGTTATCTGTTCGTCAGGTTGAGAGGTGACAGTCCTTTCTGAATTGGCTGCTCCCCTTCCCATGGATCTAGTATTCGGCGGCATCCTGAATACAGATCAAAAGAATCAATTAAGGTGATAGATATGATACTATCAAGGAAGGACAGTAAAGTGCTAAAGGAAGCAATCAATTGGAATAGCAATATGAAGTTTAGAATTTCCTAGTGTGATTGAGCATACTCTCCTCCTAAATCATGTTTCCTATATCCTATCACAGGCTCGTAGTAGTACAACTAAGTTGTTGCACTTCCACAATATCGCATAACTTGCGAAACTAGACCTGCATGGGCCACCACTAAAACCGTGTCATGACCCGCACCCGGTATAGGGGCACGAGAGCGTGGGTACGTCCAACCTATGCCGTAGCATCGGCAGTAGAACGCTGTCTAGGTCACAGTAATACTATATAGCTAAAAACCTGTCAATGATATCCATCTCCATAAGGAGGTCATTATACATCTCACAATAATCTCACAATGTAACTCAATCACAACAACTATAAGGCACGATAAAAGATAAAAGGAAATGGCATAGTTAAATACCATGTCTCAAACATAAAGATAACTCACAGTCTAGTTGTCCAACACAAGTCTCCAATTAAACTTAACATAAGTCTAAACATAAACTGAAACAACCTCCATAAGTCTCAAGCATAAATAAATACTATCTAGATAGCTGCAGGTAATGTCTCATCTAGAGGCATAGTCTCCTCTAGGATCTCTGGTGCATAGTCTGCATTTATACCTGGTCCGTAGTGTGTGGTACAGAAATTCTCAAGATTCTCTGGAAAAATATCCAGTCAGGATTGGAACGAAATATACCTCTAACAGCTGTTCCACATATATTGACAAAAAACTGTAACATAGTGTAAAGAAATACAAGGCAGATATGAATAACTGACAATAAAAGATACTGGAATAAAGGGAATGTTGGGATAAAGAAATACTGGAACATCACCATCAATATACATCTAGCAATGAATAGAACTACAAGTACACGCAAGAACAATGAACTGGTATGTAAGTGTATACAAGATCAATAACTCAACATGTGGAAATGCAAGATCAATATACTAAGATACATGTCAAGAATCATCTAACTAAGTGTGTGAAACATCAGCATATCATGTGATCGGCTTGGGCTATATGACTCATTACATTGATTAGCGATCATACCTGACAGGTTAGGCTAACCATATGTAACAGCGATGAGGCATGTAAGGGTAAGGCTGCACCGACGTGAGGTGTGGGTGAGCTAATGATGCATGTAAGTTGGGTATGATCACATAAACTACTAATATTTCCCTATTTTTTTCCCTAGAATATGTTGACTTTGGTCAACACTAGGGAAAGGCCTAGGCTTGTTATGGAGATATTCCAATGGGCTAGGGGGTTCGGATGAAATTGCGAGAATTGTATTGGTCTAAGGCTTTGGAGGCCATGGTTTCAAGGGGTTGATGTTAAATTACACATTCCTAAAATTTATGAAAAATATAATGAAGGGGGGAAAATGGGTTTATAATGCATGTCGTGTCAAACGGGTGTATACTTAATGCTCTTTTACATAACAGTGCCAACAATTGGAAAATTGCATGAAATAGGTTTATTGTTTGCTTTATTAAAATTAAATGCAAGGAGGTGTTCTACAATTAAATAGAAATACAAAGGGCTGGATTTACGTGGGACACAAGCATCAATTAACGGTTTGGCGTGTCTAGGACAAGGTGTGAATCTGCTGGAAGACAAGGCTAGCGTAGCGTTCTAGTTATCGAATAACGATAAAGTGCAACAATCAATTAAGGTCACCGTAAATTAAATAAAATTGATTATCATGCAATCATTTACTCATTAATTACGAAAAGATGAAAATACCCCTAATCCAAAAAGTGGGGGGAATAATACCCCTGTTTGCCGTGTAATAGTTTATTGATTGAGTTTGTATCTCATCTCTAGGTACTACGGGACCGGCGGACTTGGACGTGGTACCGGATCCCCGTCATCAGCAGCCGGACGCAGGCAAGTGTACCTTGCCACCCTGTATTTCAGTTACAGATATTTTATTGTTTCATTATGTATATTGTGCGCGTAGTTGTTTACGATCGATACTTCGCGTCCGGATCACAATCGGGTACAGACGTTCATTGTAACGTCTTGTAACGAATGTTAGATGTTCGTCACACCTCGATGTACGTACTTGAGTATATCGTCACCCCAGGACATATTTATACACTGTTATTGTGCCAGATTTCCTGTATCCTGATACTGACATCATGACCGGAGACTGGGACGACCTTAGGGTCGCGTCTGTTGAGTTATTCTATGTGTCGAGACTGTTAGATAGAGGTTCAGGTTCAACGCACAATCGTTGACTGCTTGGGATGGGGAAGATAGTTACTAGACGTTTGGGCTCATCTGTACGCGCTTATATATGTATATGTATTATTTCTGTAGTGATCCTATATCTAGTATAGTTGTATCACCCGTGTGACTCTTTGTCCGGAGCTGTGGTACGTCCCGTGTGTCTCCGTGTCCGAAGCTACTATTTTATTTTGGACAGCCCATGCGTCGAACATTGTCTTCAAATTGTGTCTCACTTAGTTGGTTATGCTAGACTACAACGTCGTTGCACATGTACTTCTATTGTACTTTAGCATGATGTATTTCTGTACCTTGTTACGTCCCTCTGAGGACCTGGTTCCCTGCCAGTTTTGCAGCATAGACGATTACGGAGCATTTGGCGTTGCTAATGGAGTGGCATGTCTTACGGGCATGGTACCAGGTACCCATATCTTTTCTTCCGGTATTATGGTTACTTTATTCATATTGATTATTCATCTGCTATTGTAGCCTAGTTTTTGTAGACTCATCTCTTCTCGAGTCTATTCGAGTTTGTGTGTTATTGGGCGGCCGAATTTAGCACATGTAGCTCTTTCTTGTATATTTCTGTTCATTGTGGATTGAGACATAGATGTTTATATTTACGAGATTTTTTTATAGTGCTTTTTTTATACAGCTTATACGTATTCGAGTCAGACCAGAGTCTGGTCGAATGCGTAGCTGGCGTGTTACGTATTCCTGGTCCTACGTATTTTGGGACTGGGGCATGACATATTTTTGTGGTGGCCCATGCAGGTCCGTAATTAAATCATCTTGGTCACCTGACTGTGCCAAGCGAGCCTGCAAATTAGGAATAGATATTTGATTATTGTGAATAGGATCTCAATCCATAATCGATTTTAAAAAAAACTCCCTTTTGTGTGTGATTATCGCCCTTGGACTTCTCAATTGTATTCGTTCAGTTTTCGCCAATATCGTTATCATTATTTCTCATCTCCTATTAATTCGGGAAGACGGACGCTTGTGCCTGATGGTTTTCTCCAGAAGAAAATCATAGTTTAGACGGCAGAAGAGGAGATTATTACCCTTAGTAGGGTAGGATGATAGGATCTTTTTAGATTCTAGATCTAGTGTGGAAGGCTAGCAAGAGAATTGGACCTAGTGGTACCCCACCCGTGCTTGAGATAGCAGTAATCTTGGAAGTACTGGGAGCTGAAAAGATTGTTGATCATGACCTAGAATAATTCATGGAAATGCATAGCCTGATGATGGAAACTAGTGCTTGTATATGATAGCAATACTAGGAACGATGTTATGAGCTAGAGGAGATAAAATTTTAGGATCTCACTTGGAAGATGATGATCTAATACCAAATATTTTAGTATGTGGTTGGGTGACGTCATTATTATAATTGCACTATGTGACCCGGAGCAATAAATAACGGGAAGAAGAAATTTGAGGAATAAAATTTTTGGGAAAATTTTGAGGAGGAGAGAAATTATACTTTAGGCAAGGAAGACTTTTTTCTTTTGGAGGATTAGTGTGGTAAACAGAACAGGAGAATTTATCTTGAGGTTAAGTCTAGACGATGACATCGTCCTAGCATGAATTAGTTGAGCCAGTACCACGCAACGCTAGATTGCCGTCGTGGTTGTGTCATATTTAGACCCCCAGGTTACCCTAAGTTTGAGTTTCTTCAGGGAGCCCGGGAGTATGATGCTCATCTACTTTAGAGTCACACATTGCAGAAGGTGAACCAGTGTACCCCCGTATTATATCAGAGTTTGAGGAGGTGTTTTTAGAGAACCTTCCAGGCCGGCCACCTGACAGAGAGATAGAGTTTGCTATAGAGTTGACTCCAAGAGCCGAGCCGGTTATTTTCTCGCCTTCAGACTAGCACCGATAGAGTTGGTTGAGTTGAAGGTCCATAGTAGAGGATCTCTTAGACAAGGGTTTCAGTCGGGCTAGTGTTTCTCCATGGGTGTACCCATCTTAGTGTACCGAAGAAGGACGAGACGGTACGTTACGTATTGATTTCGGGGACGGTATATTTGTGTATCAATTACAGGGCGTTTAATGCTGTAATGATAAAGAACAAGTACCCATTGCCGCGCATCGATGATTTATTTGAATCAGCTAAGTAGCGCATATGTATTCTCGAAGATCGATCTCAGATCAAACTATCATCAGATCAAGGTACGGAGAGAGGACATTCCGAAGTCGACTTTCTGGACGAAGTATGGACACTATGAGTTTCTAGTCATACCGTTTAATTTAACCAACGCACCAGCAGTATTTATGAGTCTGATGAACATTGTTTTCCACCAGTACTTAGATAAGTTCGTAGTGGTATTTATCGACGACATCTTGGTATATTCTAAGAGCCAGGAGGAGCACGAGAGACATCTCAGGATTATATTGGAGACGCTGAGACAGAAGAGGTTGTATGCCAAGCTCAGTAAATGTGAGTTATGTTTGGATATAGTACCCTTCCTGGGACACATAATCACCGGAGATGGACTATTAGTTGACCCGGAGAAGATAGCTGCAGTTGAGACATGGCCGACCCCTGCACCTGTTACAGAGATTAGGAGCTTCCTCGGACTTACCGGATATTATTGGAGGTTCATAGAAAATTCTCGAGGATTGTTGTGCCTATGACGCGATTGGCGCGTAAAGGCGAGGAGTTTATCTGGACCGAAGAGTGTCAGACGGCTTTCGATGAGCTGAAGAAGCGTCTGACATTAGCACCAATTTTGACACTACCTTCAGGATCAGGAGGATTCGTAGTGTACAGTAATACGTCTGGAAGCGGATTAGGATGTGTACTGATGCAACACGACAAATTGATAGCCTACGCATCGAGACAGCTGAGAGTTCATGAGAAGAACTAGCCGACGTACGATCTAGAGCTAGCTGCAGTGATATTTGCACTAAAGCTATGGCGACACTACCTTTATGGAGAGTATGTTAAGATTTATACAGATCACAAAAAGTCTGAAGTATGTCTACATGTAGAAGAAGCTTAACATGAGACAGAGGCACTGGCTAGAGTTGATGATAGATTATGATATCGAGTTGCAGTACCACCCTGACAAGGCGAATGTTGTAGCAGATGCCTTAAGGAGGAAGATTCATCCCGGGAGTACGAAGATGTACCGAGATTTGAGGCAACATTACTGGTAGCATGGGATGAAGAGAGAGATTGCAATATTCGTGGCGAGATGCTTGGTATGTCAGCAAGTCAAGGCTGAATATCAGAGAACTGCAGGACTATTACAGCCGCTTCCCATTCCCGAGTAGAAGTGGGAACACATTACCATGGACTTCGTCACAGGATTCCCGCGGAGCCCTAGCGGGAAGGGTACAATTTGGGTTATCGTAGATAGACTCACCAAGTCTGCACATTTCTTGCCCTTCAAAGTTGGGTAGTTCACAAAAATATTAGCTGACATGTATATGAGGCAGATAGTACGACTACATGGAGTGCCTGTCAGCATCGTATCGGATCGTGATTCTATATTCACGTCACCTTTTTGGCGGAGTATGCAGGAGAGTCTAGGAACTCGTCTCAATTTTAGCACGGCATATCATCTACAGACTGATGGCCATTCAGAGCGCACGATACAGATATTAGAGGATATGTTGAGGACGTGCATGATCGATTTTGGAGGATCTTGGGAGGACCACCTATACTTGGTGGAATTCTCCTACAATAACAGCTACCAGGCTAGCATACAGATGGCACCTTATGAGGCACTGTACGACAGGAAGTGTAAGTCACCAGTATGTTGGAGTAACGTGGGAGAGCGTCAGATACTTGGCCCAGAGTTGGTGACACAGACAGTGGAGAAAGTCAAGCAGAATCAGAGCCACCTGTGTGCAGCACAAGACAGACAGAAAAATTGGGCAGATGTGCACCGCAACCCATTGGAGTTCAAGAAAGGTGACCATGTATTTTTGTAGATAATGCCTACTCGTGGTACCATCAGATTTGGAGGCAGAGGCAAGCTGAGTCTGAGGTACATCGGACCTTTTGATATCTTAGAACGAGTTGGCAAAGTGGCTTATCGTCTTGCATTGCCTCCATCATTAGAAGGAGTGCATGACGTATTTCACGTATCACAGTTGAGGAGATACCTTGTAAACCCTAGCCACGTGCTTGATCATTCGGAGATTACAGTCGGGCATAGTTTATCTTACGTAGAGCAGCCAGTTGAGATACTCGATCACAGTGAGAAGACTTTGAGAGGGAAGACTATTCGACTGGTCAGAGTTGCATGGAAGCATCATTCGCTAGGAGAGTCTACCTGGGAGCGCAAGGATTCCATTCGACAGCGTTTCCCGTATTTATTTGAGGACCAAGGTACAAATTTACGTACCGCATTTGATTACCAGCTTATTTTTAAATTCTCTTAGCTATTATCGTGCTTTACTTTTAATTTCGGGGACAAAATTTTTCTAAGTTGGGAAGGTTGTAAATCTCCTCAATTATTTCTATAGATAGTCTAGTATGGGTTAGAAAATTTTGTTTTAGCAGCAGTTGAATGAGGTTTAGAGTAAGGTTGCAGATGTCTGATTTTAAAATTAAACCCTCGGCGCACACTACCGTTGTTGAAATATTCAGAGCCCAACATCAGCCCATAAATTCCAACAGATTGTTGCACTCTTGACTAGACATGCCAATTTAGGCGCTGGACTTTTCCGTCGTTCAAAATCATATTTCCTTGTGCTCTAAATTAATTGCACAATTTTCCATAACCGAAATCCTTATTTAATTCTGTGTCGCGCACCTGTGTCGTTACCATCTGATTTTGAGACACCAACTTAACCCGTTGAGCCGGACCAATAAAAGGGTCCAAGACTGACACCAAGACTACACTATTCATGACCTTTGTGTCACTCCCAATTGAGGTCTCATGTGCCCCCATTTAATTTAAGGGCACATGACAATTTTATTCTAATTAAATTGGGGATATCAACTTGACTAATCCTATTTTAATCCTAATTTAATTTCAATGCCCCTTTAATTAAGCCCATGCAAAACACACAACACCCCCTCACCCTACAAAATATCAAACACCAATTCTCCCATAATTTTTTTATTATTTTATGTGTTTGTGCAAATATCCAAACTTAAGGGGCTAAATTACAAATGTTATGACATGTGGTACACCCTCATTGGTCAAAGCCAAATGAAGAGGCCACCCCTCTTCCTTGATCGGTCAACATCTTTCCCGCTCTCATTTGCATGAAGAAATGAATTCATTCATGTAAAATCTCAACCACCCATTTGAATTGGGCCAATCCTCACCATCCAACCCACACACACCATCCTATAAAATGTCTCCATCACACCCCTCTTTCCCATACTGGCCCTAATCCCAAAGGAGCCTTGAAAACCTTACCCCCTCTCTCTCTCTCCTCCCTCTTCTCCATACAAAACCGAATCCTCTTCTTTATTTTCCTTTTTCTTTCTTCTTCCTCTCCTCCTCCCACAAACCGAACCCGGCCACCTCTCTCGAGCTCTGGCGGGCCAGCCGATACTCCCACCTCTCTCGAGCTTCCCCTCCGACAGTCGAGCACTGCCCTGAGCCAACATCGTGAGCTCCACCTCCCCACGGCAGCGTCTCCACTGCATTGCTCCGACGTCTTGCTATATTCCCGCCACCACTTCACATTCCGGCCGGCCATCCCCCGCGGCTACGACATCAACACTCCGGCATCCCACTTCCTCCCTCGACCTCCAGTCCTCCCCCGCCGTCCAAACCGGCCAACCTCCAGCTTCTCCGACCGAGAACCACCGCACACCACTCCACCACCACCCTCGCCTTCATCATTCTCCCTCCGGCCAACTGCCATCCCACCACCCTCTCGACCACCACCACACACCGTTCCACCACCACCTCCAGCTTTAATACCACCACCACCTCCACACACCTACACCACCAGCACCTCTGCCCCGTGGCCAAGCCACCCTCCGGTCACCCATTCCCGATTTCCACCTCCATCCGACCACCCTTCTCCGGCCATCAACCGCCTCGCCGAGGTGAGACACTACCCCCCCTCTCTCTGAAATGTGTTATAATTTGTCATATGTATGTTTAGTTTAGTGTTTATGTTTAGAGTTGTTTATTTGTATGGGAGTTTTAAGATTTTATAGGTTTAAGTTTAGGGTTTGTTTATAACTAAATGTTATGAATATTATACATGGTTGGTGAAATGCTAAATCAATTAATTAAGGTTTAAAAATATTTTGATTAAGGACATGGAATATATATACATGATGGATGGAATTGTGACATAAATAATAAAGTTGGGATTAAATTGCCATATGAGATTTTAAGGTGTCGTCCTAATTAAATGCAAATTGATTATTGTTGGGAACATATTTAAATTATTAAGAAATAAGATTCTGATATTGGAACATTGATGAACACTGAGGAGCACGTGGTTGATGGTGAACTAGTGTGTGTTATCAAACCATTAGTCACTCATTGGGGATTGATAAATAATGTTTAATTAAATTGAAGAATAGTTTTAATATGAAATAGAAATGATTGTATATATTTGAGGGTTTAATAAATTGTATATAATTTATTCAAGGATGATGTCTAAAATATGCGGGATAACGTCTGTGAAGACCAGGAAAAAATTGGAGGATTAAACATACTTGAGCTACTGAACACTATGCGGAATATAGTAGGATTGAGGATGGTTTGATGATATCGTACAGATGATTAATCAGATTAGATGTAACATACCTTTAGTCAACCTTGGTCAACCCTCTAGCTTAGTGTCTATGTGACTTTTAACTAAGATTGTAGCATATATTTAGACGTGTGTCACACCCTTGTTTGTTGTGTAATAGTTTATTGATTGAGTTTGTATCTCATCTCTAGGTACTACGGGACCGGCAAACTTGGATAGGGTACCGGATCCCCGTCATCAGCAGCGGGACGCAGGCAAGTGTACCTTGCCACCCTGTATTTCAGTTACAGATATTTTATTATTTCATTATGTACATTATGCACGTAGTTCTTTACGATCGATACTTCCCGTCTGGATCACAACCGGGTGCAGACGTTCATCGTAACATCTTATAACGAATATTAGATATTTATAATACCTCGATATACGTACCTGAGTATATCGTCATCCCAGGACACATTCATACACTGTTATCGTGCCAGATTTCCTGTATCCTGATACTGACATCATGACCGGAGACTGGGACGACCTTAGGGTCGCGTCTGTTGAGTTATTTTGTGTGTCAAGACTATTAGATAGAGGTTCAGGTTCAACGCACAATCGTTGACCGCTTGGGATGGGGAAGACATTTACTAGATGTTTGGGCTCCTCTACACGCGTGTATATATGTATATGTACTATTTCTGTAGTGATCATGTATCTAGTGTAGTTGTATCACCCGTGTGACTCTTTGTCCGGAGCTGCGGTACGTCCCGTGTGTCTCCGTGTCCGGAGCTACGATTTTATTTTGGACAGTCCACGCATCGAACATGGTCTTCAAACTGTGTCTCACTTAGTTGGTTATGCTAGACTACACCATCGTTGCATATGTACTTCTATTGTACTTTGGCATGCTGTATTTTTGTACCTTGTTATGTCTCTCTGAGGACCTGGTTCCCTGTCAGTTTTGCAGCATAGACGATTATAGAGCATTTGGAGTTGCTAATGGAGTGGTATGTCTTGCGGGCATGGTACCTGGTACCCATATATTTTCTTCCGGCATTATGGTTACTTTATTCATATTGATTATTCATCTGCTGATGTAGCCTAGTTTTTGTAGACTCATCTCTTCTCGAGTCTATTCGAGTTTATGCGTTATTGGGCGGCCGACTTTAGCACATGTAGCTCTTTCTTATATATTTCTGTTCATTGTGGATTAGACATAGATGTTTACATTTACGGGATTTTTTGATAGTGCCCTTTTATTATACAACTTATACGTATTCGAGTCAGACCAGAGTCTGGTCGAATGCGTAGCTGACGTATTACGTATTCCTGGTCCTACGTATTTTGGGACTGGGGCATGACAAGCACGGCCCTTTCGGTACAATAATGCATGGCCGACTATGGGGGGGGGGTACAAGGAAGTAGTAGCTATTGGGCTTCGAACGAAAATACACTGGAATAAATAATACAAATTGGTTGGGTGACTCAAGCAAGTGAAGTATGCTCTAAAGCACTGGAATAAAGAGAGTATGGTGGTCTCCCTTAGGTAGCGCCAAGAGGATTTGGTGAACACCCATAAACTCTTGCAAATGGATCTGCAAAATCAGGAATGGGCTGAACAAGAAAAATTACTCGTCAGCGAGGTGCGACTACTAAACATGCAGGAGGAAATCCAACTAGCCTAGAGAGCGAAGTGCAATTGGTTAAAAGAAGGAGATAGATGTTCTAAAAAAAATTATAATGTTATTCGCACTCCACATCATAGGAGTGCCATATCACAACTACTGGACGTCAATGGCAAAGTCATCACAGCACTGCATGAGATACAGAGGGAAGCTGTCAGTTTCTACACGGAGTTGTACAACCCAGAGGAAGAGGCATATATAGAGATACTAGATATTATCAGCAAAAGATTGGTGACTAGAAAAGGTAACCAACGGCTGCGGACACCGGTGACGGTTAAAGAGCTAACGGAGATTGTAAAGAAGGCGGATCCTAACAAGGAATAGGGACAGATGGTTACACAAGTAAATTCTTCAAGGAGCATTGGGAGGAGCTTAAGGAATCAGTGTGCGAAGTAGTTGACGATTTCATAACAAGGGTTTGACTCTTGAAGGAAATTAATCATATATTTCTTACACTCATTCCTAAGAAGGAAGGAGAAGTTTCGTTAGCAGACTACAGGCCTATAGCCTGTTGCAATTTTTTGTATAAAATTATATCCCAAGTTATTGTTCCCATATGAGTAATATCATGCAGGAGCTAATCTCACCAAATAATGTGGCCTTCATCAAGGGGAGATCCATTTTGAAAAATAACTTACTGGCTCATGAGCTATTAAATGAATTCAACAAAAAGGTGGACAAAAAGTTGCATGAAACTTGATCTACGCAAAGCATATGATACGATCAATCGTGAATTCGTCTGCAAAATCATGATAATAATAAGGTTTGACAGCTGGTGGGTAGATAGAATCCGATAGTGCATCACTACCCCCCTCGTTCTCAGTTCTGATTCGTGGACTTTCGTATGGCTTCTTCAAGAGTAAGCAGGGCTACGCCAGGGAGATCTATTGTCTCTGTATCTATTCACAATAGTGATGGAGTAATTTAAAAATATGATGGACATTACGGTGCATAGACAGTTAATAAAACCATTATATGCTAAAGTTGAACCAGTAGTTTCCCATCTTATATACGCAGATGATCTGTAGGTGTTCATAGCTCCAACCGATAGGGGAGTGGATGCTATTACAGCTATAATGGAGTAGTTTGGTCGATTGACGGGAATGAAAATGAATAGAGATAAGATTAGTATTTTCTTTAATAAATATTGTCCGGAACAGGAGCAAATAGCAGAGAGATTACAGATACAGAGGGGTCAACTGCCAGTTAAATACTTGGGACTGCCCCTATCAGTCAACTATACCAAAGCTATAGAATGTACGAGTACCAAAGCTATAGAATGTACGAGTGTTATTAAGTATGTCCAATGATGAATCGAAGGTTGGCAAGATCGTAGGCTATCCTTTGGAGGGAGAATAGGGTTGGTAAAGACAATAATATCTGCTATCATGATGTATTGGCTCCAAGCCATAATGCTACCGACATCGATGATTGCTAAGATCGATAAATTATGTGTGGACTTGATTTGGCGAAGGGAAATTCATGGCATAGCTTGGTCGGGGCTATGTCAACCGAAACGTGAAGGAGGAGCTGGCCTTAAGATTCTGTGTTTGATGCGGGATGCTGCCAGGATAAAATTTGCTTGGGAATTTCTAGAGGGTAAATCACTATGGTCGGAGTGGATTAAAAACAGATATGTCAAGTTGGAAATTTTTTGGGTGATGCGGGTTAATAACAACTTTTCTGTCACGTTCAAGACAATTTTGCAGGCAAGACAACAGATCAAACAAATTATAACTAGGAGAATAAGGGATGGAGAGGCAACCAACTTATGGTTTGATCCATGGTTACAACACAAGAGTTTGATTGATATACTTGGATGGTAGGCCTTTGAAGTATATAGGAGAGATGAGAGGTTGGCGGCCTTGATACAGGATAGACAGTGGAGGTTAGACGACCATCAGATTGGAAGACAACTAAGAGCAAACATTATGGGAGTTCACATAGACAAGGTAGCACCAAAGGATGAATGGACATGGGATATCCACAACTCAGGTAAGTTCACGATGCAGTCCTTGTGCAAGTGGCTTCAACCGGACTAGCCTAACAAGGCATTTATTGAGTTTGTATGGAACAAGTACATAGCCAATAAGATGAGCTTTTGTCTGTACAGAGTTCTAACTGGTAGACTACTGACGTGGGACCGACTTCAACGCTTCGGCTTAGATATTCCAATTATGCAATGCTTCCTCTGCCTACAGAGTACAGAAATGATAGAACATATGTTCTTCGGGTGTGACGTATCTTAGCATAATATGCAAATACAATGGACTAAATTAGACCTGACTGGGATCTACAGGAGAGATGCCAAAGGAATTATGGAGAAGATTGGAAGGCAGAGGACACGAGGAGATAGTTGGTTTACAGAAGCAAGAGTCCACCTAGCAGCTGGAATATGGCGCATTTGGAAGGAGCGCAATAACCGTATTTTTGAGGGCCGTAGTTCGCTCATAATTGGAATTGTTCATACCGTTGAAGCTGATATCTCATGTATGATAGCTGGTAGGGGTGTAATACCACCTAAAGGATTGTAAAAGTAGTTTTTTCTTTAGTAGTAATAAAATTACCTTCTTTCAATATATATATATATATATATATATATATATATATATATATATATATATATATATATATATATATATATATATTCAAGGGCCGATGGGAAAGTTTTCCAGCACAAGTTTTCCATGGGGCCTTGTCTTGACTTACTTATCAATAACGAGGGTCGAGTGACTCTTGTGGTTATCGGAGAGAGGCACAAGATCCTGACTAGATGAAGGAAGATCAATGGATCGAACCACGAGGACGTATTATTATTTTTATTTATAAATATGATAATCTAAACATTGAAAGCGATGTTAAAGATGTAATGAACATCAATAACAATAATAACTGCCCTGGCTGATAAATGCCCGCGATGTTAATGATGTAATAGATGTTATAGACATCATCAATAACAAAGAAATGCCCAGACTGATAACGGCCCATATTGTATACTAGTAACGTGCACGTGCATTTGCACGTGCATAAAAATTTGTTAAACAAATTTAAATATGAAATTATTTTAAATAATTTTGTTTCTAGTAATCGAACTCAAGCAAACAAGAAAAATAATTTCCACCTTAATGACTTGAGTTAGAATTATTTAGTTGTAAATAAATAATATTAGGTAACAATCTATCTTTTCGTAGCCTAATCCAAGTTTTTGCATCATCATTTTCGACTTGTAAAAACTTTCTGGCAAGTCCTTCGATCATTTTGGCAACAACTCTCTAAAAAACTGAATTATCCGGTCGTAGCATTCCTGTAGCAGATTAAAATTAGACTTCAGGTTCAACAGCCGCATCATCACTGACAATACAGAATGAGAATCATAACTCGAGTATAAAGGAGTAGTAGCATTCTTGAACATATCATAGAACTTCTTTGCATCAGGATTCGAATCCTTCAGATCAAAACTAGGACCGGCGCATCAAATACTAACTCACGTGCCAGGTTTTATTGCTGATATTCGAAGTAATCTTCGAAAGTGATTGTTCCATCTCCGTATTGAAGGAGGAATGATATTGTGGAAATAAAGGTTCTCCTTGAGCCGTCCACTCCTTGTAGTTCGGTAAGAAACCCTTCTTGTAGAGATGCTCCCTTACGAGATCCACATCTTTAAATGGTATATTATTATATTTGACACAAGGGCACTTGATTAGCCTCTCATCTATGAAATAAGGTTGGCTTGTAGCGTATTTGAGAAATTTCTTAACTTTCGTGTTAAAATCATCCGTCAAACCAAATATACTCTCATGTCGCCGATTGTACATCTACACACGGTCAACTAAGTATCGACTCATTATTTAAACCAATTATATATGTACGTACCCTATATATTCAAATAATATCTATTAAATAGAAGTATCAAAAGTAAATAGGGATGAAGACTTGATCCAATTACCATTGGACCTTTGTGTTATGTGTAAATCATCCCTACTCCAAAAATGGTGTAATAGGTATCTTTAGCTCTATAGAAGCTATTACTAAATAATCATGAATATATATTAACTTCTAGGAAGATTTACGGCTTCCAAATTTGATAGAGACTAATACTGACCGATACCAACTATACATGTGGGTTTAGATCGATGCAAACTTATAGAAAATCTTGAATTACTTGCTAGTATCCTAAATTATTCTAAAATGGACTAATTATTGACTATTGCTAAGTAATAGACTTGCTAATTCATTTTAGGTTAAATTGGTGCTAACTGTATCAATTTTAGGACCGATGAATAAATCGATACCGATACGAATTTTTGAGCATCACCTATTTTATTTTCGATATTCTAGGATACGCTCAAGAATGCGTATTAAGACTTACGTACGCCTAAGGATACACATATCAATCAAAATAAAGTTCTTCTAAGTTAATTACAGACACATACAACACATATTACCATTTTTGTGTCCTAATACCCGTGTCAATATGTCTGCATTATTTTTGATACGTGTGTCCATGCTATAACACTATATATATATATATATATATATATATATATATAATATTCAACCTAATTTCTGACCTAATACAGAATATACCTAATTGATCATATAATAAATTGACAAACATGAATAAAATTGAAGAACATAAACAACATTGAAGTAGGGGAGAGGAAGAGGACTTGCTTAGGGCTCCTTGGCTTGATATTTGAGAAGGAGGAGAGAATGGAGATGATGATTTGGGGATCCTACTACTACTGGAGGAGATGAGGCACGTGTTGGGGCTGTCGGAAGAGGAGGCGGAGGAGGGGTTACCGGAGACGAAGGAGGAGAGGGGGTTGATCAGGGGTCCTGCCGGAGCAAGGGGAGAGGGGGTCGGGGGTCACCGGAGACGCCGGAGAAAGAGAAGAGGGGGTCGAGGATCAACGGAGCAAGGGGGAGTGTTGGAGTGGGTGGGGTTCCCAACCTATGTGGAGAATACCCCGTAGTGCGACGAGCGTCATCCGTGTGTCGGAAAAGCTCGAAAAGTGCATCGAGCTTCGTGTATTGGAAAATTTGTGGTAAGCAAATATTATATTGGATTTTTATCTTTGATTTTAGTTATATATTTATGATTGGATCTTTCATATATTAACTTTTCATATAATAGGATTTCTAATTTATGGTAAGCTAATTTATGATTTGATTTCCACTAAATATATGATTGAATGTAATTAGATTTCCATAAATATTTTTGGCTTCCATATATAGATTTCTATATGTAAACCTTAATTCATGCAAGAGTTTATATAAAGGCTCATTCAATATGCAGCAATATGAGAAAAAAAATAAGAGAAGAAAAAAAGGTGGCAAGATTGCCATTGCAACTTTGGAGAAGAGAAAGAAGGATTGAAGGCCATTTCGGAGAAGAAGATTAATTTGAGATATTTTTATTATCTTTTTTCTTCGTGGTTGTAATCTATTTTCTGTTCCAAAGAGTTGCTGTAATCCGTGTTGGATCGGTGAGGAGCTTGTAGTGGGTGTAATCGCTTTGTTCTATTAGTGGAGGTTCTTCATGGTTGGACTCCAATCGTCCCATATTTTTTCCATCTGGATTTTTCACGTAAAAATCTCTGTGTCTGTGAATTGTGTTTGGTATTTTTTGGTTTGTACATTTTTCTCAGTTCTCTCGCAGGTGCTCTCTGGTTTGGGGAATGGTTTTCGTGTTTCATTCACAACAGTGTGGTATCAGAGCCAGGTTCTGGAATTTCAGAAGGATGTCAGGAGTTGACAGATAAACCAGGGAGGAGAGATGGACGCAAAGCCGGTGCACATGGTAAACCTGAGCAGTACCAACTATCATTACTAGAGGAGCAAGATGAAAGATCTGTTATTAGTCAAGAAGCTGCATCTGCCAGTATTTGCTTTCCAGAGATCCAGTGACAAATCTGAAGAGGACTGAAAGTTAAAACATATACAGGTGTGTGGGTATATCAAGAAGTTCGTTGAAGAGAATATGCACAGCCACATTGCTAGTATTGAGCATGCGAGGACCCTGTGGGATAAGCTAGAAACTTTGTATGCGAAAAAGATTGGAATAAATAAATTGTTCCTGATCCGGATGATGATTGATCTGCGGAACAAAGATGGGGCGTCCATTACGGATCATTTGAGTGAGTTCTATGGTATTATTGACCAGCTATCCTCGATGGAAATCAAGTTCGACGATAAAGTTCAGGGACTATTGCTGCTTTGTATATTGCCAGACTCGTGGGAGATCGTACAAATGTCTATGATCGCTTCTGCTCTGGAAGGTATGGTCAGTCTGGAGTTTGCCAAGAGCTGGATAGAAGAGATGCGGAGACGTTCTCTGGCCACTTCATCAATATCCCACTCAAAGATGCTTGTTTTATAGAACCGCAGAAGGGGTAAAAATAGGGGTCCAGGTGGTGGCAGAGACAAAACCAGGAGAATGTCCAAGGGTCGATACGAGGACTCAGAGTGTTACCATTATGGCAAGAAGGGCCACATCAAGCGGAACTGTTTTACTTGGAAGAGAGAGAAAAAGGGCAACAAAGAAAAGCAGGACGAGAACACTACAGCGGCGGCCTTGACACATGGAGGCAATCTGATCAATGTAGGTTATGAGGTAGTTATGAACCTTGCCTACAATGATAACTCTTGGCTGGTTTACTCAGGTGCTTCCGCGCACATATTTCATAACAGGGCACTATTTGCTACTTACACAACAGGCGACTGTAGAGTGTTGAGGATGAGAAATGGAGATGTGTCGAAGGCAGTTGCCAATGAAGATCTGCATTTGAGGACAAAGACGGGTGCAGATCTTGTTTTGAAAGATGTTCATCGTGTCACTGATATCCATTTTAAACAGTTGTCGGTTGGAAGGTTGGATGACGAGGGTTTCTTCAATCTCTTCGAGAATAGTTAGTGGAAGATTTCCAGAGATTTGATGGTGATTGCCAGAGAAAGCAAGAGGTCCAAACTCTATTATATGGAAAGGAGCGCAAATGGGGCACATGAGGTGAATACGACTACTGATGCGTCTAACGAGTTATGGCACATGCTACTCAGCCATATCAGTGAGAAGGGAATAAGCTACTTGGTAAACAGGAAGGTGATTCTAGGACTCAAGTCTACAAAGATGGAGAGGTGCACGCATTATTTGGCAGAAAAATAAGATATGATGTCTTTCTAAAGTCACCCAAGTTCAGGAAAGTCGGCGTTGCTCGAGTTGATTCACTCGGATGTCTGCGTCCTATGAAGGTAAAATCTATTGGTGATGCTTCTTACTTTGTAACTTTTATTGATGATTGTTCCAGGAAGGTTTGGGTTTATGCCTTAAAGACCAAGGATCAGGTACTTCCCACTTTCAAGGAGTTTCATGCCTCCGTTGAAAGGAAAACGGGCAAGAAGTTGCTATGTGTTCGGTTGAACAATGGCAGAGAATATATCTATCCCTTTGATGCATACTACAGAGAGCAAGGGATACAACACCAGAAGACTCCGCCAAAGATACCTCAGCTCAATGGTGTAGCAGAGCAGATGAACATGACGCTAATGGAGAGGGTACAGTGTTTGTTATCTGAAACAAACTTGTCGAGAAGCTATTAGGGTGAGGCTCTTTATACAGCTTCTTATATTATTAATTTATCTCCTAGTGCTTATTTGTATGGTGATGTGCCTGACAATGTATGATACGACAAAGAGCCGTCATACAATCACCTGCGGGTATTTTGTTGCAAGGCCTTCGTGCATGTACCGAAGGACGAGAGATCCAAACTTGAGCCGAAGATAAGGCGGTGCGTCTTTGTCAGTTACAATTAGGATAAGTTTGGCTATAGTCTCTACGACCCAGTGGGAAGAAAGCTCTATAGAAGCAGGGATGTGGTATTCGTTGAGGATCAAACCATGACCAACACTCAGCATTTCGAGATGCCTTCTGAGACTGAGGAATTACCTGAGTTAGAGTCATTTCTCTTCGACAGATTTCAGAGGATATCGCAGAGGATCCAGTTATGGGGGAGCCAGAACATGAAGTTGCTCCCAACCTTGATCATCAGCCTGCTGATGGTGGTTAGGGTGATCTTCAGGAGGATGAGCATGCCGAGGGATTTCACTCCGAATTACTATCAGTGGACCTCATATAGAGAGCTTGTGCCTTTAGCATCGGAATATGAGCCTTATGTGGAGCCATATATGAATGTCCACGAGCATGCTGATTTCGACGACGGGTACGTGAACATGGTTTTCGATGCTGCAGGACCTACTTTCGATCCGGACAATCATGAAGCATCTGAGGAGGCACCGAATGCCGATGCTGAAAAGTTTATGGAGTTGTTGGAGAATTCAAGGACTCCATTGTATCCTGGTTGTGAGGATCATTCACCATTAGAGGTAGTCACCAGGTTGTTGAACATAAAGTCTAATTTTAATATATCATAAGAATGCTACTACCGACTGATCGAGTTGATTATAGAGATCTTGCCGGAGGGTGCCAAGTTACCTACAGACTTCTACCGATCTAAAAGAATGGTTAGATCACTATGGATGGGATATAAAAAATTGATTCGGGTCGCAATAGGTGCATGTTGTACTATAAAGAAGACAAAGATGAATTAGTGTGCCAATTATGTGGTGTTGGTCGCTATAAGGCAACTGATACTGGAAAGACTTCCGGTGCAAGAAAGTCGATCGATTCAATTAACTACCTCCTTTTGATATCGCGGTTGCAGAGGTTATTTATGGTGAAGGAGACTGCCAAAAATATGAGTTAGCACAGGCGGGAACAGATCGAAGGAGTGTTGGATTATTCATCCGATGGAGAAGCATATAAGCACTTTGATCGAGAGTATCCTAATTTTTCTTTGGATTCGCGTAAGGTCAGATTAGGGCTCTCCTCCGACGGTTTCATCCTATATGGACTTTCGGGATCACAGTATTCGTGTTAGCCAGTGATTGTCACCCCGTACAACTGACCGCCTTGGTTGTTTATGAAGACTCCGTATATGTTTCTAACCGTTATCATTTCGGTTCTGAATAAATCCAAGAGAAATATTAATGTATACTTACAGCCGTTGATAGATGAGTTGAATTAGTTGAATCAGCTATAGAATATTATCGGGATAGAGCACTTATGGTTGTCTCTCATGTCCATATTGCATAGACCACACTACGGCTTTCCATTTAAAACAGAAAGAAAAATCGTACTTTTTTTATTGTCATCGACAGTTCCTACCGAAAGATCATCCATTCAGGAGGAACATGAATGTGTTCTATGCCAGTATTGTGGAGAAGGTCGATCCACCGCCAAGGTGGTCCGGAGACACGATATGGGAGAAGGTCAAAGATTTTCTAAATGATGATGGGTATCAGGAATCTAATGAGGCAATACTGAAAGTATTCAATACTTTCGAAAAGCCCTCGGGTAAAATAAAGAAGAGATATATGAATGACGATGAGTTTATGGCCGCTCAGTTGTATGTATTACTCAACTGCGATGAGGATAAGGTAGAGAAACTAGACAGGTAAGTAATTAATACGTCGACATTTATGTCATCTCAATACAACTATTACACTAATCCGCCTATGCTTCGTTGTTTTTTAGCACATATAATAATGCGGTAAGGTCGAGTAGACCATACATAATAGATAAAGAAGTAGAACAGAAAATAAGATTTTATTTTCCTTTATGGTTGAAAATATATGTAAGGATCTTGGTAATTACTTTTTGTGTATATATACTTGCACAATAATTAACGTTAAACTTAATATCGCTTATTTGATATTTAGGTCGATCGTCCAGAGGCAACACTTGAGAATAAATCTATTAGAACTCTAGCGAAGGGACCAATTTATGCCATCAAGATCTGGCCAACTTACTGTGTGAATGGGTTTAGCTTTAAGTCAACAAATGCCCCAATAAGAGATAACTTCCTGGATCTCGATTATACGAAAAATAGTTGTTTGTGTATAAAATCTTCGAACTACAAAGACATCGATCCAGGCACTGATTTCTTTGGCGTCTTACTAGAGATTATGGAGTTGACATATAAATATGCCATAGAGCCTGCTAAGATCGTGTTATTCAAGTGTGAGTGGTTCGATCCCATCCAAGATCAATGTTGAAAAATTAACAAGCATGGTCTTGTGGATATAAACTACCAGCATCGATATCAAGGATATGAACCATTTGTTCTATCAAGTCAGGCTCAGCTAGTGTACTCTATAACTTATCATAAACGAGGAACCAGGAGGTTGGATTGGTAGGCAGTCTATAAGACTAAAGCTAAAAATATCTTTGACGTTGACGAAATAGCTTATCAGGAAGACGACCTACCTCTTGTTGCAAACATTATAGATGTGGACTCAACGGAAGTTACTTATGACATATTTCATCAAGTCGAAGAGGTAGAAGTATCAAAAGACGATGATGAAGTAGATAAAAGTGAAGATGAAGAGGAAGAGGAGGAGGAGGAGGAGGAAGACGAACAAAATAAATTTTCAGATGATGATTGAAAATTAAATAAAATTCATTTCTACTTTTTTTTGGCCTAGTTGTGTAATTCTTATGTTTGTGACGGTGATACATACATATCTCTGTTTATTTGTGGCCTAGTTCTGTGATACTTATATTTGTGACGGTGATACAAACTTATGTTTTGCGATGGTGACACTTTTATCATTTAAACTTTTATTGTGGCCTAGTTCACAATTTCTGTGTATTTTTTCTATCATGTAATCTAAATATCTCTGTATATTTTTTTATTATATATTTTTTTCAGATATGTCTGGACGATGCGGATCTTATTCCCGCGGTAGATCCTCTAGACGTACTCTTCAGGACACGGATACTCCTTCCCGATCCTCGTCCCCGAGTACTCCATACTATCGACCATCAGTACCTCAGACTGCGACTGCGATGACTGCACGTGGCAGTACTCTTGGGACCAGTAGTACTCCTAGGACTAACAGTTGCAGGCCCGAGAGTATCCCGTCTAGTATTCATGCTCCGTCCAGTGTTCCGGCAGCTGACGGTACCAGTTAGACATAGGAGGAGATGGAGGTCGAGCCAACTCCGTCTCCATATTAGAGCAATCCTTCGTGCGCTTCGCCAGATGAGACGAGAATGGAGATTTGGACCGATGGCCCTACAAAGTAAGTTAATTAGTTATTTGTTTCTTATATATATATATATATATATATATATATATATATATATATATATATATATATATATATATATATATATATATATATATATATATATATATTCACTTTTTAATGAGTTTAATTATCAATGTATATATAGATATCGTCCTCCGGTAGTACAGAGAGCACTAGGATATTTTTTGAGGCAAAACTATGGTGGGCCATGGATAAACCATTCGGATGCATCGGAAGAGAGAAAGACGTTATGGTTTGGGCACTTCAAGATAAAAGTATATATAATTTTAACATCATTAATATTTTTAGGTTAATATTTTATAACTAGCTATTGTACTTCTTATAGATAACATATTTCTATCCACCATACCGGGCCGCACAGATCGAGTTGCAATTTTCTTCTGTCGCCGCCAAGCTCATCCGGGCTATACCGTAATCCTCTATATCAACTCGTCACATAATCTAAATAGGCCAAAAAGTCGTTGATGGTCCACATAAGTGTTGCCCTCATCTGAAAATTATGCTTTCTAGAAACATCATACGTGTTGGTGTCTACTTTTCATAACTGATTTAACTCATCTATCAATGGTTGTAAGTACACATCAATATTTCTCTTGGGATTGTTCGGACCCGTAATGATAACGGTTAGAAACATATACGGAGTCTTCATAAACATCCAAGGCGGTAAGTTGTACGGGGTGACAATCACAGGCTAATACGAATACTGGGATCCCAAAAGTCCAAATAGGGTAAAACCGTCGGAGGAGAGTCCCAATCTGACATTACGTAGATCTAAAGAAAAATTGGGATACTCTCGAACAAAGTGCTTCCATGCTTCTCTATCGGATGGATGATCCAACACTCCTTCGATCTATTCCCGCCTGTGCCAACTCATGTTTTTGGCAGTCTCCTTCACCATAAATAACCTCTACAACGCGACGTCAAAGGAAGGTAGTGCATCGAATCGGTTGACTTCCTTGCATCGGGAGTCTTTTTAGTACCAGTTGCCTTGTAGAGATCAGCACTACAGAATCTGTACACTGCTTCATCTTTGTCTTCTTTAGAGTACAACATGTACCTGTTGCGACACGAATCAATTTTCTCATATCCCATCCATAGCGAACTAACCATTATCTTAGATCGATAGAAGTCTGTAG
This sequence comes from Iris macrosiphon, assembly GCA_036927795.1. Classification (NCBI taxonomy): domain Eukaryota; kingdom Viridiplantae; phylum Streptophyta; class Magnoliopsida; order Asparagales; family Iridaceae; genus Iris; species Iris macrosiphon. The sequence goes on along the minus strand of JAYESA010000009.1, from coordinate 70,804,346 downwards.
GTAACTTGGCACCCTCCGACAAAATCTCTATAATAAACTCGATCAGTCAATTGTAGCATTCTTGCGACATGTTAAAATTAGACTTTATGCTCAACAACCTAGTGACTACCTCTAACAGTGAATGATCCTCACAACCAGGATACAATGGAGTCCTTGCATTCTCCAACAACTCCATAAACTTTGCCGCATCGATATTCGGTGCCCCCTCAACTGCTTCATGATTGTCCAGATAGAAAGTAGGCCCCGCAGCATCGAAAACCATGTTCACGTACCTATCGTCAAAATTATCATGCTCGTGGACATTCATATATGGCTCCACATAAGGCTCCTGCTCTGATGCTAAAGGCACAAGCTCTTCGTGTGAGATCCACTGATAGTAATTCAGAGTAAAACCCCTCGAGTACAAATGATATGTCACATCCACTTTTGGATGATATTTCAAGTTACGATATTTCACACTCGGACACTTAATTTTTGTGCCGTACATGTACTTAGGGGACGCCTTGGCGAGCTGCAGGAACTACTCTACTCCCTCTATATATTTATCCCACACACCGCACATGTTATCAGGATGATGGTTGTACATCCATGAACGATGATGCAAGTAGTAATTCAGATCCATTTCTAGATACATCTGCAAAGATGAATAGACACCGTTCAAGTATATTATCTAAATGTTCATCAAAGTGAGTATTTAGGTTATATCGTTAGTATTCGAGTTGTGATGCGTAAGAATCCATATCGTGACTTATGAGTATCCGTAAAGTACCTTAGCACAGTTAGAAACATGGATAAACACTTTATTTGTTTGGTTTAAAAATGAAGTTTGTTAAACAAAGTATTCTTTTTTGGCAAATTTTGTTAAAAATCTTGATAAACAAAACTGCGATGGATTAACCATATAACACAAAAAAACATTTGTACGTGAACATTATCAAAAAGTTCCAAGTTATTTTTATATTATTTTAATTAATTACCACAATAATTATCCTCTTGGGACATTTTATTTTTCCAAATAATAATAAACAATAAACAAAATATCAAAGTAAAATAGATTCCAAATAATAAAATAAAAATTTATAAATGATAATAAGTAAAAGTTACATATAGAATACAATAAAATATATTTAAATTTTAAATAAGCACATATACAATAGAATAAAATATATTTAAAATTTAATTAGAATTTATCTAGAAAATTGTGTAGCCTACTATTAATTAATTGCCAAAATAATTAAATAGGAAGGTTAATAAGTAGAGAGAGTAAGGTCAATTATTTTTAGTTAATTGACAAAGGTTAATCGAGTAGAGAGATGGAGCTTCTAAACCATAGGATATTGTTAGTCATTTTTATCATATTATGGTCCATTATTTTTGTACTTTTTTACAGATTATTAGTAGGACCTAAGTAGATCCGCAATTTTAATTCAATCTAATCAAACATATAATTTAAAAAGAAAATCAAATTTAAAACTTAATTAGATGTGATCTATCATTAATCAAACAATGTTCAAATCAAGCCTTCGTTGCAAAATTGATAAATAAGGACATCAATATTAGAAATAGAACTTGAACACTTACATGATGAAAGTAAACTCTTAGGTCTAGTTTAGTTTGCGGATTTTTTTTTTTCGTTTGGTTTTGCACAAAAAAATTTAAGGAAAAAAAGAGAGACACGACTTAAATAAGAATGTAATTCTTAAATCTATCTGCTCTTCCCAAAGAAAAAAAAATTGTACATTGATTAATCTAGAAAAGGAAAAGCATAATCTCAAATAAGAAACAAGAACGAAATTATATAATCATCACAAAAGACCGATCAGAAAAGAATGGCGAACGATGAGAATGAGAATGAGAATTACCTTTTATTTGGAGAATCAATAAGGAATAGGTTTTAGGATGGAAGAAAATAAGAAGAATTCGAAAGGTTTTATAAGACTTTCGATAGAGAATATACCTTTTCTATTCTATTAACACCTGGCCCCACCATTGTATTACCAAGTTGGTATTACTGAGTTCATTCTCTGGCGTGGAACAAAATCCAACATAATAGGAGCATTTAACTCCTTCGATTTTACTCTTTTTTTATTTATTTATATATTTTATATTTACACTTTATTATTAAAATTATTCTTCCTTAAATGATTATACATAAAATATTATCAATTTAACCCCGATAACAATTTATATATATATATATATAATAAAGAAAATAAATATTTCATTATAAACCAAAATCCATATTACTAAGTCTACTCTAAATTTAAACTTAAGTAAATATTAGATAATTATATCTATTTTATTTTGGATAAATTTATTTGTTTCACTATATAGTCTTCTTTTTTTCAAGAGTTTCATACTCAGTTAATTGTTTATACCTGCTCACCCATAGTTCCAACAAGATTTATTAGAGGGATATAAATTATCTTTTTACTAGAGATAATATAAATAGTGCTTTTTCTACACAAATTTTTTTTTGATATTGCACCTAAGAATGCTCACCTAAATTTATGTTAATCGATTAAGCGGTATATTCGTATACATATGGAGTAGTTTTGACCAGACCCAAAACCACATAAGAACAAGGATTGGTAGGTAACGTCTAATTGTTTTCACACTACCAAAATATGATAAAATAGCGACGTTTTTAGCAACGTCATCATAAAACGTCGTTAATATTAAAGACTTGAACGACTCCAAAAATAAGCGTCGATATACGTCGCTGTTGGCGACACATAGCGACATTTAGCGACTGTACTTCAGTTTTTTAAAAGAATAGTCACTATAAGATTCTTTAAGGTCGCTAAACGTCGCTGAATTTTTTGATTTAGTGTCGTTTAACGACGTATTTACCGACGTTAATTTTTTTGATTTTTAGCGACATTTTTAGCGACGTCTCTAACGTCGCAAACTTTTAATTAGCGACGTTTAGCGACGTCTATTTAAATCGTCGCTAATTTTTTTAATTAGCGACGTTTAGCGACGTCTATTGATGACGTCACTAAAAATTTTAATATAGGGTTCAGGATTTCATTTTTCCCCATTCCGTCGAACTCTTCCCCAAAAATTTGAAACCCCCCCCTCTCCCCCCTCCCTCTCCCTCCGGCGAAGTACCCCCTCCGGCGTCCTCCTCCTCCCCCCATCCCTACGCCCCCCCCCCCCACCGGCTCCCCCACAACCCCCCTACTTCGGCTCCCCACCCCCCCGAGGAAATTTTCTAGATCTATATTTGGAATGAAAAATGAAGAGAGAGAAAGTTTTTATCCCCTTTATATAGGCCTCACTTGCCCCCTCCCTCAAGCTACTATGTAAAGTCTAAAATACCCCTTGGGGCCTCTCATAAAAAAATTAATTAAGGAGGCAAGCTTCTAGTCTAATGGTTTAATTAATTTAATCATCCTCCTAATCAATGGGCTTTCTAGTTGGGCTCAATTCTAACGATTAATACATGTTGGTCTATGAGTCTAAACTAAACTAGTTAGGTCCACTAACACAAGTCCAAAAATAAATCTAACATGCTAATAATAAATAAATAATACAATAAATAAAATTTAACATGCACAATATTTAATTAATTACTAAATGACTAAAATATTATTTCCTAGAAAATAAGGTAGTGACATAATGGGTATATCACCTGATATTGCGGCCAGTAATGTGTTGGAAGCAATATGTGGAAGAATATCTAGAAATTGTATGCAGAATGCACAGTGGGTGATGAGTGTCAGTGTGGAAGTTCATGAATATCAGAAGTAGAAGCTTGAGTATTAGAAAATTTCAATAATATGGCGTGGGTTGAGAAAATATCAAGATTGGTCATGGAAGATATGTAGTATATCACTGATTGATTAGTGTATCAGTCTGTAAAATGTTTAAGGAGAGAGATATATACATCAATAAAGATATGGAACCATGTGCATGCCTTTGAGAGTGAAGTAAAACATGTGTATTATAGAAGTTAATAAGTAGAGCATTGGATGCAAGTGATCATGAGTTCTAGTGAGTGTGATAAGGTAATCTAATGATAAACTAGTGTCCTAGAACATTAAGGGCGTATGTGATGTAGTTAGGAAACTAGTATTACTATATCAAGAGTACTAGTATTTCTATATCAGGGATTAGTTGAGTAATATGCTAGTAACAGTAAGTACTTTGTGTGATAATATTAGATTGGTGTATCAGTTAATATGGATAGAAGAGCATTTAGAAGTAATAGTGCAAGTAACCCAGGCAATAGAGGAGAGAGGCAATTTATTTATAGAAGTAAGTTTAGTAGGTATAGTACCTTGCTAATTTTGAGTACAATAGAGGTCGTATGTATCATGGAATAGTACGAGGGGTATAAGGATACCAGTGGAAAATTATGACGTTGTAATGGCTAGAAGGTAATTGTGTATTTATTGTGATACTAATGTATAGATGAGAACCTTAGGATGATTACAAGTATTAGAGAATGAGTTACACCAAGCATCAGATAGAAAGAGTATCCTAGTAACAAGAGCCGGAGTATCTCAAGTATTATGATAGTTTAGGTACAAGCATTTTAGTATAATAATATAGAGGAGAGACATGAGTAAACTTGGTATGAGAATGTCATCTAAAAAGCATATAAGAGCTGGTGCCTTGTGTAGACAGTAACAAGATTTGAGTAAGGCATCCTATTGGGAGTACTTAAGTTGGACAAGGGTGTGCAAATAAAACACATGATTGAAAAGTATACAAGTGTTCATTGCAAAAGAATCGTTGACAAATTTTGGTGATTACAAGAATTGAAACAGATAAATATGGTAGTATCTTAGCAGTATTTGTATAGTATCATAGGTAGCAAGTGCCAGTGAGTTAAACATGTCCATGACTTAGAACTATAGTATATCACTAGTATTTGGAAACCCTCAGTATTAAGAATATTTTGACTAGGTTGATAATTAGTGAATGCTTAGTGTGTGATAGAATATGCCACAGGTGGCATAGCAGGTTATCCCGCACCAGTAGAGAGAGACACCCCAGCAGGACAGTGACTGAAATTCATGATAGTTAGAGTATAATTTTTCTTTTAGTAGAATGGTAGTATGTTATATGATAGGACTGTTTTAGACTGCGATTGATGGGGGATTTACCATAGTAAAATTTGTATGACTAGCCCAAGAGAGAGGGGTGAGAGTTTTAATTTCGAGAACAAAATTCTTCTAAGGGGGGTAGACTTGTCACTACCACATTTTCTAGGAAAGAGTATTTTAGTCATTTGGTAATTTATTAAATATTGTGCATGTTAAATATTTATTTATTATACTATTTATTTATTGTTAGCATGATAGATTTATTTTTGTACTTGTGTTAGTGGACCTAACTAGTTTAGAATAGAACCATTGACCAACATTTAATTCTAGTTAGAATTGAGCCCAATAATTAGAAGCCCAATCATTAGGAGGATGATTAATTATGTTAAACCCATTAGACTAGAATTTTTTTTCTTTAATTAATTTTTTCATGAGAGGCCCTAAGGGATATTTTAGACTATAGTAGCTTGAGGGAGGGGCAAATGAGGCCTATATAAAGGGGATGAGAACTTTCTCTCTCTTCATTTTTCATTCCAAATCTAGATCTAAAATTTTTCTCAACCAAATTGCATCAAATATCTAACAAATTTCTCCTAAATTTTTTCCCAAATAATTATTGGAGGCTAGTAGAGCAAGGATCTAGAAGGAGGAAGCAATAATCTATAAAGAGGAGCAAGGATCTACAAGTTGAAGGCTAATTTTAACAATTTTGGAGGTTTTATTAGGAATCCATAATTCAGTTTTTTCCCTAATTTAGGTTATAAATCTGAGAATTAACCATGAAAAATCTACCCATATGCATAGGCTACCTATAGAAATTGGTTTTAGGTTCATAGCAGACCTATGGTGGAAGTTATGGTATTTTTTGTATCAATTTTGAGAGAATTCCGAGATTGACACTTGTTGTGTTTGTCAATTGGTCCTATAGATCAAATTGGCATGTGTTTGTGTGTTTGTGGCTAGTGTCGTATCCACAATTAGGTACGTATAGGTCGTATTCTATCAATTTGGTGATACGTGTTATTTTGGGGGTTTTTTCTGCGATACGGGACTTTGTGTATGTCATACTTTGACACGGACACGTAGATATGTGTTTAACTCCTCGTTTTGTTCATAAATAGTATATTAGACTTGCTCGTGTCCTTCGGGGTACGTTTGGTTGTGTGGTGGACTCGTGTCGCAAGCGTATCATAGATCTAGTGTGATACGGGTGCGATGCACTCCACATATTTGTTGTGTGCATTTCTAGATCTAATCTTTTTGTTCATAGCTATTGATAATATATGAATTCATATGTATATGTATATATTGTTGTATATAGATATATATGTATATATATATATATGTGATTATGTATATATATATATATATATATATATATATATATATATATATATATGTATATATATATATATATATATATATATATATACATACATATATAATGAAACTGGAATATTAAATTTTAACGTTTGGTAGCGACAGAAGTTGTCCGTCGCTGAGAAAAAATTGACACCACAACGACGGACTAGCGACGAAAATTAGTATATATTTCTTATATAAATGAATTAGTCGTTATTTCGTCAGTATTTCGTCACTACACCAGCAACGGATAATCCGTCGTTGTGTTCCGGTATTTTTGTAGTGCATCCTTGATTAAGCAACATAAAAATCAACTCAATGTAATAAGATATAAGAGTGAAAAAATTAGTTTGTAGATATCTATACTTTGATTTCATTTCCTGAAGGGAAGTGTTCTCGAGAGGATAAGGGTACGTGAGAGGACGTATGGTTTCAGTGTAAAGAGTAATTCAATTTCTCCTAAAAAGTAAATTACCATTTTATCCGTTGCACATATCTTGTAGGATATATATATATATATATATATATATATATATATATATATATATATATATATATATGAAAGAAGAGTACAATTGTAAACAAAATTTGAGAGTAACATCATAAAGTTATGCGGAGTATCAATAGTAAGGCTATTCCGATTTCTAGATTCTACGTTCAGAATGTAGGAGATTATTTTGAAGAATAGTAAAGTTTAATTAGGCTTCCATAATAATTTTGTTCCAACCACATGAGCTATAACTAGAGTTTGAACATTTCTATATTCAAAACATATTAGTTTATTTTGTAGAATAGTAAGACTCAATAGGACTTATATGACAGTCTCAACCAATTTTGATTTTGAGAATGAGTGAAAATTAGGAATATTTTTTTTAAATGAGTAAAAATAATGGAAGAAAAATATTTTAAATATGTTTCAACCCATTTTCTATTTATTCTAGCACCTTCAACCATTTCTAGTTTTCTTTGTTTAATATGAATTTGTAATCTAAGATGCATTTTTCAGATTTATTTATTGGAGATGTTCCCCCCCCCCCCCCCCCCCCACACACACACACACACACACACATATATATATATATATATATATATATATATATATATATATATATATATATATATATATATATATATATATATATATAAGTGCTGGCCAATGCTTTTATTTATTTTTTATTTTTTTTCAAAAGACAACATTAAAAACTTGTGTAACTTTAATATATTAGAATAAAAATATTACAGACTCAAGTTACCCAACTAGAAAATCAGATAGAAATTTAACTATGCAACAAGGAGACGGGATAATGTAAATTTGTTCCATCTTATCAACACTATCTTACTTATACTAAGCTAACAAAGTTTGATAGCAAGCCTCAAGAAAATTCAAATATTTTATATATCATTTCATCCATAAGAAACAAAATATATAATATAACAATCAAAATTCTTTGTATATCATTTCATCTAAATACATTTAACACCCCCCCCCCCCCCCCCCTCCCCTTACCCCCACATTCTCATGTTTCACAATCCTTATTTTGAAAATAATTATACGGTACCACATTTCTACTTTATGTTTTAATTTTAAAATAAAATTGATTAGTGTTATAACTATTTAAAGAAAATATAAATGATAAGAGTGGTCCATAGAATTAGTTTCAAAATAATAATGGTTAGTGCAATAAGTATAAAACATAGGAATAGTCAACATAAATTGTCCTTTATTAGAAACATGGATAAACACTTTATTTATTTGGTTTAAAAATGAAGTTTGTTAATAAATGATCCTTTTTAGGCAAATTTTGTTAAAAAATCTTGGTAAACAAAACCGTGATAAATTAACCAAATTTAAAATTCTAGTATTTGAGATTGGTTTTGTAAAAATAAAATGCTTTGACAGTATAACACAAAAAAACATTTGTACGTGAACATTATCAAAAAGTTCCAAGTTATTTTTATATTATTTTAATTAATTACCACAATAATTATCCTCTTGGGACATTTTATTTTTCCAAATAACAATAAACAATAAACAAAATATCAGAGTAAAATAGATTCCAAATAATAAAATTAAATTTATAAATGATAAGTAAAAGTTACATATAGAATACAATAAAATATATTTAAAATATAAATAAGCACATATACAATAGAATAAAATATATTTAAAATTTAATTAGAATTTATCTAGAAAATTGTGTAGCCTACTATTAATTAATTGCCACAATAATTAAATAGGAAGGTTAATAAGTAGAGAGAGTAAGGTCAATTATTTTTAGTTAATTGACAAAGGTTAATCGAGTAGAGAGATGGAGCTTCTAAACCATAGGATATTGTTAGTCATTTTTATCATATTATGGTCCATTATTTTTGTACTTTTTTACAGATTATTAGTAGGACCTAAGTAGATCCGCAATTTTAATTCAATCTAATCAAACATATAATTTAAAAGGCAAATCAAATTTAAAACTTAATTAGATGTGATCTATCATTAATCAGACAATGTTCAAATCAAGCCTTCGTTGCAAAATTGATAAATAAGGACATCAATATTAGAAATAGAACTTGAACACTTACATGATGGTCTGATTTAGTTTGCGGATTTTTTTTTTGGTTTGGTTTGCATAAAAAAAAGAAAAATAATTCTTTAATAATTTCTTTCCTATAAAAAATTATAATATTTATCAATTTTTATTTCCATCAAAAAGGTAAATTAAAATATGAACAAAACTGGACTAAACTTCATTAAGGGATGAAGATGATCAATATAACTGAAAGATTTAAACATTAAGAAACGGAACTCGAAAGAAAAGCTACATGAAGAACCTTTTAAGAATTGCACGTACTACAACAACATGACTGAAACACACGATCGAGAGTCACTGTATAGATTAAGAAACGGAAATAGGAGAAAAAAAGGGTTCAAGAAACACACAATACTTAGAAATTATTAATCCTAGTTCCGGCAGCCCCCTCCTCGTCCACATTCTCCCCGGAAATGTCCTCGAGCGACCTCCCTTTGGATTCCGGCACGAGGAACGAGCAGAACAATCCCAGCAAGTTGCAGCCGGCGAGCAGGAAGAGAGAGTTCTTCACCCCGATCCCCGCCGGGTAGCCGTGGTCCGCCTTGGCCGGGTCGGGGCTCTGCGCGAGGTACAGGAACCCGAACGAGCCGACGATCGCGCCCAGCTTCCCCGACGCCGCCGATATCCCGTGGCACGTCGACCGCAGCCTCGCGGGGAATATCTCGGCCGGCACGATGAAGGTGGTCGCGTTGGGCCCGAAGTTGGCGAAGAAGAAGGTGAAGCCGTACATGACGATGAAGCCGATGTGGTTCCCCGGGGTGGTCCAGTGGTGGTAAGGGATGGCGAGGCCGAGCATGAAGACGGTCATCATGAAGAACCCCATCACTTGGATCGTGAACCGGCCTATGACGTCGATGAGGAACACGGTGAACCAGTAGCCCGGCACGGTCCCGCACATGGCGAGGAGGGTCTGGGCGCGGGAGATCTTGAACACCTCCTCGAGCGCGCTCATGGTGGCGGCCTTGGGGATCCAGCCGATGGCGGAGAAGATGTCCTTCTGGAAGAGGTTCTGGCTGTAGAAGGCGATGTCGAGGAGGAACCAGGTGGTGGTGGTGCCGAGCAGGTGGAGGCCGTGGCGGTGGAGGAACTCCTTCGAGAAGAGGCCGAAGGTGTTGGATTCGCTCTTCGACAGCTGCTCGACCTTGTCCTCCTCGGACTCGATGTCACGCTGCAGCACCTTGGACATGTCCGCCGCGGCCTGCTTCGCGTTCTTTGCAACCAGTGCAGTGTACCTGGCGGTCTCGGGCATCTTGGCACGCGAGTAGAAGGTGGCCGCTGCGGGGAGGGCGCCGAACATGAGGATGATCCGCCAGACGAAGTCGGCCTGGGGGACGGTGGAGGCGAGAGGGTCGACCTGGTAGGCGGGGGCGGGGAAGGCGCTCTTGAAGACGGCGGAGACGACGATGGCGACCATGCCGCCGGTGAGGATGCCGAAGCCCTGCATGGCGAAGACGGCGGCGATGAAGGCGCCGCGGGTCTTCTTGTTGGCGTACTCGGACATGATGGTGGCGGAGAGGGGGTAGTCGCCGCCGATGCCGAAGCCGAGCCAGAAGCGGAAGAAGCAGAGGGTGGTCATGACGGAGGCGGGGGTGTGGCCGAAGGAGAGGCCGGAGGCCACGGAGCAGAGGACCATGAGCATGAGGGTCATGCCGTAGACTTTCTTGCGGCCGAGCTTGTCGCCGAGCCAGCCGAAGAAGAGCTGGCCGGAGAAGGTGCCGCAGAAGGCGACGCCGTTGACGGCGGCGGAGACGGTGGGGGGGAGGGAGCCCGGGGTGGGGGAGCCGTCCACGTGGTAGTAGATGCGCCCGAGGAGCTTCGTCACCAGAGAGATGCAGAAGAGGTCGTAGGCGTCCGTGAAGAAGCCCATGCCGGCGATCACGATCGCCGTGAAGTGGTACCATTGGGTCTTGGCCACGTCCAGAGCGTTCAGCACCTGAAGCTGTTCTCCCGCCATTGCTGCTATTGCTGCTGCTGCTGCTGCTGTTGTTGTTGATCTTCTTTCTTATTCAAATTCCCTCCCCTTTCTTTACAAATCCCTGGACATGGACATTGTTATGCTAAAATTGGGTTTGTTATATATAACAATGTAACAGAATCTATTTTTGAGGAAAAAAAAAACAGAATCAAACCATATTAATATTCATTCAACCATAATAATATTTTTCTGCCTAAACATTTTCTCAAAAAATCTTATCGAATATAAGATTTAAGTTTAAAAAATTATTGATTGCGGAGTAGGAAAGTATCTAAAAACTAGGAATAACGTACTTTTATCTAAAACAAAAATAAATATAATGAAAAATATCAGAAATCATGGAAATGGAAGTGACTACTTGAAAAAAAAAAAATTAATCAAGACAAACAAATTTAAGGAAAAAAAAAGAGACACGACTTAAATAAGAATGTAATTCTTAAATCTATCTGATCTTTCCGAAGAAAAAAAAAATATTGTACATTGATTAATCTAGGAAAGGAAAAAACATAATCTACAAATAAGAAACAAGAACGAAATTATATATAATCATCACCAAAGAACGATCAGAAAAGAATGAAGAACGATGAGAATGAGAAGTACCTTTTTATTTGGAGAATCAATAAGGAATAGGTTTTAGGATGGAAGAAAATAAGAAGCAATCGAAACGGTTTTATAAGACTTCCTGTAGAGAATATACCTTTTCTATTCTATTAACACCTGGCCCCACCATTGTATTACCAAGTTGGTATTACCGAGTTCATTCTCTGAGGTGGAACAAAATCCAACATAATAGGAGCATTTAACTCCTTCGATTTTACTCACTCTTTTTTTACTCTTTATTATTAATATTATCAATTTAACATAATAGTCCAGTTTTGTTCATATTTTAATTTACTTTTTTGACGGAAAAAAATCGATAAATATTATAATTTTTTATAGAAAAAAAATTATTAAAGAATTATTTTTCTTTTTTTTATGCAAACCAAACGGAAAAAAAAAAAAAAATCCGCAAACTTAACTAGACCTAAGAGGTTTACTTTCATCATGTAAGTGTTCAAGTTCTATTTCTAATATTGATGTCCTTATTTATCAATTTTGCAACGAAGGCTTGATTTGAACATTGTTTGATTAATGATAGATCACATCTAATTAAGTTTTAAATTTGATTTTCCTTTTAAATTATATGTTTGATTAGATTGAATTAAAATTGCGGATCTACTTAGGTCCTACTAATAATTCTGTAAAAAAGTATCAAAATAATGGATGATCATATGATAAAAATGACTAAACATATCCTATGGTTTAGAAGCTCCATCTCTCTACTCAATTAACCTTTTTCAATTGACTAAAAATAATTGACCTCACTCTCTCTACTTATTAACCTTCCTATTTAATTATTGTGGCAATAAATTAATAGTAGGCTACACAATTTTCTAGATAAATTCTAATTAAATTTTAAATATATTTTATTCTATTGTATATGTGCTTATTTAAATTTTAAATATATTTTATTGTATTCTATATGTACTTTTACTTATTATCATTTATAAATTTTATTTTATTATTTGGAATCTATTTTACTTTGATATTTTGTTTATTGTTTATTGTTTATTGTTATTTGGAAAAATAAAATGTCCCAAGAGGATAATTATTGTGGTAATTAATTAAAATAATATAAAAATAACTTGGAACTTTTTGATAATGTTCACGTACAAATGTTTTTTGTGTTATACTGTCAAAGCATTTTATTTTTACAAAACCAATCTCAAATACTAGAATTTTAAATTTGGTTAATCTATCACGGTTTTATTTATCAAGATTTTTTAACAAAATTTGCCAAAAAAGAATAATTTATTAACAAACTTCATTTTTAAACCAAATAAATAAAGTGTTTATCCATGTTTCTAATAAAGGACAATTTATGTTGACTATTCCTATGTTTTATACTTATTGCACTAACCACTATTATTTTTAAACTAATTCTATGGACCACTCTTATCATTTATATTTTCTTTAAATAGTTATAACACTAATCAATTTTATTTTAAAATTAAAACATAAAGTAGAAATGTGGTCCTGTATAATTATTTTCAAAATAAGGATTGTGAAACATGAGAATGTGGGGGTAAGGGGAGGGGCAGTGTTAAATGTATTTAGATGAAATGATATACAAAGAATTTTGATTGTTATATTATATATTTTGTTTCTTATGGATGAAATGATATATAAAATATTTGAATTTTCTTGAGGCTTGCTATCAAACTTTGTTAGCTCAGTATAAGTAAGATAGTGTTGATAAGATGGAACAAATTTACATTATCCCGTCTCCTTGTTGCATAATTAAATTTCTATCTGATTTCCTAGTTGGGTAACTTGAGTCTGTAATATTTTTATTCTAATATATTAATGTTACACAAGTTTTTAATGTTGTCTTTTGAAAAAAATAAAAAATAAAAAATAAATAAAAGCATTGGCCAGCACTTTTATATATATATATATATATATATATATATATATATGTGGAACATCTCCAATAAATAAAGCTGAAAAAATGCATCTTAGAGCACAAATTCATATTAAACAAAGAAAACTAGAAATGGTTGAAGGTGCTAGAATAAATAGAAAATGAGTTGAAACATATTTAAAATATTTTTCCTCCATTATTTTTACTCATTTAAAAAAAAAATTCCTAATTTCCACTCATTCTCCAAATCAAAATTGGTTGAGACTGTCATATAAGTCCTATTGAGTCTTACTATTCTACAAAATGAACTAATATGTTTTGAATATAGAAATGTTCAAACTCAAGTTATAGCTCATGTGGTTGGAACAAAATTATTATGGAACTCTAATTAAACTTTACTATTCTTCAAAATAATCTCCTATATTCTGAACGTAGAATCTAGAAATCGGAATAGCCTTACTATTGATACTCCGCATAACTTTATGATGTTAGTCTCAAATTTTGTTTATAATTGTACTCTTCTTTGATATATATATATATATATATATATATATATATATATATATATATATATATATATGTGTGTGCAACGGATAAAATGGTAATTTACTTTAGGAGAAAATGAATTACTCTTTACACTGAAACAATACGTCCTCTCACGTACCCTTATCCTCTCGAGAACATTTTCCTTCAGGAAATGGAATCAAAGTATAGATATCTACAAACTAATTTTCTCACTCTTATATCTTATTACATTGAGTTGATTTTTATGTTGCTTAATCAAGTATGCACTACAAAAATACCGGAACACAACGACGGATTATCCGTTGCTGGTGTAGTGACGAAATACTGACGGAATAACGACTAATTCATTTATATAAGAAATATATACTAATTTTCGTCGCTAGTCCGTCGTTGTGATGTCAATTTTTTCTCAGCGACGGACAACTTCTGTCGCTACCAAACGTTAAAATTTAATATTCCAGTTTCATTTATATATATATATATATATATATATATATATATATATATATATACAACAATATATACATATACATATGAATTCATATATTATCAATAGCTATGAACAAAAGAGATTAGATCTAGAAATGCACACAACAAATATGTGGAGTGCATCGCACTCGTATCACACTAGATCTATGATACGCTTGCGACACGAGTCCACCACACAACCAAACGTATCCCGAAGGACACGAGCAAGTCTAATATACTATTTATGAACAAAACGAGAAGTTAAACACATATCTACGTGTCAAAGTATGACATACACAAAGTCCCGTGTCGGAGGAAAAACCCCAAAAATAACACGTATCACCAAATTGATAGAATACGACCTATACGTACCCAATTATGGATACGACACTAGCCACAAACACACAAACACATGCCAATTTGATCTATAGGACCAATTGACAAACACAATAAGTGTCAATCTCGGAATTCCCCCAAAATTGATACAAAAAATACCATAACTTCCACCATAGGTCTCCTATGAACCTAAAACCAATTCCTATAGGTAGCATATGCATATGGGTAGATTTTTCATGGTTAATTCTCAGATTTATAACCTAAATTAGGGAAAAAAACTGAATTATGGATTCCTAATAAAACCTCCAAAATTGGTAAAATTGGCCTTCAACTTGTAGATCCTTACTCCTCTTTATAGATTATTGCTTCCTCCTTCTAGATCCTTGCTCTACTAGCCTCCAATGATTATTTGGGAAGGAATTTGGGAGAAATTTGTTAGAAATTTGTTGCAATTTGGTTGAAAAAAATTCTAGATCTAGATTTGAAATAAAAATGAAGAGAGAAAGTTTTCATCCCCTTTATATAGGCCTCACTTGCCCCTCCCTCAAGCTACTATAGTCTAAAATATCCCTTGGGGCCTCTCATGAAGAAATTAATTAAAGAAAAAATTTCTAGTCTAATGGGTTTAACATAATTAATCATCCTCCTAATGATTGAGCTTCTAATTATTGGGCTCAATTCTAACTAGAATTAAATGTTGGTCAATGGTTCTAATCTAAACTAGTTAGGTCCACTAACACAAGTACAAAAATAAATCTATCATGCTAACAATAAATAAATAATATAATAAATAAATATTTAACATGCACAATATTTAATAAATTACCAAATGACTAAAATACTCTTTCCTAGAAAATGTGATAGTGACAAGTCTACCCCCCTTAGAAGAATTTTGTCCTCAAAATTAAAACTCTCACTCCTCTCTCTTGGGCTAGTCATACAAATTTTACTATGGTAAATCCCCCATCAATCACAGTCTAAAACAGTCCTATCATATAACATACAATCCTACCATTCTACTAAAAGAAAAATCATACTCTAACTATCATGAATTTCAGTCACTGTCCTGCTGGGGTGTCTCCCTCTACTAGTGCGGGATAACCTGATATGCCACCTGTGGCATATTCTATCACATACTAAGCATTCACTAATTATCAACCTAGTAAAAATATTCTTAATACTGAGGGTTTCCAAATACTAGTGATATACTATAGTTCTAGGTCATGGACATGTTTAACTCACTGGCACTTGCTACCTATGATACTATACAAAATACTGCTAAGATACTACCACCTTTATCTGTTTCAATTCTTGTACTCACCAAAATTTGTCAACAATTCTCTTGCAATGAACACTTGTATACTTTTCAATCATGTGTTTTATTTGTACACCCTTGTCCAACTTAAGAACTCCCAATATGATGCCTTACTCAAATATGTTTACTGTCTACACAAGGCACCAGCTCTTATATGCTTTTTAGATGACATCCTCATACCAAGTTTACTCATGTCTCTCCTCTATATTATTATACTGAAATGCTTGTGCCTAAACTATCATAATACTTGAGATACTCCGGCTCTTGTTACTAGGATACTCTTTCTATCTGATGCTTGGTGTAACTCATTCTCTAATACTTGTAATCATCCTAAGGTTCTCATCTATACATTAGTATCACAATAAATACACAATTACCTTCTAGCCATTACAACGTCATAATTTTCCACTGGTATCCTTATACCCCTCGTACTATTCCATGATACATACGACCTCTATTATACTCAAAATTAGCAAGGTACTATACCTACTAAACTTACTTCTATAAATAAATTGCCTCTCTCCTCTATTGCCTGGATTACTTGCACTATTACTTCCAAATGCTCTTCTATCCATATTAATGGATACACCAATCTAATATTATCACACAAAGTACTTACTGTTACTAGCATATTACTCAACTAATCCCTGATATAGAAACACTAGTACTCTTGATATAGTAATACTAGTTTTCTTACTACATCACATACGCCCTTAATGTTCTAGGACACTAGTTTATCATTAGATCACCTTATCACACTCACTAGAACTCATGATCACTTGCATCCAATGCTCTACTTATTAACTTCTATAATACACATGTTTTACTTCACTCTCAAAGGCAGGCACATGGTTCCATATCTCTATTGATTTATATATCTCTCTCCTTAAACCTTTTACAGACTGATACACTAATCAATCAGTGATACACTACATATCTTCCATGACCAATCTTGATATTTCTCAACCCACGACATACTATTGAAATTTTCTAATACTCAGGCTTCTACTTCTGATATTCATGAACTTCCACACTGACACTCATCACCCACTGTGCATCCTGTATACAATTTCTAGATATTCTTCCACATATTGCTTCCAACACATCATTGGCCGCAATATCAGGTGATATACCCATTATGTCACTACCATATTTTCTAGGAAAGAATATTTTAGTCATTTAGTAATTAATTAAATATTGTGCATGATAAATTTTATTTATTGTATTATTTATTTATTATTAGCATGTTAGATTTATTTTTGGACTTGTGTTAGTGGACCTAACTAGTTTAGTTTAGACTCATGGACCAACATGTATTAATTGTTAGAATTGGGCCCAACTAGAAAGTCCATTGATTAGGAGGAGGATTAAATTAATTAAACCATTAGACTAGAAGCTTCCCTCCTTAATTAATTTCTTTATGAGGCCCCAAGGGGTATTTTAGACTTTACATAGTAGCTTGAGGGAGGGGGCAAGTGAGGCCTATATAAAGGGGATAAAAACTTTCTCTCTCTTCATTTTTCATTCCAAATATAGATCTAGAAAATTTTCTCGGGGGGTGGGGAGCCGGAGTAGGGGGCTGTGGGGGAGCCGGTGGGGGGGGGGGGGGCGTAGGGATGGGGGGAGGAGGAGGACGCCGGAGGGGGTACTTCGCCAGAGGGAGGGGGAGGGGGAGGGGGAGGGGGGAGAGGGGGGCTTTTCAAATTTTTGGGGAGGAGTTCGACGGAATGGGGAAAAATGAAATTCTGAACCCTATATTAAAATTTTTAGTGACGTCATCAATAGACGTCGCTAAACGTTGCTAATTAAAAAAATTAGTGACGACATAAATAGACGTCGCTAAACGTCGCTAATTAAAAGTTTGCGACGTTAGAGACGTCGCTAAAAATGTCGCTAAAAATCAAAAAAATTAACGTCGATAAATACGTCGTTAAACGTCGCTAAATCAAAAAATTCAGCGACGTTTAGCGACCTTAAAGAAGCTTATAGCGACTATTCTTTTAAAAAACTGAAGTACAGTCGCTAAACGTCGCTATGTGTCGCCAACAGCGACGTATATCGACGCTTATTTTTGGAGTCGTTCAAGTCTTTAATATTAACGACGTTTTATGATGACATTGCTAAAAATGTCGCTATTTTATCATATTTCGGTAGTGTGAAAACAATTAGACGTTACCTACCAATCCTTCTTCTTATGTGGTTTCGGGTCCGGTCAAAACTACTCCATATGTATACGAATATACCGCTTAATCGATTAACATAAATGTAGGTGAGCATTCTTAGGTGCAATATCAAAAAAAAAAATTGTGTAGAAAAAGCACTATTTATATTATCTCTAGTAAAAAGATAATTTATATCCCTATAATAAATCTTGTTGGAACTATGGGTTGTTGGAACTATGGGTGAGCAGGTATAAACAATTAACTGAGTATGAAACTCTTGAAAAAAAGAAGACTATATAGTGAAACAAATAAATTTATCCAAAATAAAATAGATATAATTATCTAATATTTACTTAAGTTTAAATTTAGAGTAGACTTAGTAATAAGGATTTTGGTTTATAATGAAATGTTTATTTTCTTTATTATTATTATTATTATTATTATATATATATATATATATATATATATATATATGATAAATTGTTATCGGGGTTAAATTGATAATATTTTATGTATAATCATTTAAGGAAGAATAATTTTAATAATAAAGTGTAAATATAAAAGATATAAGTAAAAAAAAAAAGAGTGAGTAAAATCGAAGGAGTTAAATGCTCCTATTATGTTGGATTTTGTTCCACGCCAGAGAATGAACTCGGTAATACCAACTTGGTAATACAATGGTGGGGCCAGGTGTTAATAGAATAGAAAAGGTATATTCTCTACAGGAAGCCTTATAAAACCGTTTCGATTGCTTCTTATTTTCTTCCATCCTAAAACCTATTCCTTATTGATTCTCCAAATAAAAAGGTACTTCTTATTCTCATCGTTCTTCATTCTTTTCTGATCGTTCTTTGGTGATGATTATATATAATTTCGTTCTTGTTTCTTATTTGTAGATTATGTTTTTTCCTTTCCTAGATTAATCAATGTACAATATTTTTTTTTTCTTCGGAAAGATCAGATAGATTTAAGAATTACATTCTTATTTAAGTCGTGTCTCTTTTTTTTTCCTTAAATTTGTTTGTCTTGATTAATTTTTTTTTTTTCAAGTAGTCACTTCCATTTCCATGATTTCTGATATTTTTCATTATATTTATTTTTGTTTTAGATAAAAGTACGTTATTCCTAGTTTTTAGATACTTTCCTACTCCGCAATCAATAATTTTTTAAACTTAAATCTTATATTCGATAAGATTTTTTGAGAAAATGTTTAGGCAGAAAAATATTATTATGGTTGAATGAATATTAATATGGTTTGATTCTGTTTTTTTTTTCCTCAAAAATAGATTCTGTTACATTGTTATATATAACAAACCCAATTTTAGCATAACAATGTCCATGTCCAGGGATTTGTAAAGAAAGGGGAGGGAATTTGAATAAGAAAGAAGATCAACAACAACAGCAGCAGCAGCAGCAGCAATAGCAGCAATGGCGGGAGAACAGCTTCAGGTGCTGAACGCTCTGGACGTGGCCAAGACCCAATGGTACCACTTCACGGCGATCGTGATCGCCGGCATGGGCTTCTTCACGGACGCCTACGACCTCTTCTGCATCTCTCTGGTGACGAAGCTCCTCGGGCGCATCTACTACCACGTGGACGGCTCCCCCACCCCGGGCTCCCTCCCCCCCACCGTCTCCGCCGCCGTCAACGGCGTCGCCTTCTGCGGCACCTTCTCCGGCCAGCTCTTCTTCGGCTGGCTCGGCGACAAGCTCGGCCGCAAGAAAGTCTACGGCATGACCCTCATGCTCATGGTCCTCTGCTCCGTGGCCTCCGGCCTCTCCTTCGGCCACACCCCCGCCTCCGTCATGACCACCCTCTGCTTCTTCCGCTTCTGGCTCGGCTTCGGCATCGGCGGCGACTACCCCCTCTCCGCCACCATCATGTCCGAGTACGCCAACAAGAAGACCCGCGGCGCCTTCATCGCCGCCGTCTTCGCCATGCAGGGCTTCGGCATCCTCACCGGCGGCATGGTCGCCATCGTCGTCTCCGCCGTCTTCAAGAGCGCCTTCCCCGCCCCCGCCTACCAGGTCGACCCTCTCGCCTCCACCGTCCCCCAGGCCGACTTCGTCTGGCGGATCATCCTCATGTTCGGCGCCCTCCCCGCAGCGGCCACCTTCTACTCGCGTGCCAAGATGCCCGAGACCGCCAGGTACACTGCACTGGTTGCAAAGAACGCGAAGCAGGCCGCGGCGGACATGTCCAAGGTGCTGCAGCGTGACATCGAGTCCGAGGAGGACAAGGTCGAGCAGCTGTCGAAGAGCGAATCCAACACCTTCGGCCTCTTCTCGAAGGAGTTCCTCCACCGCCACGGCCTCCACCTGCTCGGCACCACCACCACCTGGTTCCTCCTCGACATCGCCTTCTACAGCCAGAACCTCTTCCAGAAGGACATCTTCTCCGCCATCGGCTGGATCCCCAAGGCCGCCACCATGAGCGCGCTCGAGGAGGTGTTCAAGATCTCCCGCGCCCAGACCCTCCTCGCCATGTGCGGGACCGTGCCGGGCTACTGGTTCACCGTGTTCCTCATCGACGTCATAGGCCGGTTCACGATCCAAGTGATGGGGTTCTTCATGATGACCGTCTTCATGCTCGGCCTCGCCATCCCTTACCACCACTGGACCACCCCGGGGAACCACATCGGCTTCATCGTCATGTACGGCTTCACCTTCTTCTTCGCCAACTTCGGGCCCAACGCGACCACCTTCATCGTGCCGGCCGAGATATTCCCCGCGAGGCTGCGGTCGACGTGCCACGGGATATCGGCGGCGTCGGGGAAGCTGGGCGCGATCGTCGGCTCGTTCGGGTTCCTGTACCTCGCGCAGAGCCCCGACCCGGCCAAGGCGGACCACGGCTACCCGGCGGGGATCGGGGTGAAGAACTCTCTCTTCCTGCTCGCCGGCTGCAACTTGCTGGGATTGTTCTGCTCGTTCCTCGTGCCGGAATCCAAAGGGAGGTCGCTCGAGGACATTTCCGGGGAGAATGTGGACGAGGAGGGGGCTGCCGGAACTAGGATTAATAATTTCTAAGTATTGTGTGTTTCTTGAACCCTTTTTTTCTCCTATTTCCGTTTCTTAATCTATACAGTGACTCTCGATCGTGTGTTTCAGTCATGTTGTTGTAGTACGTGCAATTCTTAAAAGGTTCTTCATGTAGCTTTTCTTTCGAGTTCCGTTTCTTAATGTTTAAATCTTTCAGTTATATTGATCATCTTCATCCCTTAATGAAGTTTAGTCCAGTTTTGTTCATATTTTAATTTACCTTTTTGATGGAAATAAAAATTGATAAATATTATAATTTTTTATAGGAAAGAAATTATTAAAGAATTATTTTTCTTTTTTTTATGCAAACCAAACCAAAAAAAAAATCCGCAAACTAAATCAGACCATCATGTAAGTGTTCAAGTTCTATTTCTAATATTGATGTCCTTATTTATCAATTTTGCAACGAAGGCTTGATTTGAACATTGTCTGATTAATGATAGATCACATCTAATTAAGTTTTAAATTTGATTTGCCTTTTAAATTATATGTTTGATTAGATTGAATTAAAATTGCGGATCTACTTAGGTCCTACTAATAATCTGTAAAAAAGTACAAAAATAATGGACCATAATATGATAAAAATGACTAAACATATCCTATGGTTTAGAAGCTCCATCTCTCTACTCAATTAACCTTTTTCAATTGACTAAAAATAATTGTCCTCACTCTCACTACTTATTAACCTTCCTATTAATTATTCAGAAAATTTATTGTAGCGAAATAAATTTATATTAAATTCATACAAACGAAATAAGTTTGTTAATTTTTGAAATAGAGACATTGTCCGCCAACAGTGTTGGCGGAAAACACAACAGACGTACACGTAAGCAAAAAAAATTTTTAAAAAAAAATTAAAGTGGACCCCACAATCCAAATTCAAGTGTTGACTGAAATTGGTAGGTTGGCTGAAATTGGATGTGGGGGCCCACGGGTGGTTTTATTTGGTTGGTTTGGTTTGGGTTGGTTTGTTTGGTTTATTTTAGTAGTTTATTTTAATTAGTTATGTTTTGGTTTTATTTATTTAGTTTTATTTTGTAATTAGATTTAAGAAAATTTATTTTAAAAAATAAATTAAAATAAATTAACAGAAAATTTATTTTCTTAATTTTTTGTTAATTTATTTTGTTAATTGGTGGGGGGCCAATTTATTTTGTTAATTTTCTGTTTTATTTAAGAAAATATATTTTAACGAAATAAAATTATAATAAATTAACATAAAATTTACTACATCGGAATTTCAAAATTAACAGAAAAGTAAAATAAATTAACTCAGTTAGCGATATGTATCGAAAATTTAAAATATCCTAAATTTCTATCCTTATATTTAATTAATATAAATTTATTATTGGTACAGTAAATATTTTGTAAAAAAATCAAAAATAAAATTACCGAAAGTAAAATTTGAAGGTCAAAACATCATTTTTTTGCGATTCTAAAAATTTGGGAAGTCCGTCAAACGATGAAACTTTTTATCCCGAAGTACTTTTCTATACGGTCATTTTGGCACAAACTGGGTCTTGTTTCGATCTTCCACTCAAAAGTTATGATACTTTAAAGTTTTATATTTTATATTTTTGTCTGTAATATGTACGTCTTACTTCGGATGGAAATTCTCTCTACACGAATTGTGTTACTCTCGTCGAAAATATACAAATCGACCTATTGTGTGACAAAAAACGATTTGAAAACAAATAGTTATGGCCGTTCGAAGTCTGCTCGACGACAAACATAATATTCGTACAGTATATATTTTTTTTGGGTTCAATGATAACATATTTTATTTTGGATGTTAAACTAAATAAAAAAAATCAAATTCCAAAACAAAACTAAATAAAAAAAACTAAATAAAAAAATATAACTAATTGAAAAAAACTAATAAAACAAACCAAATAAAACCAAACCAACCAAACTAAACCATCCAACTGAACCCGTGGGCCCACACGCCAATTTCCGCCAACACTGTTGGCTGAAATCCCCCCCCCTCTAATTTCAGCCAACAGTGTTGGCGGAAATTGGGTGTGGGGTCCCACGGGTGGTTTTGTTTGGTTTGGTTTGGTTGGTTGGTTTGGTTTGTTTTATTTGTTTGTTTTAATTAGTTATATTTTGGTTTTATTTATTTAATTTTGTTTTGTAATTAGATTTAAGAAAATATATTTTAACGAAATAAAATAAAAATGTATTAATTGTAAAGAAAAATTAGAAAAATTAAAAAAAATGGTTTAGTTTATTTAGAAAGTTGTAAGAAAAAATGTTACTTAAAGAAAAAAAAAGCTATTACAATGTTTGATAAGAAAAAAAAAGTAAAATAAAAACTAGTATTTATTTGTGTCCTCTAATTTTATGTTTATTTTAATGATTTAGGTTTTTTATGAAAAAAAATGACTGAGTAAAGAAGAAAGACATAATAGATCGGAAAATGATTTGGTTTTGGTTTTTATTTCGTTAAAATAAATGTTCTTAAATCTAATTACAAAACAAAACTAAATAAATAAAACCAAAACATAACTAATTAAAACAAACTAATAAAACAAACCAAACCAATCAAACAAACCAAACCAAACCAACCAAATAAAATCACTCGTGGGCCTCCACACCCAATTTCTGCCAACCCAGTTGGCTGAAATTGGCCCCCCACCAATTTCAGCCAACAGTGTTGACGAAATTTGGGTTGTAGGGTCCACTATTTATTTATATATATATTTTTGCCTACGTGTACGTCTGTTGTGTTTTCTGCCAACACTGTTGGCGGACAATGTCTCTATTTCAAAAATTAACAAACTTGTTTCGTTTGCATAAATTTAATATAAATTTATTTCGCTACAGTAAATTTTCTGTTAACTATTGTGGCAATTAATTAATAGTAGGCTACACAATTTTCTAGATAAATTCTAATTAAATTTTAAATATATTTTATTCTATTGTATATGTGCTTATTTAAATTTTAAATATATTTTATTATTTGAAATGTATTTTGCTTTAATATTTTATTTATTGTTTATTGTTATTTGGAAAAATAAAATGTCCCAAGAGGATAATTATTGTGGTAATTAATTAAAATAATATAAAAATAACTTGGAACTTTTTGATAATGTTCACCTACAAATGTTTTCTGTGTTATACTGTCAAAACACTTTATTTTTACAAAACCAATCTCAAATACTAGAATTTCAAATTTGGTTAATCCATCGCAGTTTTGTTTATCAAGATTTTTAACAAAATTTGCGAAAAAAGAATACTTTGTTTAACAAACTTCATTTTTAAACCAAACAAATAAAGTGTTTATCCATGTTTCTAACTGTGCCAACTCTGTGAGCGATGTCTGGCCTCGTACACACCATAGCATAAATAAAACTCCCCATAGCTGAGGAATATGGAACCCGTCACATATCTTCCTTCTCGTCCTCGGTAGATGGACACTACTCCTCAGTGAACTTAAAGTGAGACGCAATGGGGTTACTCACTTTCTTCGACCCGTCTATCCCGAAACACTGAAGTATATGATGAATGTACTTATTTTGGAAAAAGTGTAGCAGCTTGGAGTCTCTCTCTCTCTCTCTCTCTCTCTCTCTCTCTCTCTCTCTCTCGGCTGATCTTCGTCCCAAGAATAGTCTTCGCTGCGTCCAAATCCTTCATAGAGAAGGCCGCGTACAGTTGGCGCTTCAACTCCGCTATCCTAGTGGCATTCCGACCCACCAGTAGCATATCATCAACATAGAGCAGTAAAATGATGAATTCATCCTCGGCAAAGTATCTCACAAATATACAGTGGTCCGACGTCTTCCGTGCATAATCATGCTCCCCTATAAATGACTCGAACTTCCTGTACCACTGCATCGGAGCCTGCTTTAGACCATACAAGCTCTTCCTCAATCGGCAGACCAAGTGTGACTTGCCTTTCTCACAGAATCCCTCTGGCTGCTCCATGTACAACTCCTCCTCAAGATCACCGTGGAGGAATGTTATCTTCACGTCCATTTGCTCGACCTCCAAGTCAAAACTGGCTGCCAATGCTAGCACCAACTGAATAGACGACTGCTTGACGACAAGCAAAAATATCTCATCATAATCTACGCATTTTCGCTGACCGTAGCCTTTAACTACTAGCCTCGCTTTGTATCGAGGGCGAGTAGCATCATCTGTTTGCTTCACTCTGAACACCCATCGATTCTTCAAAGCCTTCTTGCCATTTGGCAACCTCACCAGATCATATGTAGAGTTGGCCTCCAAGGAACTCATCTCCTCCTGCATGGCCTTCATCTGCTCCTGCATGTGTTCATCTTCCATAACCTCTGCAAAACTTTCGGGTTCTCCACCGCCAGTCAGTAGCATATACTCACCCGGTGAGTATCTCGTAGATTGTCGACGCTCTATATCGCTCCTTGTCACGACCCGCACCCGAAAATTCGGGCACGAGTACGTGGGCACGTCCAGCCTACGCCGCAGTGTCGGCGGTAGTACACTGTCTAGGGCATAATCACAGGTAATATAAAGTCTATCTCATCCACAAAAGTAAATAGACAAGGAAAATAACAGGAAAAAGGAATGCTGAGATTTCATAATATTTAATCTGTGACAACCAATCCACAGTTAATACAAGCCAGAAGATAAATCGGGGACAAACCCGAGTATATGCTGAAAAGGAGAGAAAAAGCAGCTACAGCTAACTGATCTACAGAAGTAGCCTCCTGGGGGAAACTGGCTCCTCATGTGTGTTACCTGCTAACTCATAGTGGCCATAATAGGTAGGGGCAAAGTTCTCATCATCGCCTAAAACAACGGATCCAGTCAGGAAAGGAGCAAAGTACACAATGCACAACAAGGTTTAACTAAATATGTGTGACAGGTAGAAAATAACTGACTAATCATCATGGTGAGAATATGCATAAGTAAGTAGAAAAATTAACTGAGAAATATTGCTATAAATCAGGGCACGAGTAAATCAGGAATGATAGGACAAATGTAACTGTGACAAGACAACAGGAACTGCAACAAGACAAGAAACTATGTGTGTGAACTTGTATATTTAGAATACCTAGTTGGCATGTAGAGGTCAATAAGGTTAAACCGGCCGTCATAGACGGCTATTTATCACGAATAATCGAGATCCGGCTGATGGACAGTCGTGTACCAACAGCTATTAAATATGGCAAGGGTCAGGGTAAACTACATGCCTTTCAGTATTCTCCCACCCGACATGAAAAATAAGACATGAACTCCAATATTCAAGACATGAAATCCAGTGTTCTAGCACTACGTGTAGTCATCAATGGTACATGTAAGGCAGGGAATTAACTATCACCATATAAAGATTAAACTTGAAGTGCAGGTACTTGCCTGTTGTTTGGATCCGATTAATAGTTCTTCGGGGAAATGTCCAGAGATGAGTCCAAATGCTGAAATAAACATTACCATCACGCTCAGAAGATGTCAAATAGCTAGAAACGCCTGTCCTTGGGTCCAATTTGGAGACAAGGGCAAAAACGACAGTTTTGGGTCAAAACGGGGTCCGCCGTTGGGCCCGCTTTGCACCGAAAAACGCGTCCAGGTCAAAGGTCTCCAAATTCACCAAACTTAGTGTCAACAGGTCAGGAACGCTGATACGAACCTAACGGAACTTCCAGATTTGGATTCCGATGAGCCGAACACAAAATCGCCCGTCGAGCGGGGCCTGTGGAGCCCACGACACGCGATTTCGTCAACGTTCTCAGAATCGAACCAAACTTGACCCACAGGACCAGCGTATCGCTACGAGTCCGATGGCGCAAGTTTCGTCTCGATCCGACGTGTGTGCACGAAATTAGGGTAAATTATAGAAAAGCCGGATACGGGGCGATGTCCGCGGATACGCGTTGATTTCGGTGTGCACGCACACCCAAATCAGCTTCCGCGAAATCTCACACGTCCGTATCGACGGTGCGTACGTATCTGTGAAGACCGCACGCGACCAAGTCGTCCCGTTTGGCGGGACGTACTCGGTTCCGGGGTGAAACAGGGTCTGGTTTTTCCTGTTTTTGGATCGCGGTGTGCGATCACCACAGGACGCGATGTCCCGAACAGTTTATCCGGACACCGAGAGGGTCATACAGGCTTCGCAACGCAATTTGCAGAAATAAAAACGGAGCTACGAGGCGAAAGTTACGCGTACCTGAAGGGGACCCAAAAATCAGGGTCGAGACGTGTCCGTGTCGTGTCTGACACGGAATCCAAATTAGGGCTAGGGTTATGGTTTCGACGTGTGTCGGCCGTAGACGGCGGAGGGCGGCCGGAGAGGCGTCGGCGAGGGCGGGGGACGGTTTGCCGGGGCTAGGCGGAGCTGCTGGCGGTCGGCGGTGGCTCAGGGCGGCCGGCAGCGGCGGTGGGGGGCTGCTCGTGCTGCTGCTGCCGTTGCTGGAGTCGGCGGCGGCGCCGGAGGAGGAGCGGAGGAGGGGAGGAGGTGCGCCGAGGGAGGAGGCAGCGCTGGCGGTGGCTGGGCAGACGGTGAGGCAGGGCGGAGCTAGGCGGAGAGGGGTGGCCGGAGAGTTAGGGTTAGGGCGAGGGTGGTGGAGGAGACGGCGAAGGGGCGGGGGATTAAATAGAGGGGCGAGGCGGTTAGGGGAGCCGGCCACGGCGGAGCGGGGCGACGTGGCCGCGGGGAGCGGCGCAACGCGCGGAGGGCGGCGCTGCGCGCGGAGGGCGGCGGAGGAATAGGGGCGTCGTGGGGGGGGACGGGGTCGTGCGGGCGGGTCGGCTGACGGCGGGTCGGGTTCGGCTGAACCCGACCCGACCCGATAGGGCGGCTGGGCTGGGCTGGTTAGCGGGCTGGGCCGCGGCCTAATGGGCCAGGAAAAATAAAATAAAAAAATAAATAATAAATAATAAATATTAAATAATAAGTAAATAATTTAGAAAATTAATTAAATAATTAATTAAATAGTTTTTAGGCATTTAAAAAATATGTCTGAGGCCCAGAAAAATCCAGAAAAATTATCCTAAGTCCAATTTTCCATTTTACACCCAAAAATGTTATTTTCAGGGTATTTTAATATTATTTATTAACAATTAAAAATCATTTATTAATTAAAAGCCTTGATTTTAATTACAGAAAATTCCCAGAAAATTCCAGAAAATTGGGGAAAATCCAAGATTTAAAATTCTTACAAAATCTGGGGGTTTACAATCTACCCAACTTATGAAAATTTCGTCCTCAAAATTTAAAATTAAGCCATAATCTTTCACGTATCTCAATCGCAATCTCCTTGCGAAATTTTAAATCCTAATCATGTCCACTGCAACCACTTCATGATTAAGGTGACTACTGTTCAAATTAGAAATTCGATTTATGGTTATTACATCCTCAAGTTACCCACAGGCAGGTTTTTGATTAAGTTCACATAGCATCTTTCAGATTGGCACGGGCTTATGAATTTACCTCCCGATCGTAATTTCTTCTGGAGTAATTCGAGTCATGTATGCTTCAACTTTTTATCTCCTCAATAATCCAACTAGTTAGTCCAACCATCAAATTTTAATTTGTAATTCAAATCATCAAATTGAAAAATAATTAAATGTAGTCCACCCATGTTCAAGTCTGAAATTCTATAAATTTCATCTTCTAAATTCAAATTGATGATTTTACCTTCATTATTCAAGATTTAAATCATGTATCCAAGATACAACTTATTGGGTCCTCGATATCAAGTCATTAATCATTTTAGTCACTCCTCTAAATTTTCAAAAATTATAATGGCTTGCTTCTTCCAATCTGACCTTACTTGGTCACGATCCAAAGGACATTCCTCTCGAGTTGACAATGCATAGCTACCCAACTTAGAGTTTACCCATTCATCACAAAAGACTATATACCTTAAGAAAAATATTCCTTAATATGTTTACCTATGTCATTCAATCCTCGAATTTCAACGCCGATCATATCACATATGATATGTCCTCAATTACGAAAGTTAATCCTCAAATATGTGATCGGCCTATGTGGCATATCTAGTACTATCTATGTATCAAACTTATACCAAGCACAGGATTTTGTCTTCCCGAAATAAGGGAAGACGAGGATCAATAATAAAGAGTTTAAGGGTGGGGTGATAGAACAGAAGTATAGGGATCAAGGCGTTTAAAGAATTCGAGTGGGATTTGTCAGGCGGTTATGGATTGAGGTTCTATTCTGGTAGTCATTTATTCGCATGCTCGTATTAGTTTAGTAATGTAACTGATACGATATGCTCAGCATGTCTAGGTCAAGTATATTTGTCTACTAATCACTACGTATCTCAATCCACGTAAAGTAGTCGTGCGAAGTGCGAATCAAAATGCACTAAGGTTGATCAGACCGTAATACACTGATTCTGAACAGACACTTGTATTAGTGTACGCGTCCAATAATACACGTGTCATGAACAAGCCTGATAAAGAGTAAGCTTGCAAAACTAGGCTATAGAATAGCAGCATAAACAAAGTACATCAAAATTAAGTGCGCTAGATGATGATGAAAGGAGGTACAAAATTTAAATAAGCAAAATAACAGAAAACTCTACAATCTCTACAGTTATTAAATATAAAAGCATACCAGGTTATTAGCAAGTTCAAAATTACTAGGTTGGGGCTGAGGCCACGAACCAATAGGCACAAGCTAAAATAATACTAGAAAACGGTATCTACGAATCACTTACGTGCATTAGTGACTCTAAGAGTCTGCACGTTCTCCACGGTCATCGCGTAAGTTTGTCCGTATTCTTGGAGCAGCTGCACAGTCCCTCACTCGATGTGCTGCTGATCCACAAAATAGACAGACACCTAGCCTCTTTCTACAATCCTTCCAAATGTGACCTTGTTTTTTACAAAAGCCACAAGTGGGAACTCGTTGGTTCTGTCTTTGGGTTGGATTCATCTGTGGTCGCTTTGCAGCTCTTTCCTGCTGTGCTTGGTCTGGTGCTGACGCATACGGCCGCTTCCGGCTAGACTCGATCCTTGTGGTGCACTCCACAGGTCGTGCTGCAGTAAGGACGTTCTCGTCGAAGGTAATTGCATTTGAACTGCTTGGCTTACGTGACTCCGAGCTAATTCTGTCGATGAAGTTCTCCGTTTGGTTTTGCTGAGTTTCTTGTTGAACCTTCTGATAGGCTTGTATCATTATGTAGAACATGCGGAACATCTGCTGTTCGTCCATAGGCGATCCCGGTGGGAAGGAAGGCATCGGTGGAATAGGCTGCGTCGAGGGTGGAACGCCATCTTGACGGATTATTGAGGCAGGCTGACTTGCTTGACTGCCTGGTGATGATTGGCCTTCACCGACTGGTATCACATCGTTTCTTTGGGTAATCACAACGGTTTGTGGTGTTTCTGCATGAGTCTCGTTGCTGGCTTGTGGGTCCATCTCCCTGTATCCAAAATAACCAATAAGAGGCGCACAGGAATCAAGGCAAGATGCAAGTTCATATTAGTTCGAATATGATACAGATATCAAAAATGATTCAAGCAAGTGGATGAGATCCTATAAACTTATCCTAGCTTTATTGCAGGCCTGTTCGGTCCCTGAGTTGAAACCGAACAATTTAGTCGTTGGACCTGCATGGGCCACCACAAAAACGTGTCATGACCCGCACCCGGAAATTCGGGCACGAGTACGTGGGCACGACCAGCCTACGCCGCAGTGTCGGCGGTAGTACGCTGTCTAGGGCATAATCACAGGTAATATAAAGTCTATCTCATCCACAAAAGTAAATAGACAAGGAAAATAACAGGAAAAAGGAATGCTGAGATTTTATAATATTTAATCTGTGACAACCAATCCACAGTTAATACAAGCCAGAAGATAAATCGGGGACAAACCCGAGTATATGCTGAAAAGGAGAGAAAAAGCAGCTACAGCTAACTGATCTACAGAAGTAGCCTCCTGGGGGAAACTGGCTCCTCATGTGTGTTACCTGCTAACTCATAGTGGCCATAATAGGTAGGGGCAAAGTTCTCATCATCGCCTAAAACAACGGATCCAGTCAGGAAAGGAGCAAAGTACACAATGCACAACAAGGTTTAACTAAATATGTGTGACAGGTAGAAAATAACTGACTAATCATCATGGTGAGAATATGCATAAGTAAGTAGAAAAATTAACTGAGAAATATTGCTATAAATCAGGGCACGAGTAAATCAGGAATGATAGGACAAATGTAACTGTGACAAGACAACAGGAACTGCAACAAGACAAGAAACTATGTGTGTGAACTTGTGTATTTAGAATACCTAGTTGGCATGTAGGGGTCTATAAGGTTAAATCGGCCGTCATAGACGGCTATTTATCACGAATAATCGAGATCCGGCTGATGGACAGTCGTGTACCAACAGCTATTAAACATGGCAAGGGTCAGGGTAAACTACATGCCTTTCAGTATTCTCCCACCCGACATGAAAAACAAGACATGAACTCCAATATTCAAGACATGAAATCCAGTATTCTAGCACTACGTGTAGTCATCAATGGTACATGTAAGGCAGGGAATTAACTATCACCATATAAAGATTAAACTTGAAGTGCAGGTACTTGCTTGTTGTTTGGATCCGATTAATAGTTCTTCGGGGAAGTGTCCAGAGATGAGTCCAAATGCTGAAATAAACATTACCATCACGCTCAGAAGATGTCAAATAGCTAGAAACGCCTGTCCTTGGGTCCAATTTAGAGACAAGGGCAAAAACGGCAATTTTGGGTCAAAACGGGGTCCGCCGTTGGGCCCGCTTTGCACCGAAAAACGCGTCCGGGTCAAAGGTCTCCAAATTCATCAAACTTAGTATCAACAGGTCAGGAATGCTGATACGAACCCAACGGAACTTCCAGATTTGGATTCCGATGAGCCGAACACAAAATCGCCCGTCGAGCGGGGCCTGTGGGGCCCACGACACGCGATTTCGTCAACGTTCTCAGAATCGAACCAAACTTGACCCACAGGACCAGCGTATCGCTACGAGTCCGATGGCACAAGTTTCGTCTCGATCCGACGTGTGTGCACGAAATTAGGGTAAATTGTAGAAAAACCGGATACGGGGCGATGTCCTCGGATACGCGTTGATTTCGGTGTGCACGCACACCCGAATCAGCTTCCGCAAAATCTCACACGTCCGTATCGACGGTGCGTACGTATCTGTGAAGACCGCACGCGACCAAGTCATCCCGTTTGGCGGGACGTACTCGGTTCCGGGGTGAAACAGGGTCTGGTTTTTCCTGTTTTTGGATCGCGGTGTGCGATCACCACAGGACGCGATGTCCCGAACAGTTTGTCCGGACACCGAGAGGGTCATACAGGCTTCGCAACGCAATTTGCGAAAATGGAAATGGAGCTACGAGGCAAAAGTTACGCGTACCTGAAGGGGACCCGAAAATCAGGGTCGAGACGTGTCCGTGTCGTGTCCGACACGGAATCCAAATTAGGGCTAGGGTTAGGCCGTAGGCGGCGGAGGGCGGCCGGAGAGGCGTCGGCGAGGGCGGGGGACGGTTCGCCGGGGCTAGGCGGAGCTGCTGGCGGTCGGCGGTGGCTCAGGGCGGCCGGCAGCGGCGGTGGAGGGCTGCTCGTGCTGCTGCTGCGGTTGCTGGAGTCGGCGGCGGCGCCGGAGGAGGAGCGGAGGAGGGGAGGAGGTGCGCCGAGGGAGGAGGCGGCCCTGGCGGTGGCTGGGCAGACGGCGAGGCAGGGCGGAGCTAGGCGGAGAGGGGTGGCCGGAGAGTTAGGGTTAGGGCGAGGGTGGTGGAGGAGACGGCGAAGGGGCGGGGGATTAAATAGAGGGGCGAGGCGGTTAGGGGAGCCGGCCAAGGCGGAGCGGGGCGACGTGGCCGCGGGGAGCGGCGCAGCGCGCGGAGGGCGGCGCTGCGCGCGGAGGGCGGCGGAGGAATCGGGGCGTCGTGGGGGGGGGACGGGGTCGTGCGGGCGGGTCGGCTGACGGCGGGTCGGGTTCGGCTGAACCCGACCCGACCCGATAGGGCGGCTGGGCTGGGCTGGGCTGGTTAGCGGGCTGGGCCGCGGCCCAATGGGCCAGGAAAAATAAAATAAAAAAATAAATAATAAATAATAAATAATAAGTAAATAATTTAGAAAATTAATTAAATAATTAATTAAATAGTTTTCAGGCATTTAAAAAATGTCTGAGGCCCAAAAAAATCCAGAAAAATTATCCTAAGTCCAATTTTCCATTTTACACCCAAAAATGTTATTTTCAGGGTATTTTAATATTATTTATTAACAACTAAAAATCATTTATTAATTAAAAGTCTTGATTTTAATTACAGAAAATTCCCAGAAAATTCCAGAAAATTGGGAAAAATCCAAGATTTAAAATTCTTACAAAATCTGGGGGTTTACACTCCTCCTCAATGGAACCACTGGTGCTGGCTCCTCCTCAGAAACTGCCTCCACTAGCAAAATATGTCCAATTAGCGACGTCTAGTTATGACGTCGCTATATTTTACGAATTTAGCGACGCCATTTTATAACGTCACAGGACGTCGCTGTTAGCGACTGTCTACGACGTTCCGCGACTGCAAATAATATTATGGAATAAGATGTCGCCAACTGTCGCTAGCCAGACGTCACTATTATTTTTATTAAGTGACGTGTAGTGACTTTAGTTTTAATATGTCGTTAAATATTATAAAATCTGTGACGTTTAGCGATGTCACTTTATGGCGTCGCTAACGTTTTTATATAGGTTAACAGCGTTCATTTTTTTCCATTCTCCAAAAATTTTCAAAAAATTTCCCAAAAATTTTCCCCCGCGCGCAACCTCCCCCCTCGACCCCCTTCGGCTCCACAGCTCCGGCGCCGACCGTGCCCACCCCCCCTCCGACCCCGGACTCCACCGAGCTCCTCCTCCTCTACTGAGCTCCTCCTCTTCCACCACCAAGTCCTCCTCCTCCTCCACCGAGATCCTCCTCCTCCTCTCCGGAGACCCCCTCCTCGGTCAACCTCCTCCTCTTCGACCACTCCTCCTTAGGTAAATCCTAACCCTAACTCGGACACACACACATGCAGATACTAACCCTAACCCCAAATCGGACACACACACACACATGTGCGGACACACTAACATACACGGACACACACACAGACGAGGACACATGCGGACACACACAAACGCGGACACACATACACGCAGACACTAACCCTAATACGAACACAAACATACACACACACACACACACGCGCGAGCGCGCACGCACGGACACACACACACACACACACACACACAAATACACACACACACACACACGGACACACATGCACACACAATAACACACGCGAACACTAACCCTAATACGGACACAGACACACTAACACACGGACACACGTGGACACACACACACACACGTGCGGAGATACTAACACACGCGGACACTAACCCTAATACAGACATGGACACTAACCCTAGTAGTGGTGTCCTAGTCTCCATAATTGGATACTTAGTGTTCGGGTATCATGATATGCCATAATACGTATGGCTAAATTTGATAATTTGGGTATTTTGGTGTCTCATTGTGTCAATTACCTATATATTGCATTAGATCTATTATTCTATAGGTTCATATCCATTCTATATATATTTTTGTGTTCTAATTGATATTGGTATTGTTTATTTGATATCATGGTGTATTTGTGTTGATACTTGATTGTATCCTGAGATTTGGGTATGCGTTTATGTGCATATAATAAGGTGTATCATAGGAAATTAGATATGTGGCTTTATATATATATATATATATATATATAACTGTGTACATTTATGTCTAAGTGTAGAATGTACCACTTGAGCACATTAGTGTTAGTAAGTGGTGTTGTAGATGAGTGTGTTGATGAGTAGGTGTTCCTGTAAAGAGAGGGTGTCAAATTGGTGTGTGTATGTTGCATTATATTTGGAGAGTGGCGTTGAGTTAGATATGAATGACTGTGTGGTTCATGGTTGCAGTTTTGGAGGCAAGGGGGAGTGTATAGACTACATAAAGTAGCAGTATCAACTACAATTGCAGCTGTATTTGCATCAAACTGTAGCAGATTGTAGTGCTCGGGGTACCATTATAACAGCAGCAGCTACAGCTGTAAGGTATTGTAGTGGGGGGCGGATGTATTCAGTAAGGGGAGAGCTCAAAGTCCCTGTAGTAAGGACTACAATATGGGGCAGTTCCTGCAGCTATGTCCAGCAACTGTAAGTGTAAGTGGCAGCAGCAGCCTGGGATAACCTGAGCAGCAGGTTGCATACCACAGCAGGTAGCAACAACAAATGTTGTGGGCAACAACCCCATGTTGCAGTACAGAGAAAGTAACAACATATTTCAACGACTAGGTTAGGCAGAGAATAGTGAGGGTAAGGAAAAGGTATTAAGTATGAAGATACTTGGGCTATGTTTCTATACAAGTACCAACGTATTTATATATATGAGATATCTATGATGTATATGTGAGGGTAAATATATAGGTACCTAGATACAAGTAAGTATCGAGGGGAGATATGTTGTGTTATGGGTAAGATACTAGGTAATGGGTTAAAGAACTAGGTAATAGCTAAGGTACTTTACGGATACTCATGAGTCACGATATGGATACTTACGTATCACAACTCGAATACTAACGATATAACCTAAATACTCACCTTGATGAACATTTAGATAATATACTTGAACGGTGTCTATTCATCTTTGCAGAAGTATCTAGAAATGGATCTGAATTACTACTTGCATCATCATTCATGGATGTACAACCATCATCTTGATAATATGTGCGGTGTGTGGGATGAATATATATAGGGAGTAGAGTAGTTCCTGCAGCTCGCCAAGGCGTCCCCTGAGTACATGTACGGCACAAAAATTAAGTGTCCATGTGTGAAATATCGTAACTTGAAATATCATCCAAAAGTAGATGTGACATATTATTTGTACTCGAGGGGTTTCACTCTGAATTACTATCAGTGGATCGCACACGAAGAGCTTGTGCCTTTAGCATCAGAGCAGGAGCCTTATGTGGAGCCATATATGAATGTCCACGAGCATGATGATTTTGACGACGGGTACGTGAACATGGTTTTCGATGCTGCGGGGCCTACTTTCTATCTGGACAATCATGAAGCAGCTGAGGGGGCACCGAATGTCGATGCTGCAAAGTTTATGGAGTTGTTGGAGAATGCAAGGACTCCATTGTATCCTGGTTGTGAGGATCATTCACTGTTAGAGGTAGTCACTAGGTTGTTGAGCATAAAGTTTAATTTTAACATGTCGCAAGAATGCTACAATTGACTGATCGAGTTGATTATAGAGATTTTGTCGGAGGGTGCCAAGTTACCTACAGACTTCTATCGATCTAAGAGAATGGTTAGTTCGCTATGGATGGGATATGAGAAAATTAATTCGTGTCACAACAGGTACATATTGTACTATAAAGAAGACAAAGATGAAGCAATGTGCAGATTCTGTAGTGCTGATCTCTACAAGACAACTGGTACTAAAAAGACTCCCGGTGCAAGAAAGTCAACCGATTCGATGCACTACCTCCCTTTGACGTCGCGGTTGTAGAGGTTATTTAGGTGAAGGAGACTGCCGAAAACATGAGTTGGCACAGGATCCTACTCTGGAAACAGAAATACCTACATTAATGGCGGGTCGAATTCCAGCATTTGAATAGGCGGGAATAGATCGAAGGAGTGTTGGATCATCCATCCGATGGAGAAGCATGGAAGCACTTTGATCGAGAGTATCCCAATTTTTCTTTAGATCTAAGTAATGTCAGATTGGGGCTCTCCTCCGATGGTTTTACCCCATTTGGACTTTTGGGATCCCAGTATTCGTATTAGCCTGTGATTGTCACCCCGTACAACTTATCGCCTTGGATGTTTATGAAGACTCCGTATATGTTTCTAACCGTTATCATTACGGGTCCGAACAATCCCAAGAGAAATATTGATGTGTACTTACAACCATTGATAGATGAGTTGAATCAGTTATGAAAAGTAGACACCAACACGTATGATGTTTCTAGAAAGCAAAATTTTCAGATGAGGGCAACACTTATGTGGACCATCAACAACTTTTTGGCCTATTTAGATTATGTGACGAGTTGATGTAGAGGATTACGGTATAGCCCGGATGATCTTGGCGGTGACAGAAGAAAATTGTAACTCGATCTGTGCGGCCCGGTATGGTGGATAGAAATATGTTATCTATAAGAAGTACAATAGTTAGTTATAAAATATTAACCTAAAAATATTAATGATGTTAAAATCATATATACTTTTATCTTGAAGTGCCCAAACCATAACGTCTTTCTCTCTTCTGATGCATCCGAATGGTTTATCCATGGCCCACCATAATTTTGCCTTAAAAAATATCTCAGTGCTCTCTGTACCACCGGGGGACGATATCTATATATACATTGATAATTAAACTCATTAAAAAGTGAATATATATATATATATATATATATATATATATATATATATATATAAGAAACAAATAACTAATTAACTTACTTTGTAGGGCCATCGGTCCAAATCTCCATTCTCGTCTCATCTGGCGAAGCGCACGAACGATTGCTCTGATATGGAGACGGAGTTGGCTCGACCTCCATCTCCTCCTATGTCTACGTGGTACCGTCAGCTGCCGGAACACTGGACGGAGCATGAATACTAGACGGGATACTCTCGGGCCTGCAACTGTTAGTCCTAGGAATACTACTGGTCCCAAGAGTATTGCCATGTGCGGTCGTCGCAGTCGCAGTCTGAGGTACTGATGGTCGATAGTATGGAGTACTCGGGGACGAGGATCGAGAAGGAGTATCCGTGTCCTGAAGAGGACGTCTAGAGGATCTACCACGAAAATAGGATCTGCATCGTCCAGACATATCTGAAAAAATATATATAAAAAAATATACAGAGATATTTAGATTACATGACAGAAAAAAATACACAGAAATTGTGAACTAGGCCACAATAAAAGTCTAAATGATAAAAGTGTCACCATCACAAAACATAAGTTTGTATCACCGTCACAAACATAAGTATCACAGAACTAGGCCACAAATAAACAGAGATATATATGTATCACCGTCACAAACATAAGAATTACACAACTAGGCCAAAAAAAGTAGAAATGAATTTTATTTAATTTTTAATCATCATTTGAAAATTTATTTTGTTCGTCTTCCTCCTCCTCCTCTTCCTCTTCATCTTCACTTTCATCTACTTTATCATTGTCTTCTGATACTTCTACCTCTTCTACTTGATGAAATATGTCATGAGTAACTTCCGTTGAGTCCACATCTACAATGTTTGCAACAAGAGGTAGGTCGTCTTCCTGATAAGCTATTTCGTCAACGTCAAAGATATTTCTAGCTTTAGTCTTATAGACTGCCTACCAATCCGACCTCCTGGTTCCTCGTTTATGATAAGTTATAGAGTACACTAGCTGAGCCTGATTTGATAGAACAAATGGTTCATATCCTTGATATCGATGCCGGTAGTTTATATCCACAAGACCATGCTTGTCAATTTTCCAATATTGATCTTGGATGGGATCGAACCACTCACACTTGAATAACACGATCTTAGCAGGCTCTATGGCATATTTATATGTCAACTTCATAATCTCTAGTAAAACGCCAAATAAATCAGTGCCTAGATCGACGTCTTTGTAGTTCGAAGATTTTATACACAAACAACTATTTTTCGTATAATCGAGATCCATGAAGTTATCTCTTATTGGGGCATTTGTTGACTTAAACCTAAACCCATTCACACAGTAAGTTGGCCAGATCTTGACGACATAAATTGGTCCCTTCGCTAGAGTTCTAATAGATTCATTCTCAAGTGTTGCCTCTGGATGATCGACCTAAATATCAAATACGCGATATTAAGTTTAACGTTAATTATTGTGCAAGTATATATACACAAAAAGTAATTACCCAGATCCTTACATATGTTTTCAACCATAAAGGAAAATGAAGTCTTATTTTCTGTTCTACTTCTTTATCTGTTATGTATGGTCTACTCGACCTTATCGCATCATTATATGTGCTGAAAAACAACGAAGAATAGGCGGATTAGTGTAATAGTTGTATTGAGATGACATAAATATCGACGTATTAATTACTTACCTGTCTAGTTTCTCCACCTTATCCTCATCGCAGTTGAGTAATACATACAACTAAGCGGCCATAAGCTCATCGTCATTCATATATCTCTTCTTCATTTTACCCGATGGCTTTTCGAAAGCATTGAATACTTTCAGTATTGCCTTATTAGATTCCTGATACCCATCATCATTTGGAAAATCTCTGACCTCCTCCCATATCGTGTCTCCGGACCACCTTGGCGGTGGATCGACCTTCTCCACAATACTGGCACAGAACGCAATCATGTTCCTCCTGAACAGATGATCTTTTGGTAGGAACTGTCGATGACAATAAAAAAAAGTACAATTTTTCTTTCTGTTTTAAATGGAAAGCCGTAGTGTGGTCTATGCAATACGTACATGAGAGACAACCATGAGTGCTCTATCCCGATAATATTCTATAGCTGATTCAACTGATTCAACTCATCTATCAACGGCTGTAAGTATACATCAATTTTTCTCTTGGATTTATTCAGAACAGAAATGATAACGGTTAGAAACATCTACAGAGTCTTCATAAACAACCAAGGCGGTCAGTTGTACGGGGTGACAATCACCGACTAACATGAATACTGGGATCCCGAAAGTCCATATAGGATGAAACCGTCGGAGGAGAGCCCTAATCTGACATTACGCGAATCCAAAGAAAAATTAGGATACTCTCGATCAAAGTGCTTATATGCTTCTTCATCGGATGGATGATCCAACACTCCTTCGATCTGTTCCCGCCTGTGCTAACTTATGTTTTCAACAGTCTCCTTCACCATAAATAACCTCTGCAACCGCAATGTCAAAGGGAGGTAGTGAATCGAATCGGTCGAATTTCTTGCACCGGAAGTCTTTCCAGTACCAGTTGCCTTATAGCGACCAACACCACAGAATCGGCACACTAATTCATCTTTGTCTTCTTTATAGTACAACATGCACCTATTGCGACACGAATCAATTTTTTTATATCCCATCCATAGTGATCTAACCATTCTCTTAGATCGGTAGAAGTCTGTAGGTAACTTGGCACCCTCCGGCAAGATCTCTATAATCAACTCGATCAGTCGGTAGTAGCATTCTTACGACATATTAAAATTAGACTTTATGCTCAACAACCTGGTGACTACCTTTAATGGTGAATGATCCTCACAACCAGGATACAATGGAGTCCTTGAATTCTCCAACAACTCCATAAACTTTCCAGCATCGGCATTCGGTGCCTCCTCAGCTGCTTTATGATTGTTCGGATCGAAAGTAGGTCCTGCAGCATTAAAAACCATATTCACGTACCCGTCATCGAAATCAGCATGCTCGTGGACATTCATATATGGCTCCCCATAAGGCTCATGTTCTGATGCTAAAGGCGCAAGCTCTCCATATGAGGTCCACTGATAGTAATTCGGAGTGAAACCCCTCGGCATGCTCATCCTCCTGAAGATCACCCGAACCACCACCAGCAGGCTGATGATCAAGGTTGGGAGCAACTTCATGTACTGGCTCCCCCATAACTGGATCCTCTGCGATGTCCTCTGAAATCTGCTCGAAGCGAAATGACTCTAACTCAGGCAATTCCTCGGCCTCAGAAGGTATCTCGAAATTCTGAGTGTTGGTCATGGTCTGATCCTCAACGAATACCACATCCCTGCTTCTATAGAGCTTTCTTTCCACTGGGTCGTAGAGTCTATAGCCAAACTTATCCTAATTATAACCGACAAAGACGCACCGCCTTGTCTTTGGCTCAAGTTTGGATCTTTCGTCCTTCGGTACATGCACGAAAGGCCTTACAACAAAACACCCGCAGGTGATTGTATGATGGCTTTTTGTCGTATCATACTTTGTCAGGCACATCACCCTGCAAAGAATCACTAGGAGATAAATTAATAATATAAGAAGCTGTGTAAAGAGCCTCACCCTAATAGCTTCTCGACAAGTTTGTTTCAAACAACAAACACTGTACCCTCTCCATTAGCGTCATGTTCATCCGCTCTGCTATACCATTGAGCTGAGGTATCTTTGGCGGAGTCTTCTGGTGTCGTATCCCTTGCTCTCTGCAGTATGCATCAAAGGGACCGATATATTCTCTACCATTGTTCAACCGAACACATAGCAACTTCTTGCCCGTTTCCCTTTCAACGGAGGCATAAAACTCCTTGAAAGTGGGAAGTACCTGATCCTTGGTCTTTAAGGCATAGACCCAAACCTTCCTGGAATAATCATCAATAAAAGTTACAAAGTAAGAAGCATCACCAATAGATTTTACCTTCATAGGACGCAGACATTCGAGTGAATCAACTCGAGCAACGCCGGCTTTCCTGAACTTGGGTGACTTTAGAAAGACATCATATTTTATTTTTCTGCCAAAT
Source organism: Iris macrosiphon (assembly GCA_036927795.1). Classification (NCBI taxonomy): domain Eukaryota; kingdom Viridiplantae; phylum Streptophyta; class Magnoliopsida; order Asparagales; family Iridaceae; genus Iris; species Iris macrosiphon. The sequence continues at coordinate 70,762,580 of JAYESA010000009.1, read as the reverse complement.
AATGCGTGCACCTCTCCATCTTTGTAGACTTGAGTCCTAGAATCACATTCCTGTTCACCAAGTAGCTTATTCCCTTCTCGCTGATATGGCTGAGCAGCATGTGCCATAACTCGTTAGACGCATCAGTAGCCGCATTCACCTCATGTGTCCCATTTGCGCTCCTTTCCATATAATAGAGTTTGGACCTCTTGCTTTCTCTGGCAATCACCATCAAATCTCTGGAAAGCTTTCACTAACTATTCTCGAAGAGATTGAAGAAAACCTCATCATCCAAACTTCCAACCGACAACTGTTTGAAACGGATATCAGGGACACGATGAACATCTTTCAAAATAAGAACTGCACCCGTCTTTGTCCTCACATGCAGATCTTCATTGGCAACTGCCTTCGACACATCTCCATTTCTCATTCTCAACACTCTACAGTCGCCTGTTGTGTAAGTAGCAAATAGTGTCCTGTTATGAGATACGTGCGCGGAAGCACCTGAGTAAACCAGCCAAGAATTATCATTGTAGGCGAGGTTCATAACTACCTCATCACCTACATTGATCAGATTGCCTCCATGTGTCAAGGCCGTCGCTGTAGTGTTCTCGTCCTGCTTTTCTTTGTTGCCATTTTTCTCTCTCTTCCAAGCAAAACAGTTCTGTTTGATGTAGCCCTTCTTACCACAATGGTAACACTCCGAGCCCTCGTACCGACCCTTGGACATTCTCCTGGTTTTGTCTCTGCCACCGCCTGGACCCCTATTTTTACCCCTTCTGCGATTCTCTAAAACAAGCATCTTTGAGTGGGATGTGGATGAAGTGGCCAGAGAACGTCTCCGCATCTCTTCTATCCAGCTCTTGGCAAACTCCAGACTGACCTTGCCTTCCGGAGCAGAAGCGATCATAGACATTTGTACGATCTCCCACGAGTCTGGCAATATACAAAGCAGCAATAGTCCGTGAACTTCATCGTCGAACTTGATTTCCATCGAGGATAGCTGGTCAACAACGCCATAGAACTCACTCAAATGATCCGTAATGGACGCTCCATCTTTGTTCCGCAGATCAATCATCATCCGGATCAGGAACAATTTATTTATCGCAATATTTTTCGCATACAAAGATTCTAGCTTATCCCACAGGGTCCTCGCATGCTCAATACTAGCAACGTGGCTGTGCATATTCTCTTCAATGAACTGCTTGATGTACCCACACACCTGTATATGTTTGAACTTTCAGTCCTCTTCAGATTTGTCACTGGATCTCTGGAAAGCAAATACTGGCAGATGCAGCTTCTTGACTAATAACAGATCCTTTATCTTGCTCTTCCAGTAATGATAGTTGGTACTGTTCAGGTTTACTATGTGCACCGGCTTTGCGTCTATCTCTCCTCCCTGGTTTGTCTGTCAACTCCTGACATCCTTCTGAAATTCCAGAACCTGGCTCTGATACCACACTGTTGTGAACGAAACGCGAAAACCATTCCCCAAACCAGAGAGCACCTGTAAGAGAACTGAGCAAAATGCACAAACCAAAAAATATCAAACACAATTCACAGACAGAGCTTTTACGTGAAAAATCTAGATGAAAAAAATACGGGACGATTGGAGTCCAACTATGAAGAACCTCCACTAATAGAACAAAGCGATTATACCCACTACAAGCTCCTCACCGATCCAACATGGATTATCGCAACTCTTTGGAATATAAAATAGATTACAACCACGAAAAAAAAAGATAATAAAAAATATCTCAAATTAATCTTCTTCTCCGAAATGGCCTCCAATCATTCTTTCTCTTCTCCAAAGTTGCAATGGCAATCTTGCCACTTTTTTTCTTCTCTTATTTTTTTCCTCATATTGCTGCATATTGAATGAGCCTTTATATAAACTCTTGCATGAATTAAGTTTTACATATGGAAATCTATATATGGAAGTCAAAAATATTTATGAAAATCTAATTACATTCAATCATATATTTAGTGGAAATCAAATCATAAATTAGCTTACCATAAATTGGAAATTCTATTATATGGAAAGTTAATATATAAAAGATCCAATCATAAATATATAACTAAAGTCAAAGATAAAAATCCAATATAATATTTGCTTACCACAAATGTTCCAATACACGGTGCTCGATGCACTTTTTGAGCTTTTCCGACACATGGATGGCGCTCGTCGCACTACGGGATATTCTCCACATAGGTTGGGAACCCCACCCACTCCAACACTCCCCCTTGCTCCGTTGATCCCCGACCCCCTCTTCTCTTTCTCCGGCGTCTCCGGTGACCCCCGACCCCCTCTCCCCTTGCTCCGGCAGGACCCCTGATCGACCCCCTCTCCTCCTTCGTCTCCGGTGACCCCTCCTCCGCCTCCTCTTCCGACAGCCCCAACACGTGCCTCATCTCCTCCAGTAGTAGTAGGAGCCCCAAATCATCATCTCTATTCTCTCCTCCTTCTCAAATATCAAGCCAAGGAGCCGTAAGAAAGTCCTCTTCCTTTCCCCTACTTCAATGTTGTTTATGTTCTTCAATTTTATTCATGTTTGTCAATTTATTATATGATCAATTAGGTATATTCTGTATTAGGTCAGAAATTAGGTTGAATATTATATATATATATATATATATATATATATATATATATATATATATATATATATATATATAGTGTTATAGCATGGACACACGTATCAAAAATAATGCAGACATATTGACACGGGTATTAGGACACAAAAATGGTAATATGTGTCTGTAATTAACTTAGAAGAACTTTATTTTGATTGATATGTGTATCCTTAGGCGTACGTAAGTCTTAATATGCATTCTTAAGCGTATCCTAGAATATCGAAAAAAAATAGGTGATGTTCAAAAATTCGTATCGGTATCGATTTATTCATCGGTCCTAAAATTGATACAGTTAGCACCAATTTAACCTAAAATGAATTAGCAAGTCTATTACTTAGCAATAGTCAATAATTAGTCCATTTTAGAATAATTTAGGATACTAGCAAGTAATTCAAGATTTTCTATAAGTTTGCATCGATCTAAACCCACATGTATAGTTGGTATCGGTCAGTATTAGTCTCTATCAAATTTGGAAGCCGTAAATCTTCCTAGAAGTTAATATATATTCATGATTATTTAGTAATAGCTTCTATAGAGCTAAAGATACCTATTACACCATTTTTGGAGTAGGGATGATTTACACATAACACGAAGGTCCAATGGTAATTGGATCAAGTCTTCATCGCTATTTACTTTTGATACTTGTATTTAATAGATATTGTTTGAATATATAGTGTACGTACATATAGAATTGGTTTAAATAATGAGTCGATACTTAGTTGACCGTGTGTAGATGTACAATCGGCGACATGAGAGTATGTTTGGTTTGACGGATGATTTCAACACGAAAGTTAAGAAATTTCTCAAATACGCTACAAGCCAACCTTATTTCATGGATGAGAGGCTAATCAAGTGCCCTTGTGTCAAATATAATAATATACCATTTAAATATGTGGATCTCGTAAGGGAGCATCTCTACAAGAAGGGTTTCTTACCGAACTACAAGGAGTGGACGGCTCAAGGAGAACCTTTATTTCCACAATATCATTCCTCCTTCAATACGGAGATGGAACAATCACTTTCGGAGATTACTTCGAATATCAGCAGTAAAACCTGGCACGTGAGTTAGTATTTGATGCGCCGGTCCTAGTTTTGATCTGAAGGATTCGAATCCTGATGCAAAAAAGTTCTATGATATGTTCAAGAATGCTACTACTCTTTTATACTCGAGTTATGATTCTCATTTTGTACTGTCAGTGATGATGTGGCTGTTGAACCTGAAGTCTAATTTTAATCTGCTACAAAAATGCTACGACCGGATAATTCAGTTTGTTAGAGAGTTATTGCCAAAATGATCGAAGGACTTGCTAGAAAATTTTTACAAGTCGAAAATGATGATGCAAAAAACTTGGATTATGCTACAAAAAGATAGATTATTACCTAATATTATTTATTTACAACTAAACAATTCTAACTCAAGTCGTTAAGGTAGAAAGTATTTTTCTTGTTTGCTTGAGTTCGATTACTAGAAACGAAATTATTTAAAATAATTTCATATTTAAATTTGTTTAACAAATTTTTACGCACGGGCAAATGCACGTGCACGTTACTAGTATACAATACGGGCCGTTATCAGTCTGGGCATTTCTTTGTTATTGATGATGTCTATAACATCTATTACATCATTAACATCGCGGGCTATTATCAGCCAGGGCAGTTATTATTGTTTTTGATGTTCATTACATCTTTAACATCGCTTTCAATGTTTAGATTATCATATTTATAAATAAAAATAATAATACGTCCTCGTGGTTCGATCCATTGATCTTCCTTCATCTAGTCAGGATCTTGTGCCTCTCTCCGATAACCACAAGAGTCACTCGACCCTCGTTGTTGATAAGTAAAGTCAAGACAAGGCCCCATGGAAAACTTGTGCTGGAAAACTTTCCCACCGGCCCTTGAATATATATATATATATATATATATATATATATATATATATATATATATATATATATATATATATATATATATATATATATATATATATATATTAAAAGAAGGTAATTTTATTACTACTAAAGAAAAAACTACTTTTACAATCATGTAGGTGGTATTATACCCCTACCAGCTATCATACATGAGATATCAGCTTCAATGTTATGAACAATTCCAATTATGAGCGAACTACGACCCTCAAAAATACGATTATTGCGCTCCTTCCAAATGCGTCATATTCCAGCTGCTAGGTGGACTCTTGCTTCTGTAAACCAACTATCTCCTCGTGTCCTCTGCCTTCCAATCTTCTCCATAATTCCTTTGGCATCTCTCCTGTGGATCCCAGTCAGGTCTAATTTAGTCCATTGTATTTGCATATTATGCCAAGATACGTCGCACTCGAAGAACATATGTTCTATCATTTCTGTACTTTGTAGGCAGAGGAAGCATTGCATAATTGGAATATCTAAGCCGAAGCGTTGAAGTCGGTCCCACGTCAGTAGTCTACCAGTTAGAACTCTGTACAGAAAAAAGCTCATCTTATTGGCTATGTACTTGTTTCATACAAACTCAACAAATGCCTTGTTAGGCTAGTCCAGTTGAAGCCACTTGCACAAGGACTGCATCGTGAACTTACCTGAGTTATGGATATCCCATGTCCATTCATCCTTTGGTGCTACCTTGGCTATGTGAACTCCCATAATGTTTGCTCTTAGTTGTCTTCCAATCTGATGGTCGTCTAACCTCCACTGTCTATCATGTATCAAGGCCGCCAACCTTTCATCTCTCCTATATACTTCAAAGGCCTACCATCCAAGTATATCAATCAAACTCTTGTGTTGTAACCATGGATCAAACCATAAGTTGGTTGCCTCTCCATCCCTTATTCTCATAATTATAATTTGTTTGATTTGTTGTCTTGCCTGCAAAATTGTCTTGAACGTGACAGAAAAGTTGTTATTAACCCGCATCACCCATAAATTTTCCAACTTGACATATCTGTTTTTAATCCACTCCGACCATAGTGATTTACCCTCTAGAAATTTCCAAGCAAATTTTATCCTGGCAGCATCCCGCATCAAACACAGACTCTTGAGGCCAGCTCCTCCTTCATGTTTCGGTTGACATAGCCCCGACCAAGCTATGCCATGAATTTCCCTTTGCCAAATCAAGTCCACACATAATTTATCGATCTTAGCAATCACCAATGTCGGTAGCATTATGGCTTGGAGCCAATACATTATGATAGCAGATATTATTGTCTTTACCAACTCTATTCTCCCTCCAAAAGATAGCGTACGATCTTGCCAACCTTCGATTCATCATTGGACATACTTAATAACACTCGTACATTCTATAGCTTTGGTATAGTTGACTGATAGGGGCAGTCCCAAGTATTTAACTGGCAGTTAACCCCTCTGTATCTGTAATCTCTCTGCTATCTGCTCATGTTATGGACAATATTTATTAAAGAAAATACTAATCTTATCTCTATTCATTTTCATTCCTGTCAATCGACCAAACTACTCCATTATAGCTGTAATAGCATCCACTCCCCTATCGGTTGGAGCTATGAACACCAACAGATCATCTGCGTATATAAGATGGGAAACTACTGGTTCAACTTTAGCATATAATGGTTTTATTAACTGTCTATGCACCGCAATGTCCATCATATTTGTAAATTACTCCATCACTATTGTGGATCTCCCTGGCGCAGCCCCGCTTACTCTTGAAGAAGCCATACGAAAGTCCACGAATCAGAACTGAGAACGAGGGGGGTAGTGATGCACTCTCGGATTCTATCTACCCACCAACTGTCAAACCTTATTGTTATCATGATTTTGCAGACGAATTCACGATTGACCATATCATATGCTTTGCGTAGATCAAGTTTCATGCAATTTTTCGTCCACCTTTTTGTTGAATTCATTTAATAGCTTATGAGCCAGTAAGTTATTTTTCGAAATGGATCTCCCCTTGATGAAGGCCACATTATTTGGTGAGATTAGCTCCTGCAAGATATTACTCATATGGGAACAATAACTTGGGATATAATTTTATACAAAAAATTGCAACAGGCTATAGGCCTGTAGTCTGCTAACGAAACTTCTCCTTCCTTCTTAGGAATGAGTGTAAGAAAGGTATGATTAATTTCCTTCAAGAGTCAAACCCTTGTCATGAAATCGTCAACCACTTCGCACACTGATTCCTTAAGCTCCTCCCAATGCTCCTTGAAGAATTTACTTGTGTAACCATCTGTCCCTATTCCTTGTTAGGATCCGCCTTCTTTACAATCTCCGCTAGCTCTTTAACCGTCACCGGTGTCCGCAGCCGTTGGTTACCTTTTCTAGTCACCAATCTTTTGCTGATAATATCTGGTATCTCTACATATGCCTCTTCCTCTGGGTTGTACAACTCCATGTAGAAACTGACAGCTTCCCTCTGTATCTCATTCAGTGCTGTGATGACTTTGCCAATGACGTCCAGTAGTTGTGACATGGCACTCCTATGATGTGGAGTGCGAATGACATTATAATTTTTTTTAGAACACCTATCTCCTTCTTTCAACCAATTGCACTTCACTCTCTAGGCTAGTTGGATTTCCTCCTGCATGTTTAGTAGTCGCACCTCGCTGATGAGTAATTTTTCTTGTTCAGCCCATTCCTGATTTTGCAGATCCATTTGCAAGAGTTCCTGGTGTTCACCAAATCCCCTTGGCGCTACCTAAGGGAGACCACCAGACTCTTTATTCCAGTGCTTCAGAGCATACTTCACTTGCTTGAGTCGCCCAACCAATTTGTATTATTTATTCCAGTATATTTTCGTTCGAAGCCCAATAGCTACTACTTCCTTGTACCCCCCCATAGTCGTCCATGCGTTATTGTACCGGAAGGTCCATGCTTGTCACTCCCCAGTCCCAAAATACGTAGGATCAAGAATACGTAAAATGCCAGCTATGTATTCGACCAGACTCTGGTCTGACTCGAATACGTATAAGCTGTATAATAAAAGGGCACTATCAAAAAATCCCGTAAATGTAAACATCTATGTCTCAATCCACAATGAACAGAAATATACAAAAAAAAGCTACATGTGCTAAAGTCAGCCTCCCAATAACACACAAACTCGAATAGACTTGAGAAGAGATGAGTCTACAAAAACTAGGCTACAACAGCAGATGAATAATCAATATAAATAAAGTAACCATAATGCCGAAAGAAAAGATATGGGTACCTGGTACCATGCCCGCAATACATGCCACTCCATTAGCAACTCCAAATGCTCCGTAATCGTCTATGCTGCAAAAATGGCAGGGAACCAGGTCCTTAGAGGGACGTAACAAGGTACAGAAATACAGCATGCCAAAGTACAACAGAAGTACATGTGCAACGACGGTGTAGTCTAGCATAACCAACTAAGTGAGACACAGTTTGAAGACAATGTTCGACGCATGGGCTGTCCAAAATAAAATCGTAGCTCCGGACACGGAGACACACGGGACGTACCGTAGCTCCGGGCAAAGAGTCACACGGGTGATACAACTACACTAGATACAAGATCACTATAGAAATAGTACATATACATATATAAGCGCGTGCAGAGGAGCCAAAACATCTAGTAACTGTCTTCCCCATCCCAAGCGGTCAACGATTGTGCGTTGAACCTGAACCTCTATCTAATAGTCTTGACACACAGAATAACTCAACAGACGCGACCCTAAGGTCATCACAGTCTCCGATCATGATGTCAGTATCAGGATACAGGAAATCTGGCACGATAATAGTGTATGAATGTGTCCTGGGGTGACGATATACTCAGGTACGTACATCGAGGTGTTACGAACATCTAACATTCGTTATAAGACGTTACGACGAACGTCTGCACCCGGTTGTGATCCGGACGCGAAGTATCGATCGTAAACAACTACGTGCACAATATACATAATAGAAAGAAAGCTCTACAGAAGTAGGGACGTGGTATTCGTCGAGGATCAGACTATGACCAACACTCAGGATTCTGAGATGCCTTCTGAGGCTGAGGAATTGCTTGAGTTAGAGTCATTTTGTTTCGAGCAGTTTCCAGAGGACATCGCAGAGGATCCAGTTATGGGGGAGCTAGTACATGAAGTTGCTCCCAACCTTGATCATTAGCCTGTTGATGGTGGTCATGGTGATCTTCAAGAGGATGAGCATACCGAGGAGGCAGTTCCTGAGGAGGAGGCTGTTGGTATAAAGCCAGTACCAGTGGTTCCATTGGGGATGAGCGATAGAGAGCGTCGACCATCTATGAGATACTTACTGTGTGAGTATGTGCTACTGACTAACGGTGGAGAACCTGAAAATTTTGCAGAGGCTATGGAAGACTAACACAGACAAAAGGGGATGGAGGCAAAGCAGGAGGAGATGAGTTCTTTGGAGGCCAACTCTACTTATGTTCTGGTACAGTTGCCAAAGGGAAAGAAGTCTTTGAAGAATCGATGGGTGTTCAGAGTTAAGCAAACAAATGATGCTACTTTCCCTCGATACAAAGCGATGCTGGTAGTTTAAGGCTACGATCAGTGAAAATATGTAGATTATGATGAGATCTTTTCGCCAGTCGTCAAGCAGTCGTCTATTCGGGTGATGCTAGCATTGGCAGCCAATTTTGACTTGGAGGTCGAGCAAATGGACGTGAATACGACATTCCTCCACGGTGATCTTGAGGAAGAGTTGTACATGGAGCATCCAGAGGGATTCTGTGAGAAGAAAAAGTCACACTTGGTCTGCCAGTTGAGGAATTGCTTGTATGGTCTGAAGCAGGCTCTGAGGCAGTGCTATAGGAAGTTTGAGTCATTTATGGGAGAGCATGGTTACGCACTGACGACTTCGGACCACTGTGTATTTGTGAGGTACTTTGCCGATGATAATTTCATTATTTTACTGCTCTATGTTGATTATATGCTACTGGTTGGTCGGAATGCCACTAGAATAGCGGAGTTGAAGCGCCAACTGGGCGCGACCTTGTCTTTGAAGGATTTGGGCGCAACAAAGACTATTCTAGGGATGAAGATCAGCCGAGAGAGCGAGAGAGAGAGAGAGAGAGAGAGAGAGTCCAAGCTGCTACACTTGTCCAAAAAGAAGTACATTCACCTGGTACTTCAGCGTTTCGGGATGGAAGGGTTAAAGAAAGTGAGTAACCCCTTTCGGCTCATTTTAAGTTCACTGAGGAGCAGTGTCCATCTACCGAGGACGAGAAGAAAGATATGGAGCGAGTTCCATATGCCTCAGCTGTGGGGAGTCTTATATATGTTATGGTATATACAAGGCCAGACATCGCTCACACAGTTGGCACGGTTAACAGGTATACTTTCAATCCTGAAAGGGTACATTGCAGTGCGGTTAAGTGGATTCTATGTTATCTTCAGGGCACTGCTGATTGGATACTTTCTTTTGGTGGTGATGAGCCAAAGCTGGTTGGGTATACCGACGCTGATATAACTGGAGATGTAGACACGAGACGATCGACTTCGGGCTATGTGATGATGTTTGCTGGTGGAGCAGTATCGTGGCAGTCGCGGTTGCAGAAGTATGTTACGAATTGTAACTTTGGAGAGGAGAAAGAAGGATTGAAGGCCGTTTCAGAGAAGGAGATCAATTTGGGGTATTTCTCGTTATCTTTTTTCTTCGTGGTTGTAATCTATTTTCTGTTCCAAAGAATTGCGGTGATCCGTCTTGGATCGGTGAGAAGCTTGTAGATGGTGTAATCTCTTTATTCATTAGTGGAGGTTCTTCATGGTTGGACTCCGATCGTCTCGTGGTTTTTTTCATCTGGATTTTTCACGTAAAAATCTCTGTGTCTGCGATTTATGTTTGGTATTTTTGTTTTGTACGTTTTACTCGGTTCTCTCGCAGGTACTCTCTGGTTTGGAGAACGGTATCCGCGTTTCATTCCCAACACCACATTCATCATGAAAGTGGTCGGGTTGGAGTACATTAAGGAGCTTTATGTTGAAGAAGAAAAGTTTGCGAAAATATGGTAGCAATTCGTCGAAAGTAGGTTGTCGACGACTTCTACACTCATATGCAGAAAACGAGCACTTTTTCCAGGCAGTTCAAACAACTCACGATTGATTTCTCAACAAAAGGAGGGATCTGATGCAGAATCAATCATGCTCAAACATGGACGATCAAAATAGGTTTGTACGTGCTTGATGAAAACCGAAATTCTGGTCAAGTCGAAAATAAAATTCTGGTCCGACTACCACAAACCTGTGCTCAGAAAAAAAAAGAAAAAGGATTCTATTCAGCCAAAACCAGAATTCCGACCCATGTTGGCCGAATTTTCTATTTAACTTTGTATAGGATTTCTTTTTTGTTATTTCTTATAAATAAGGATATGTAGAAAAGACACAAACATGTTCTGATGTTGATATTAAGAAGTTTCAGTTGCTCAATAGAGTTGTTCTCTTTACAATTCTCTTCTTGTGGGGATTGAGATGTGTTGTGATGTCATCCTTGATCTCAAAATAAAACCCGGCAAACTACATTTCTAAATGGAAAATAAAAATAAAAATAAAAATAAAAATAAAAATAAAAATCAGAGTGTGGATGCTAAAAAGTAGGTCTGGCTGATGTCAAGTTATGTCGAAGGGCCAATGACTGATAACAAACGAATTCTCTTCTCTGTTACTCATTAAATTCCAGGAGTGAGTATCTCTACGGTATCTGCCATTAATTATTCCATCGGAAGTCTCTTGTCATCCACTTCGCAATACCTAAATTGCAGAATTTCACACCAAAGTGTGGGACGAAGTTTCACCGATATCTAACTTTGCCTGATAGCAATTGGTTGGTTATATATAGCTCGGATTAGGAGAACAAGAAGCTCAAGATGAAGACAATATATCAAGAAACAAATGGAATGTACCTACTTGTGACAAGGTCACAAGATCAGTAAATTATTTCATTTCATTCTTTGTTTAGTTACGATCTCTATCAAAGAAAAAAATTAACACTTCCTCTTTTATTGTATTCTCTTCTTAAATTTGGCTCCTTCATATTAATGAAATGCCATTGTTTATATTGTGGCTGACCATCAAGAACGGTTGATATACGGAGGTCAAGTTTCATTGTAGCACTTATTGGTGAAAAAAATAAAATATTTTTCATTTTTCATCTTTGTGATGAGATAAAATAAAAAGGAAGAGAAGAGAAGTTAAGAGAAAACACACATAAGATTTATCGAGGTTCAGCTCAATTTGAGTTTACGTCCTCCGTCCGTCCCTTCTTCACCGTTTTTACTATAATCAAATGAAAGATTACAAGGACATTCTCTCAAGTTGGTACAACTTAACTTGAGAATCACTTTCTCTCACAAACTCACTTGAGGTGGATTATAAGTGTGAGGATTACAAGTTGTGTATTGTTCTTCTTGTTACTTGTTGTGTTCAACCTTCATCATCTTTCCTCTATTTATAGGGAGGATATGCCTCTTGGGTACATCACATTCGTTGCATGGAGAAGTCCAAAGGGAAGATTTGTTCCTTCTCCCAAGATTCGTTCATCTATCATCAATGTTACATGCAAGCTGAATGCATGCAGAATATGAATAGATAGGCTACTTCAGATGGTCATAACTTCTTCAATACACCTCCAAATGACCTGATTCAAAGCCTGGATGAAAGATAAAACTTTTCTCAACAACTTTTGTATTGAAGATCGAGCCACATAATGATTGCAACAGCTTCAAAATAGCCTCCCAAAACTGAATCTGGTCACAAAAACTGCACCCAAAAAATGGTTAAGTACTTGGCCGAACCCAACCATGGGTGACTGATTTCCATAGATCAAATCCATGTTTATTCATCATAGGGTTGGACTCCGTTCCCATCAATCTCCCCCTCCATTCTCATGAGGAGAAAGTTCTCAAACAGTAGTCATACCTGCCTTCCTACGACATAAGTTATGCTTCTCTTTTGGTAGAGGCTTCGTCATCATGTTAGACGAATTTTGTCTTGTATCAATCTTCTTAATATGCATCAAGCGATTCTCCAAAGTATCTCAGATCCAGTGATGACGTACATCGATGTGCTTTATCCTTGAGTCATAGGTAGCATTTTTACTCAAGTCAATGGCGCTCTGACTGTCACAATATAGAGTGTACTTCTCTTGCTTGAGAGAACTCCTTTAAGAAATTCATCATCCATAAAAGCTCTTTGCTGGCTTCTGTAGCAGCAATATATTCAGCTTCTGTGGTGGATAGAGCGATATACTTTTGCAGCTTTGATTGACATGATACAGCTTCGCCTGTAAAGGTAAACAAGTATCCTGATGTGGACTTCCTCTTGTCCAAGTCACCTGCCATGTCAGAATCAGTGTAACCTTCCAAGATAGGTTTGTCATCTCCAAAACATAAAGAATATTTAGAGGTTCCTCTAAGATATCTTAGGATCCACTTTACTACTTCCCAATGTGCTTTACCAGGATTGACAAGAAAATGACTTACCACTTCAATTGCATGTGCTATGTCGGATCTTGTACAAACCATTGAGTACATCAAACTTTCGACGGCCGAGGCAAATGGAATACTCTTCATCTCCTCCTTCTCCTTCCCACTTAAAGGGCTTTATTGTGCACTTAGCTTAAAATGAGCTGTTAGCGGCGTGATGACTGGCTTAGAGGTCACCATTTTGAACCTCTCCAAAACACGTTCAATGTATCTTTCTTATGATAGCCACAACTTTCTCGCACTTCTGTCCCGAGAGATCTTCATTCCTAATATATGTTGTACTGCTCCTAAGTCCTTCATATCAAAGGACTTGCTTAACTCTTTCTTCAACCTGCCAATCTTAGACATATCTTTTCCAACAACAAGCATATCATCAACATATAGAGAGAGAATAATGAAATCATTATCAGAGAACTTCTGGATATAAACACAATGATCTGCAGATATTCTTTTGTACCCATGGTCAAGTATAAAAGAATCAAACCTTTATACCACTATCGCGGTGCCTGCTTGAGCCAGTACAAGCTCTTCTTCAATTTGCAAACCAAGTATTTCTTGTTCTTTACCTTGAAACCCTTTGGCTGCTCCATATAGATTTCTTCTACCAAATCACCATAGAGAAATGCAATATTCACATCTAGCTGCTCAACTTCAAGATCTTGGGAAGCAACAAGACCAAGAATAACGCGAATAAAAGACATATTCACAACAGAAGAAAATATTTCTTCATAGTCAATACCTTGCTTCTCACTGAAATCTTTCACCACGAGACGAGCTTTGTACTTGACTTGTCCATTTTTTTCATTCTTGATTTTGAACACTCATTTGTTCTTCAAGGATTTTCTGTTCTTTGGTAGCTCCACCAGGTCATAAGTGTGGTTCTTATGCAATGAATCCATCTCCTCTTGCATAGTTTTCTTCCACTTGGCATGATCTTCATTGACTTGTGCTTTATGCAAACTTCCTGGTTCACCTGCATCTGTCACCATAGTATATTCTGAAGCAGGATATCTAGTTGAGGGTTGTCGTTCTCTCTCCGACCGTCTCAACTGAGGTATTGGTGGCTGATCTATATATGGCAGTTCTGCATGTTTATTGCTCACCCTGATCAGAACCTGAAAAACCTGTAATTTCTTCTTCCTGCACATCTTGAAAATTATTATTTTCTGGCATAAGAGAAGGAATAACAATAGGTGTGGAGATTGGATCTGGGACAATGTGAGTATTTTGTGGCTCTTCTTCTTTTCCAAAATCAGCAAGTGTTCTTCACAAAATACAACATCCCTGCTCCTTACAATTTTTATGTTTATAGGATCCCACAATCTATATCCAAATTCATCATTTCCATATCCTAAGAAGATGCATGGAATAGCTTTGTCATCAAGTTTTGTTCCTTTCTCCTTAAGTACATGCACAAATGTCTTGCACCCGAATACACGCAAGTGGGAATAGGAAATATTCTTTCCACTCCAAACCCTTTCAGAAATATTTCCATCCAAAGAAACTGAGGGGAACAAGTTTATCAAGTAGCAGGCTGTTCGCACTGCCTCTCCCCAAAATATTTTTGGTAATTTTGCTATGGATAGCATACTTCTTATCCTTTCGACAATTGTGCGGTTCATTCTTTCTGCAACCCCATTATGTTGTGGTGTGCGTGGGACAGTCTTTTGGTGTCAAATACCATATTTAGAACAATAATCTTCAAACATCCTTGTAGTATACTCACTACTATTATCCGTGTGAATACACTTCAAGAGCTTTTCAGTTTCTCTTTCTACTTTGGTATGGAAGTCTTTGAAAACTTCAAAGACTTAATCTTTGGCTTTTATGACATACACCCACACTTTTCTAGATGCATCATCTATGAAGGTCACAAAGTATGAGGCACAACTAAAGGTTTTTACATTTATGGGTCCGCACACATCCGAATAGACTAAGTCCAATATGCTGGTTTATTTTTTGTTACAATTTTTAACAAAAGCTATCCGGTGTTGTTTTTCAATTAAGCAATGATCACAGTGGGATAGTGTTGTACCTCACATGGATGGAAGTAGTTGTCGCCTTGCGAGAGTTTATAGTCCTTTCTCGCTCATGTGGCCAAGCCACTTGTGCCACAAATCCATAGAGGTACCTTCCACTGTTCCAAGTTTATCATTCTCTAAGTGGAACTGAGTCTTGTAGAGAGTGCAACACTATTTTTCTCTCGCCAGTACACGTGATCATTTGGTAAACTTCCAACATCCTTTACCAAAGCTGCTTGTGTATCCTTCTTCATCAAGCTTGTCGGTGGAGAGAAGATTGAGACAGAGATCGGGCACAAATCTAACATCTTTTAGAACCATATTTGTTCCAAGGTTAGTGGTAACATAAATATTTTTAATGCCAAGAATTTGAGAAGAGTTTTTGTTACCCATTTTTACCATTCCAAGGTTACCTTCAAGAAGCGAAGTGATGTAGTCCTTCCGGGGAGTAGCATGGTAGGAGACACCACAATCAATCACCCATTCTGAGTCTGGGCAAGTGAGATTTGCACAGTCTTCTTCACATGCCGAGAAAAACACGATTTTATTGTCAGTGACAACTGCTGCACTTTCATTCTTTTTTTGCTTCTCATTGGTCCTTCTTTTCTTTTGTTCTCGCTTGAGCTTGCGGTATTCCCGTTTTATGTGTCCACTCTTCCCACAATGATAGCAACTAATGTCCTTCCTAGCCTTTGATTTTTCTCTCGACTTGTCTCGGTTCTGAGGCTGTCGACTTTTGCTCCTCCCTCTATTCTCGGTGACAAGGGCATGAGAATGGGAGGATCCAGATGACTTTCTTCGAAATACTTCATTCAAGAGGCTGCTTGTAACTTGGTTCATGGATACAACTCCGTCAGGTGCGGAGTTGCTAAGATACACCACCAGAGTCTCCCAACTATCCGATAACGAGCTAAGCAGAAGAAGAGCTTGAAGCTCGTCGTCCAACACCATCTTCATAGCTGCAAGCTGATTAACAATACGTTGAATTTCATTCAGATGTTTAGATATGGAATCACCTTCCTTGAACTTGAGATTGACAAGCTTTCGAATAAAGAAAGCTTTGTTGCCGACGGTCTTCCTCTCGTAGAGATCTTTAAGTTTCTTCCACAAGCTGTTTGCTGAAGTCTTATTCAACACATGATGGAATACGGTGTCATCCACCCATTATCGAATGGTGCCGATGGTCTTTTGGTCGATCTTCTTCCATTCTTCCACCGTTATGAAATTCGGCTTGGAAGTTTCTCCTTCAACCAATGCATAGAGGTCCTTGCAATAGAGAAGGTCCGTCATCTTCGCTTTCCATATCATCCAGTTGCAGCCATTCAAGCTGATCATCCAAATGCCACCAATGGGAGTCTCCATCTCAACACAAGAATATTAGCAACCTGTGCTCTGATACCACTGTTGGAAAAAATAAGACATTTTCCGTCTTTGTGATGAGATAAAATAAAATGGAAGAGAAGAGAAGTTAAGAGAAAACACACACAAGATTTACAGAGGTTCATCTCAATTTGAGCCTACGTCCTCCGCCCGCCCCTTCTTCATCATTTTCACTATAATCAAATGAAAGATTACAAAGACATTATCTCAAGTTGGTACAACTTAACTTGAGGATCACTTTCTCTCACAAACTCACTTGAGGTGGATTATAAGTGTGAGGATTACAAGTTGTGTATTGTTCTTCTTGTTACTTGTTGTGTTCAACCTTCATCATCTCCCCTCTATTTAAAGGGAGGATATGCCTTTTGGGTATATCACATTCGTTGCATGGAGTAGTCCAAAGGGAAGATTCGTTCATCTATCATCAATGTTACATGCAAGCTGAATGCATACAGAATATGAATAGATAGGCTACTTCAGATGGTCATAACTTCTTCAATACACCTCCAAATGACCTGTTTCAAAGCCTGGATGAAAGAGAAAACTGTTTTCAACAACTTTTGTATTGAAGATCGATCCAAATAATGATTGCAACAACTTCAAAATAGCCTACCAAAACTAAATTTTGTCACAGAAACTGCACCCAGAAAAATGGTTAAGTACTTGGCCGAACCCAACCATGAGTGACTGATTTCCATGGATCAAATCAATGTTTATTCATCATGGGGATGGACCTCGTTCCCATCACTTATGTTTTCGACAATGGAGCTGTGAGAAATTTTATCGCGTAGGTATATATTGCAAATTTGTTGCAGTGACACCAAATACAAATACATAATACATATACTCCACTCAGGGCCGATCCAGTGGGTTGGATTGTCCTAGTCGGAGCTAAATTTGGTTATCATTTACCTTGACTCCAAAAGAAGATATCAAAGATCTGCTTGACAATTGTGGAGGTAGCAGTTATGAGATTTTTTATAGTACCGGTTATGAGCGGTCCGATTTTGAGTGATTTGAAGAAGCAGCTTTTAAACTACTCCAACCCATGCTCGGTAATTCATTAACGAACGGTTCTGAAAATTTTTTATACGCATAAAATTACCTATATGTCCATATATAAATAAAATAATAGAAACACATAAATAATAGAAACATATAAAATAATAGAAATGTCTGGATGAATGTAGGAGAGAAGTTTGGAAGGAAGTCAATATTTGATCAAAATAATAAAAACACATAAACTAATAGAAACATATGGATGGAAGTATGAGAGAAAGATTTTAAGAAAATAATAAAAAAAATCCATAGTTTGGAAGAAGTAGAAGAGAAATACATATTAGAAAGAAAAAATAGGATAATGTATTGATAGTTATAATTATATTTTTTTGCGAGGATATAAATATAATAAAATAAAAAAATTCTCAAAATCCGTCGATTTGAACTGTTTATAAAGACACCAAAAATTACATTACACCGATTTTAGTGGATTTTTGAGCCGACCAAAACCAGTATCTCAAAAAAAATTAAGAAACATGAATTTTTAAAAAACTTCATAAACGGTCAGTTCAAAAACACCCTAAAATCGGTAAAAATACCTTTACCAAGTTAGACCCAAAAAAATTGATGGCAGGTTGTTGGCAGCGACATCGAAGTCTCAGGTTCTGACGGTGGTGTGGAGCTCGGATTCCGAGTTCCTCTCCTTGAGCTACTCGAGATCTTCCAAGTGGGAACTCAAATGGATCTGGTGGATTGCTAGTTTAACTGACAGGGAAGAGTTGGATGGACTGGTCTGGAGGGGTTGTCCTAATCAGAAGAATTGTTTAAGCTTGATAGCTTGTCAAACTTATTCTAAGGCCGGCTTTGACTCCACTATAAGTTCCAGATGATGGCGATCTAACCGGTGCAATGCTTAATTATATATACTATATGATTAGGGGGAATTAAGAGCAAAACCTTTGGGTGGACGAAATCATGCGAATCGATTTGTCTTTAAGTCCTGACCTCCCAAAATGGCTGGAGGAGGGGTATAGGATGGTGCAATTTGAATGCTGATGCGTAGTGTAGATAATATTGCAAACTAATGATTGCAGCAAGGAATGTTGCAGAAACAAGCAATAACTCCATATTTCATGACTTCTTCTAAGTTTTTCAACATCTCCATCAACTTCTAGTGTTTTCTTTGCTAGGGTGGGTTAGCGAGCATAATTATGGGGAATCAGGGAAAAACCACTACTAAAAATTAACCTTGCAAGCCTGTGATGCTAATTGAACTTGCCAGCCTGAACTCTCATCTTGTATGCATACAGAGCAGATCTGTTGTCTCTTTAATTCTGTTTCATATTTTCGTTTTCATCTTATTACATATGGACTCCAATTGGTATTAAAAAAAAATGGAACATAAATATAAAACAGTAATAGGAAACAGCAGATCTGCTCTGATATGAATAATAGTTCTTAGATACAAGGCTCCAAACTTTCAATTAATGCCCCATATATTTGCGGAAGGATGAACCATAAATTTGGAACTTCTGGCACTTGTAAGAGTAATTGTATGATATTGAAAGCTCACATATGTAAGAATGTATCAGTTAATAAAAAAATAATTGGCAGCACAAACATAGTCTGGTTTGTCTCACATATTAAGTAAATTCTATTATGCCTTCATCTGCAACAATAGTAAAGAGAGAAATGTAACAAATGCTTTAGCTGGCTTCACATCACAAAAATTAACAAAAATACTAGAGGAACTCATGAGTTCCCAATTTTTGAAACTTATCAATCACAAATCATCGTTTGATTGCATGTAAATCATTCATAAATTTTTTTTAGAGACCTAAACCGGAAAAGTCTGGAACCTAACTAGAAAAATTTGAACACGTACGTGTCATCATCTTATTACAAGTTTTAAATGTGAGTTTTTATTTGAGTTTCTATAGTCACTCAAAATTTATAACGGTGATACTATAACCAAAGTCGAGCATTTAATACTCAATTTAGTTGTATAAAAAATATATTTACTAGTAATTAATTATGTGTTGTTAGAAATATCAATAATGCTAATTTTACTACCAAATGTTTACAATCTTCTTACAACCCTCTCTATCTCCTGCTATGTGGGCCACTCCAGCCCCTCCCTCTCCTCCCAATCCACGGTCGTCACGTGGTGTTTCTTTTGCCGGACGGCCACTGGATCCCACATTTCCTTCATCTCCCAATCGACGACCGTCACGTGACGTTTCTGTTGTCGGACGGTCACCGAATTCTACCTTTCCATCATCTTTCAATGGACGGCCAGAACGTCACCGTCACGACAGCAGTTGTTAGAAAGTTATAAGCATTTGGTTGTACCCACAGTATTATCATCACCAAAGTCAAAGTTGACAAGTTCAACATACGTCAATAAATGGCTTGAAAGACCCATTTGAATCAGTGTCAACAAAGAAAAGAAGGGGTCATTCACTTTGCCATGATTTCAGCTCTAAAAGGAGAGAGATGGTGGCAGCAAAAATCCTTAAAAAGTGGGCCACGAACTACACCATAAGCGCAACAATAGAGTACAGCTACACATTCTAGACTAGGAAGCTAAAGGTGGTCTGACTATATAGTTTCCTTTGGAAACAAAAATCAGTGGGAGAAAATTTCTCCCCCTATTATCCAGCACTACTGTGAATGCAAATGGAATCATTTTCAAATAAAGGGTATATTCACTTTGTGAACAAGCTTCCATTTCATGCATGTTTCATATTCATGCATGAATTCATATCCATTAAATGAGGATCTTGATTGGGTTAACACTACCACAAGGAAAATTAGGCAGTTGCCTAGTGGGTCAATGTAGTAGTAGGGGGAAAGATTTACGTTTTTGTATTTAAATATCCTTAATTTTAAAAAAAATATTATTTTTTTATTTTTTTCAGTTTGTATCCATTTAAAAATTTGTCGATAATAGACGTTAAAATACGTCTGAAAAAACGATTTTACCCCTCTCTTCATTCTCTCCCCCCCCCCCCCCCCCCCCTCTCTTCTCTCCGGTGGGTGGACGGGTGGCCACGCGGGGTGGAGGGAGGGGGCGGGAAGGAGGAGGGTGGCCACGGGGAGGAGGAGGTTGGCCGCACGGGGAGGATGAGGGAGGCTGCCACCACGGCGGCCGGTGGGGGGTGAGGGAAGGAAGGAGGGTGAATGGAGAACAAGAGGAGGATATTTTGGGTATTTATTTATTTTTTTATTTTTAAAACAGCTACTAACGATCAAATTTGACTGTTTGTATACGGTAGGAGGCATTTTGATCGAATCATATATTGTGGGAGGATTTAATTGCTATATTTGTCTATCGAACGTTATTTTGCTAACGAGACAAATTGAATGAGGAATTTTTTGCACTTTATCCTACAAATGTACATAAACTTTTTATATTAAGGTAAGGTAGCTGGTTGTGTGTTGTCAAATGGTAAGATAGCTGGTTGTAGTTTTACTCTTTTCAAATTGATGTTTCAAAATAAGGGTGAGCGTCGGTATAATTGGTCGGGGTTCGATTGTTTTATTTTTTTACCTTTCAAATCTTTATTTAAAAAATCAATATCGTACTATTTTGGATCGGTTTTTTCGGTTCGGTTAAACGGTCGATCGATTTTAGTTCAATAGCGATATTTTACCAATAAACATTCGATCAATCAACACACTTATTATTATTGAACCTATTGATCTAAAAATTATTTTTTATAAATATCTAAAAATGAGCTTAAGATATCCATTACGATGATTAAGTTCAATCCTTAGGATAATTTCAAGTGTATCAAAATCTATTCTATGTTCTAAGAAATTGGTTCTCAAGAAGAATATGAAAAATGTGCAAACTAACTTCATATTATTTTGTTAACTTGTGTATATGAGGTTTTTTTTTTTTAAATATACTTAGGCTACACCTGTGACTATAATAGCCATCCAACCGAATTTTTTTTTTTTGTATTCAGCATTTTAAACAAAACATAAAAAAATTTACGAATCTTGGTCTACTCCAAGACGGTCCGTCATATTACCACTAGGATAATGTTTTCGGTATGTATATGATGGGTTATTTTCAAAGTTTCGTCCAGTGCCCCTATTTATCTTGGACCGGCTTTGACTTAACGGCTGAATTTGAACATAGGAAGCTCGACTCACTAGTTTGTGAACAAGTTTGACTCAGCGAGGCCGGCGAGAGTATTCCACTGGGCTTGATTTTTTTGGCTCGCTGTGCCTCAACCCGATTGTCAAGAAAATTATTCCACAGCATAGCTTGATTGCCATATTGTGCGGAGCTCGAACATATAAAAAGTTTAGCTTGTGAGCTCATGAAGAAATCAGACGAATTTAGGATATTAAGTTCAAAAAGTCGAATAGTTGAGGATATCAAATTACAATTCAACCTAATTTAAATGACGATATGTTGTGATGCTTAGGACTTCGAGCACAATTGAAGCTCAAATAGCTTGCAACCAGGGCGGATCCCGGCATCCAGTGGGGTGGGCTCCAGCCCATCATAATTTTTTTTTTTTCTCATATAGTTTTTCTATTTTTGATTTATTTTTTTAACAGTTAGTCCAGAAGTTGGGAAGTCTTGACTGTTGCTGACCGAAGATCCTATTATTATTTTTCCAAAAAAATTATGTAGAAAGCATTCAAGTTTGATGTATTTGTGTAAAGGATACAAACTTTGGTCTATTAGTGAGAATAGTCCCAATACGCACTAAAATATAATGCAGGCAGGTTCTTCCCCTAGGTAAAGGAAGCAGGTACATAGGGCCTCACTTTTTTAGGAGCCCAAAAATATAGGATACTAGTATATAGGTATATAGGGTACGATCATACTAGCACTAGAGCACCGGATCCCATTAGAACTCCTGTATTTGTGTAAAGGATACAAATTTTGGTCTATTAGTGAGAATAGTCCCAATACGCACTAGAATATAATGCAGGCCGGCTCTTCCCCTAGGTAAAGGAAGCAGGTACATAGGACCTCACTTTTTTAGGAGCCCAAAAATATAGGATACTAGTATATAGGTATATAGGGTACGATCATACCAGCACTAGAGCACCGGATTCCATCAGAACTCCGCAGTTAAGCATGCTGGGAAGTCCTCGTGTTGCACCCCATTTAAAAGAAAAAAAAATAGTATATAGGTATATATATATAATCATCAAATTTTACTTTCTTTTTTTTGAAAGGTCCGGACAAGCTATATCTGGTTGAAAAAAGAAGAATATGAAAAATGATACAGTTGACTTGGTAAAACGTGACAATCAATTAAGATCAGTTACCGTTTCTTTCTCCCATCTCTTGTAGAAATTAGCGTACCGTCCTCGCCTCTTCATCTTTCCTGTTTTATTAAAGAGAAAAAAAAAAGTAGAAGCCATGCGCTCTCTCTCTCTCTCTCTCATACAGCTGCAAGCGCTTGCAAGTACGATACTCGTATATAGGTATATTTTTAAAAATATGGAATACTGTTATATAGGTATATTTTTAGAAACGGTTGCATATTTGAACTTTTATCTAGGACCTCCAAATGGCTTGAGACGGTCCTGATATGATGTATATTGCATTTGGTTGATTTACGCTCCAAAATACGGTGTAAATTGCACATTTCTTTTTCTTTCTTTTTTTTGGCTAAACAAAAACTAATTACCGAGATTATAATTTTACTCTCTTGTAAAATAATATTTTGTCAACTTACTTCTATAGGGACGTAAATATCAAAGTTAAGAGTTAATTGAAAAAGTAATTGTAGTTGGCAGGAAAGTTGGGAATAGTAAAGTTTTAATTGCAGTTAGCAGGAAAGTTAGGAATAGTAAATATGCGTGTCCTTCGGAATATTAAACTGTTCGGCAGTGGTTAATTTCTGTTTAGCAACGACTAAATTAAAGAAAATTTACGTCCAAAAATAGAACGTAAATATACTATTCTAATTAAAAAAAATTATGTTCTAAAATATGACGTAAATGTACTATTCTAATTAAAACGAAAAAAAAAAGTACGTTCTAAAATAGAACGTAAATATACCAAATGCATTTTACATCCTACTATAGTGCATATTGGGACTATATATGCAATTACACCAAAGTTTGTATTTTTTACATAATTACAAAAAAAATTAATACTTTCTGTACAATTTTTTGTTATTTTTCAAACCGAGATACGATATAGAAAAAGAAAAAGAAAAAGAAAAAAAAAAGCACCAAAAATAACTTCTACTAATTTCCAGAACTCTCCTAGCATCTTTCCCACGCCACACTCCCCCACTTTCCATAGTGAATATTGTGGCTTGAGAAAGTCAAGGTGAAGACAAAATTAAATTATTGGTTTTGAATGACCATATTTTCATGTATGATACTGTTAGTTATAGTCAGAGATCTTTGAAACCTCCACACATGCATTTGACCTCAATATATCATGAATGTCATTGTCAAGTGGCCAAAGACAACAGACTTGAGTTATGGACACTTTCTACTTCAATCAGAAAGTCACTCTTCAGTGTATATGTGGAGAGAAGCTTTTGCTGAAGTCATTTGTCCATTGTTTGTGTATCCCTCACTGTCATGGTTGTCATTTGAAGTCATGAACTGAATTAAAACTTATTTGGTCCATCCTGCAATCTTAAATGCACCAAACTAAGCCGCCTTCAAATGCCAGTAAACTCCACATAAAATTTTGATATAGGATAATTGCAGCAAAGAGAAAAAATTTAAGATAATTACAGAGAGGAACGAAATACAATTAGGATTTGCACATTATTGGGACGCCATTGCAGTTGGTGTCCCCTAAAGCAAGTATAGGACACCAACTCCAGTGACGTCCTACTATTTTTTATTTTATTTTTTAAATTCAGATCATATACAATAATAATATTTAATTGATCATGTTGTACATATTTCAAAGGCCGTATTGTATGTATAATTGCTGCAAATATCCTATATTTTTTTCTTTTAAATTCAGAAAGTATTGAGCATCTGGGTGATCTAATGGTGCAGACTTCCCTTCTCGATCGGAGCATATATAGATGAGATCTATTGTGATGTGATACATGTATTCAGCTTTTGTCATACGTTGTTAGAAAGGCCATGATAGTTTGATGTTGACTTGATGTACGTTGCATGCGCCAAATGTATTGGCTGGTAAATGATGAGACGATGTACACTTTACGCTCCTACAGAAAAGTGCATGGACCAAATCTTTAGAAGACGAGGGGAAGGTTTTTATTTCATTGACGATTTCCATGAAGAGAGCGAACATAGACTTCAAGAAAATCCCATGAGGTGCATGTTTTGGCGGTGAAGGAAAACAAGAGGCTAAAGAGTGATATATCTAATTCAGGGATAGACGAAGAATAAAATGAGACTATAACTTTGAGGCATGTTAGAAAACGTTTTCCTTAAGTGATATTTGTCCCCTACTCAAGGAGTTTGCTAACAGGTTATAGACAAATAACTCCCAACCAAGATACAACAAAGGTGAAATAGTTTTAGTTTAGCAAAAACTGAAACTTCTTTTAGAATTTGTTTTAAGAAACAGTTATGAAATTGATTGGACTTGATAATAATCAAAGAAAGGTAGAGGATTTGTATATGTATTAAGTCTTTGAAATGTCAAGTCTTATATAGAAACTCAACAAGTTTGAAGTGTTGTGCAGCTAACAAAAGTTAGTTAATGCCAAAGGCTGCAATTACTTCATGCTCTCATCTAATTCATTACTTCAAATATGATTTTATATAGTTTGAAATGTGAACAATCCTTCCCTATTTCAGATTATATGAAATTTGTACAGACAATATCATTATACATCTCTTTATCATAAAGTCTACATTACAATCTATCAACAATTCTCCCTTAGATTGTAATATATATCAAGCCTAAATCAATCATAAAGATTCTCATGAATACAAAGAAGGTATTTTTCAATTTAAACCTTCAGTTTGTGCAACTATTTCAAAGCTGTGACCGAATCAAGGTGGCCTTTCCATACCTTAAACCATGAAGCCATATGTCAAAACCAGAAAAAAATTACACACATGATTGTTTTAAAGTTTCCTTCAAGAAATTCTGAAACATACTAGCACTATTATGGCCATGTGCTTCATCCTGGTTTCTTAAACACTTACAAGAGAAAACACCTAAAGCTCTTGTTAGAAGCGGCACCCACTTCTATGTTTATATAGGTGAAATATGTACTACTATCATAGAATGGATTTATTAGAGTTGGAAATTAAAGTGCAAATTTAGATCACTTATGGGTAACTTGTTTTTACCCTTTAAACTTTGTAACAAGTAATGTTCTTGGTTGAAGTTGGGTTACTGTTACTGGTGATCTTTATAAAGGGTTTCAGTCCCATTCCAATAGATGTACTCTTTACCATGTCTCTCGAGAGTCCTTTAGTAAAGGGATCTGCCAGATTCTTATTTGTTCTTATATAGGTTACGTTAATAACTCCACTAGTTATTAACTGCTTTACATATTCATGTCTTAAGCTTATATGTCTAGATTTTCCTTTATAGACTTTGCTATAAGCTCTAGACAATGTAGCTTCACTATCGCAATACAAAGAAATTGATGACATTGGTTGTGGCCACAACACTATTTCAAACAATAAATTTCTAATCCATTCAGCTTCTTTGCATGCTGCTGCCAATGCTATAAATTCGGATTCCATTGTGGAATCTGCTAAAACAATTTGTTTCTTTGACGTCCATGAGACTACTACTCCTGCAATGGTGAATATTCACCCTGATGTAGAGTTGTTATTACCATTCTTGCTGTGATCCAACTTGCATCAGAATATCCCTCTAGTACAGCAGGAAAGTTAAGAGTAAGACAATTCCAAATTATTGGTTCTTTTGAGATATCCCAAAACTCTACATATTGCTTCCCAATGAAGTACCCTAGGATTGCCTGTGAACCTTGAAATTTTGCAAACAATGAAAGCTATGTCTGTCCTAGTGCTATGCGTAGCATACATTAGGCCTCCAACTACACTAGCATAGTCTATTTGTGCAAACATATCTTCCATCATCACCACTAAAAATTGCGGGATTAGCGATGCCATAAAACGTCGCTAAATTGTAAATTTACGTCGCTAAAACGTATTAGCGACGTTTTATAAATGTCGTGATCTAGCTAGTCGCTGACAGGAAATACGTCGCTATATGTCGCAACTAGCGACGTATCTTAGTGACGTACGAACATCACCACTTTTTCTCCAATTAGCAACGTTCTGCATTACAACGTCGGTATATGACCGATACAAACTTGGTCGCAAAATGTCGCTGATATTTCTATACTTAGTGACGTTTACTGTGTCACAAAGTGTCACTGACATTCCTCACTTAGCGACGTTTAGCAATGCAGATACATCGCCAATATTTGTGAATGTAGCGACGTTTAGCAATGTATTTAGTTACATCTTGATGACATGGCAGATATTGCTAAGTCAGCATATTGGCGACGTTTAGCGACATTTTTGCGACATCGTGGTACATGTGTAGCGACATTTAGATACCTATTAGTGACGTATTTATACGTCGCTAAACATCGTTAAACGTCGCTAAATTATTGTAAAAAATAAAAATAAAATACAGATTGTTATATAATAGTTTATATAACAATATTTAGCCTGTAGTTTATACATATATATTCACAGTTTATAAAAATAGACCCCTACGGTGGAATGTCACACATAAGCTGATTGTTAAACACCGATAAATTCAAATCTACTGTCACTGTTAGCCAATGTCATACAAATTCAAATATACATAAAAGTCTAAAATAAATATCCTCATGTCATTAAATGAATATATACAAAAGACCAAAAATTGGGCCAATGTCACATAAATTCTCAAAAATGGGCCAATGTCACACAAACTCACAACTATCTGTCCAACCTAGGACTAATGTTGATCAGGAGGAGGAGACAAAAAACTGTCGCGCAACTGGGAAACGATATAGTCCAATTGGTAATGTGAAAGCGTCATCTATGTCAAACTAGGAGACAGTGTTGTCGGTGGAGTCGGTGTCAATACCGGCAAACCAGGAGGACGTATCCGCTCCAATGTTGATAGATGATCATTGTATGAATCCATGACACCTATAATCTGAGTGAAGGAAGGCTGTGTCGATGATGCCATATTCGTAATGTCCCGCTGTGTCGTCTCGGTCATAGTCCTGAGCTCCAAAAGGTTTTGCTCGAGCGCATCCAAACGTGCTAAGATCCTCGCATCGTTTATTTGCGATTGGGACTAGGGCTGCTGCAAAATCATTTCCATCAACTCGTCGTGCAGAGACACAATTTGATGGTAAACTCTTTCCTATTGGACTCGCACCGACTCCTAGGAAGGCTGTGGGGTATACACAGGAGCAGAGGGGGTCCTAGAGCACTGCGTCGCAACATAGGCAACGTAGAATCCTGTACCGTAGTACTTACCCCTCTGAAGACCACCAGCGGCAGTTTGCCACAGATCGTCAGCCGACGGAACTGGGTGGGCCGGTGGCTATGAAGAAGTACCGGTCTCTCCCTCGGGAGGTGGAGTAGCAGCATCTTGCGTCGACTGCTCACGGAGCCGTAGATACTTCATTCAAGAAAAAAAATGAATCGCTCGATAAATGTACTTGTTACTATCCACTCGTTGTAAACATAAATGTTACTATCTAAGCAACTTATTACTAACTAGATGGATATTTATTTGCATATTTTCTAAGTTATTTTAAAATTAAAAAAATATAAAGTAATACTTACGTAAGTCTGCGTGGCCCTATCATCGATGAGCTGTCCGTCCTTCCGATGGGTGGCGAGAAAGACGGTCACCATGTTAGCGTCCTCATCCCTCTGGACCTGTTAATTATAAATATATATATTATTACTAAAATTAACCATTTTATCCTACTTTGATTAAAATAATATATATACATTCAAATACTTACCATGCGATAAAAATATTTTGTCATCGGAATCGACCCACCACACTACTTTCATGCCTTCTTCCTGGCCGCCTTCACCTTCTCAGACTTTTTCTTGTACCCGGGATCGTCGATCTAGCCCTCATCTAAGTCCACTGCTTAGTCGTGATCCAACCTTGGATTGTTTTTTCCAAACGATCACTGTCCTTCTGATAATTGATCGCATCCTGGACTAGCTTGGCGGCGATGAAAGAAAATATCTCCCCGATCACCTCAGCCCGGTGTGGTGGATAGAAATAAGTGTCCTACAAGAAGTAATATAGTAAGTTATGTAATATAAATAAATTAGATGATCGATATTAAAACTAAATATATTTTTACTTTGAAGTGAGCAAACCAGAACACATTCCTCTCGTCTGGAGCATCGGAGTAGTTGATTCAAGGGCCACCATAATTTTACCAATTTTATAATATGTCTATAAAGTAAACAACAGTGAGCTGGTCAAGCTGAAGAAGCGGGTGGATGAATTGCAGGATAAGGGATTTATCAGATCGAGTTCTTCACCGTGGGGAGCCCCGGTATTGTTTGTACAAAAGAAGGATGGATCAGTGCCTATGTGCATTGATTACAGGGCATTGAATAATCTCACTATCAAGAATAAATACCCTTTGCCACGGATTGATGACTTGTTCGATCAGTTGAGTGGTGCCAAGGTATTTTCTAAGATAGCTTTGAGATCAGGCTACCACCAGGTGAAAGTGAAGCCGGAGGACATACCGAAGACTACTTTTAGAACTTGGTATGGTCAGTATGAGTTTATGGTGATGCCGTTTGGGTTGACTAATGCCCCGACGGTATTTATGAATTTGATGAATAAGGTGTTCCATCAGTACCTTGACAAGTTTGTGGTGGTGTTCATCGATGACATACTCATATACTCGAAGACACCGGAGGAGCACGAGGAGCATTTGCGGATTGTGTTGGATGTGTTGAGGAAGGAGAAGCTGTATGGAAAGCTGTCCAAGTGTGAGTTCTTCCTGGACAATGTGGAGTTCTTGGGACATGTTGTGAGTGGTGATGGTATTTCAGTAGATCCGAAGAAGATCACAATAGTGGAGTCTTGGAAGACCCCGAGTTCAGTAGCAGAGATCAGGAGTTTCTTGGGATTGACAGGCTACTACAGAAATTTTGTGTAAGATTTTTCGAGGATTGTTGAGCCGATGACCAGACTCACCAGAAAGGATGTATAGTTTGTTTGGATGGAGGATTGCCAGGTTGCTTTTGAGGAATTGAAGAAGAGGTTGACGTCTGCTCCTATTTTGACGTTGCCATCAGGGTCTGGAGATTTTACTATTTATAGTAATGCATCGGAAAAAGGTCTGGGTTGTGTTCTTCAGCAGAATGGAAAAGTTATTGCCTATGCATCCATGCAATTATATCATCATGAGAGGAACTATCCTACCCATGATTTGGAGTTGGCAGCAGTCATCTTTGCCCTGAAGTTGTGGAAACACTATTTGTACGGAGAGCGTGTGGAGATCTTCACAGACCACAAGAGCTTGAAGTACGTATTCACACAAAAGGAGTTGAACATGAGGCAGCATCGGTGGTTGGAACTGATGAAGGATTTTGACATATTTTTGTAGTATCATCCTGGGAAAGCTAATGTAGTTGTCGACGCCTTGAGCAGGAATCCGGTAGCTATGTTCTTAACACAGGATTGATATTTGTTGAAAGACTTAGAGAGCTTGGGCATTGAGGTGATAGTTCCTGGTTTTGCTATGCAGATGTGGGGGTTACAGATACACTCAGAGTTGATGGACAGGATCAAGATAGCACAGTATGAGGATGTATCTCTGAGGAGCATCAGAGCTCAGGTGAGAGCAGGATTGGAGGATGATTTTACCATTGCTGAGGATGGATCTTTGCGGCATGGTACAAGATTGTGTGTGCCTAGTGGGAGCTGCGTGAGGAGGTATTGTAGGAAGCACATCACTGTAGAAGCATGAAAAATACGCTGAAGAATTATACGTGTAAAACCCCCAACGTGCATGAAGCACGCATAAAACAGAAGCTTCAGCGCTTTGTGGCGTAAAACATGACTTCAGAATTGCTCGCGTAAAGCAGCGCTTCAAGACTGTTTTGGCGTAAAAAGGTTGCTACACCTCCCTACGGCTTAAAATATGTCTGCTTGTAATGCAGCGTAAAGTTGTACGAAGAACTCTTCGTATTCCTCGAATGAACCTGTCAGACAGAACAGTGAACCTAACTCCTGACAAAGAGTACTACACGACGATCGAGAGGACGGCTGTAATGATGATTCTGTACAGAGGCCCAGGTTGTCGTTTAGTGACATATCCTTGATACAAGTCATTTTTACGCATTCAAGGAATACGCTGCCTATTTTACACAGGCAGAAATGAGCCTTTACGCTCAAGATGAGACAAATTCAGACGCCACGTCAAAAGTTGTTCTTCGTACAGAACTCGAGGCATATCTCTGCAGTTAATGCGCGAGATGGGAGCAGATCTCTGCATTTAATGCACGAGATTTTGTTCTATTTTTAATGACTGAGAGAGCTAAAACTAGGGTTAATACGCTCACGCCACTATCCTTGCATGTTACGCCAACCAGGCTATTTTCAACTATAGGAGTACGCCGTATGCTATCTCCTCGAAATACGCCAACTCTGGCTATATTTGCTAAGGTACCTGATAAGACTATTTAGCCCAGAATACGCTCGAGACCTCAGTCAAGGAAGGATAATTGACTATCTTTATGCTGGTTACCTATTATGCAACTACTTGGCCTTTACGCCAACAAGACAGCTATTTGGCTTTTACGCCAACAAGACAACTATTTGGCTTTTACGCCAACAAGACAGCTACTTGGCTTTTACGCCAACAAGACAGTTATTTGGCTTTTACACCAATGAGACAGTTATTTGGCTTTTATGCCAACCATCTTTATGCGAGGGGCAGTTACCTACGTGGCTTGCATGCCGTGGTCTTCGAGAAGCAGTTATACGCGTTACCTCATAACGGGACACGCGTCACACGCGGATTCAAGAGATCATTCAGACGTGGATAGCAGTTATTATAACCGTCGCGTAAAAGATACAACTCTCTCCACTAAGTGGTTTCTACGCCGACTGGTCAGTTACTGTGACCGAGCTCCATAAATAGAGACTTCCGGTCACAGGAGATAAAGGGGGTCAAAAAGGGGTGGAAAAATCAGAGAGAGAGAGAGAGAGAGAGAGAGAGAGAGTACATACAGAGAGTGTTGATTGACAACTTTGGCAACGAGAGTTCAATCCCTCCTGCAATCTTTGGAGCTTCTTCTTCTACAATACTTCTTCATCATCGTGTGGTCCAAGGGACAAAGTGATCGACCGCAGATCAGACTCTTATAGCAATATTTCCCCAGAATCATTTTTATTGTACTTAACATCCTCGTATAGGATTAATTGTACTATTTTTTGTTGTTTGTAAACAAAGAAAGTGTTTCGTATAAACCTAGTTTTATTCTTTTGTTTATCACCAAACACAATCGCTTTCAGTATTCCATACATCCAGGTGCCAACAAGATGTACCGGGATATGCGAGAGAGTGTGTGGTGGTATGGCATGAAGAGGAAAGTGGCACAGTTTGTATCCAGATGCTTAGTGTGCCAACAGGTGAAAGCCGAGAGGCAGAGGCCAGGAGGTTTACTTCAGCCATTACCCATTCCAAAGTGGAAGTAGAAGCACATTATTATGGATTTTGTGTCCGGACTTCCACGATCTCCAGGAGGAAAAGACTCGATTTGGGTTATAGTTGGCAGGTTGACCAAGTCGGCCCACTTTTTGCCTTTCAAGGTGGATTTGTCTACGGAGAAGCTGGCAGAGATGTATGTGAGGAAGATCATCAGGATTCATGGAGTTCCTGCCAGCATAGTCTCAGATCGGGATAGTCGTTTTACTTCTCATTTCTGGAGGAGTTTGCAGGCGAGTTTGTGTACCCAGCTCAAGTTCAGTACTTCATATCATCCGCAGACAGATGGATAGTCAGAGAAGACTATTTAGACTCTCGAGGATATGTTGCGTACTTGTGTACTAGATTTTAGGGGATCTTGGAAGGACTATCTCCATTTGGTAGAGTTCGCTTACAACAACAGCTATCAGGCTAGTATAGAGATGTCACCATTTGAGGCTCTGTACGGTTGGAGATATCGTACTCCCTTATAATGGGACGATGTTGGAGAGAGTGTTTTGATTGGGACAGAGATGGTTGTGGATGCAGCAGAGAAGGTTAAGCTGATCAGAGACAAACTTCGAGTGGCTCAGGACAGACAGCGGTATTGGGCCAATAGCCACCGGAGATCTTTGGAGTTTGAGGTATAGTTTTATATTTTTATTTTGTGCTTGTTATTGGTTGTTTGTTATAGCTTGAGTTCTTAAGGTGGTATTATGTTCTAGGTGGGTAGTTTGGTGTTTCTGAGGATTTCTTCGATACGAGGCACGATTCGCTTCGGTGGAGGCGAAAAGCTTAGTCTGCGATTTATCGGATCTTTTACTATTCAAGAGAGGGTCGGTGCAGTTGCCTATAGACTAGACTTGCCACCTGCATTGGAGGGAGTACAAAATGTGTTTTACGTGTCGCAGTTGAAACGATACGTGGCGGATCCTAGTCACGTGTTGGATCACTCGGAGATAGAGGTGGGCCCTACTCTTAGCTATCCAGAGCAGCTAGTTGAGATTCTTGATCGGAGAGAGAAAGTGCTGAGGAAGCAGACTATTCCTTTGTTACGCGTCGCATGGAGACATCACTCTCCGGAAAGTCTACCTGGAAGAGAGATGATGAAATGCAAGAGCGTTACCCATATTTATTTGTGCCTTGAGTTATGTTCTTTCCTAGTTATGTTATGTTCTTTTGTTCTGTTCTGTTATTTTCTGAGGGTAGTTTTTGTCTTTGAATTTCAAGGACGAAATTATTTTAAGGAGGGTAGACTTGTCACTACCATATTTTTTAGGAAAGGATATTTTGGTCATTTCATAATTAATTAAATTTTGTGCATGATGAATAATTATTTATTGTATTATTTAATTATTGTTAGATGTTAGTTTATTATTTTAGACTTGTGTTAGTGGACCTAACTAGATTAGTTTAGACTCATGGACCAACAATATTAAATTGTTAGAATTGAGTCCAACTAGAAGTCCATTCATTAGGAGGATGATTAGTTTAATTAAAACCATTAGAATAGAACATTTTCTCCTTAATTATTTCTTCATAAGAGGCCCCAAGGGGTATAATGGATATTACGTAGTAGCTTGAGGAAGGGGCAAGGGGGCCGGCCATTATAAAGAGGGGGGAGTTTCTCTCTCCTCTTTTCATTTCAAATCTAGATCTAAAATTTTTCTCAACCAAATTCCTTCATTCCCACATCAATTCCCTACCAATTTTATCCTAATTCCTTCCTAAATCACTATTGGAGACTAGTAGAGCAAGGATCTAGAAGGAGAAAACAAGGATCTACAAAGAGGAGCAATGATCTATAAGTTGAAGGCCGATTTTATCAAATTTGGAGGTTGCATTGGGAATCCATCTCCCAATAGGTACAATTCAGTTTTTTCTCTTTAGTTAGGTTCTAAATATGAGATTTAACCATGAGAAACCATCCCATATGCATAGGCTACCCATAGGAATTGGAATTAAGCTCATAGGAGGCATACAGAAAAAGTTATGGTACTTTTTGTGTCAATTTTCGGAGAATTTCGAGATTGACACTTATTGTGTTGGTCAATTGGTCATATGGATCAATTTGACATGTGTTTGGTTGTTTGTGGCTAGTGTCGTGTCCATAATTGGATACGTGTGGGTTGTATCCCAACAATTTGGTGATACGTGTTGATTTGGGAGTTTTTTCTTCGACACGGGACTTTGTGCATATCACATTTTGAAAAAGACACGTAGATGTGTGTTTGATTCATCGTATTGTTCATAATTGGTATTTTTAGACTTGCTCGTGTCCTTCGGGGTACGTTTGGTTGTGTGGTGGACTCGTATCGGAAGCGTATCATAGATCTAGTATGATACGGGTGCGATGCACTCCACGTGTTTGTTGTATTACAATTATAGTTTCAGTTTCCATTATTCATAGCTATTGATAGTATATGTATGCATATGTACAGGTATATATTGTTATAAATATATGTATGTAGATATCTATGTATCTACTTGTATTGTTTATATGTTATATATATATATATATATATATATATATATATATATATATATATATATATATATATATATATGTATGTATGTTTGAGAGTGTATATACATATATATATATTGATATCTATATAATCATTTGGTATGTAGTTATATATATATATATATATATATATATATATATATATATATATATATATATATATATATATATATATATATATATGTATGTATGTATGTTTGAGAGTGTATATACATATATATATATTGATATCTATGTAATCATTTGGTATGTAGTTTTATATATATATATATATATATATATATATATATATATATATATATATATATATATATATATATATATATATATATATAGTGTTTTGATATATATATGTATATGTGTTTATGTATATAGATGTATATATGTATTGTGCATTCAAGTGTTTGTGTGTGTGTAGTGTGTTGAGAAGGGGGTTGGGTTCTGCAGGGTTCAATAGTGAATCAGTGCAGAGTTAGCACAACATGCAGCAAGAGCTAATAGCTGCAGTCTCCAGTAGCAGGCAGCATAGCTGTAGCAGCAGCAGCAGCTAGTATCTGCAGCAAGGCTTCAGCACCAGCAGCAGCAGGCAACTACTCCAGTGCAGTGAAGCAATTTGCTGCAGCAGCTAGCTGCACTGTGCAGGCTTTAAGCAGTAGCATTTCGAGCCAATGCAATAGCTGCAGCAGCTTGGGAAGCTCCATCAGCAGGCAGCAGCTAGCTAAGGTATTGGTTGGTTAGTTATTTATTAGTATAGATAGTTAATAGCAAGCTAGTTAGTAGTAGTTAGATATATACTAGTAATACTATTAAGTGTTGCGTATGTATAGATATCTCTAGTAGTGTTATGTAGATGTATGTATACATGTATATATGTATATTTGTAGTAGTTAGCTAGTAGTGTTGTAATGATAGTTGTTAGTTTATAGTTTAGTTTGGGTAATTAGTACATATTAGTATATACCTAGAGATTGGGTAGTTAGAGATATACTAGATATCACATTGCCTTGAGATACCAAGGTAGGTGTTAAGGTATTGGGTAAATACTCAAGGTATTCGAATTAGGTATTGAAATGGTTGTTTAGTGGTGCGATACCAAGTTGGTTCAAAGCCAAGGTATCCACTTAGCATTGGTAATTAAGATTAGTATAGTTAGTTTTGATTATAAATGCATATTATGATATTCTCATGCCTCTTGTTTGCGTATCCTGAGATACGGTATCTTAGTGTGTTCTTAGTATTTTAGATTTAACTAGTATGACATAGTTTCATAGTGTATGAACCCAATATCCTTGAGATAGACTCATGCAACCTAGAAATAGATAGTTTGATCAAGTTTGACCGGTTTAACTTAGAGTTGATCTAGTTTGACTGTTTTGACTTAGAAATGGCTATTTGACCTAGATGTTGACTACTTTAACTTATTGTTATTCCGAAACCTTGTATTGATGTTATATTTCCTATCTTGGTCTTCGAGGCACCGTACCAGACATCTGTTATACTATTCACCAGACTTCAGGCGATTACATTCTCTGATAGTTTCTCATTTATGATATCCTTTATGTTCATTATATCTAGTATAGATATCCTTGATTTCTTGATACGATGGTTACACGGATTGGTATATTCGGATCTCGTCATGAGATGCTATTCCTTGGTATATATGGTATATCTTGTGCAAGCCTTGTTTCATTGTTCTTCTTGTACATGTACAGACACTGATTCTCGGGGAGACTAGCTGTCTTCCTAGGGAATCCCGTGCCATAGCGTACCATGGTTGGATCCACTATACCAGTAGGAATTGGAGAGTATGTAGTGTAGATATGTGATCATACCCTCTTTGTATCAAGTCCTGTTCATTGAATAGTGTTAATCATACACCGCACGTATGATTAGCCATGCCGTATATCTTGTATCAAGTTCCTAAGCCGATCATATGTTAAAGCTGGTACTCACTCACTTAGTCATTAGTATTCTTGTTCATTGTCATATTGTTCATTCTTGTATTTATTTTTAGTATTTCCTTTATTGTATATCTCTTGTATCTATTGTTGCATCTTGTATATTCACATCTATTTACTGTTACATAGTTTATATCATTGATTAGAACTGTTGTTAGAGATATACTATACTCCTTTTCTGACTGGATATATTTTTCTCAGATGACACTAAGGAGTGGTACCCTACTTATTACGGGCCTCAGGATGTTGTGGGCTTAGAGTCAGAGACCATGTCTCAAGAGGGACTCATCCCGACAGAGACAGATGACCCGGGACTTCTTAGTATTCTTTTGTACTGGATTTGTCTCTAGCTTACTTTTAGTATTTTTTCAAACTCATTGATGTTGTTATTTTGACTCATGAGTTGTTTGCGACTATTCGATTCTTTTATCATATTCGTGCTATTCTTCATCTTAGATCTGTGATTGAGTATATTGTTATTGTTGGTGGCTTATTGTATTGTTAGATAGATTACCCAAACAACGTTTTATCGTCGATTCTGCGGCGTAGGCTGGACGTTGTTCCCGACTTGCATCCCTACACCGATTGCGGGTCATGACAAGAGTTCATCTTCAGTGACACACAACCCCACAGAAGCAATAAACAAGAAAAATGTTATAAACTGACAAACCAAAAAAATACAAATACAACAAGAATCAGAAAACTGTTCTTCTCTTTAGTTCGCAAATGCTACACCGAGAGTAACGAGAACAAGAACAAAAATACAAAGAAGGAAACTCTTGCTGGGGTGATCAAAACTACCATAGCTCAAGGCAAGATTCGCTCTATACAACAATCTGCCCCTAGGATCCAGAAAGTTCACACGAGAACTTCTGAACGCTCTTGGTCACCTTCGGATCACTTGAAAGATTCCTTTGGAAGGATGCTAAAAACTGTCGTA
This sequence comes from Iris macrosiphon, assembly GCA_036927795.1. Classification (NCBI taxonomy): domain Eukaryota; kingdom Viridiplantae; phylum Streptophyta; class Magnoliopsida; order Asparagales; family Iridaceae; genus Iris; species Iris macrosiphon. Next base: position 70,725,057 of record JAYESA010000009.1, on the reverse strand, counting down.
GGTCCTGCTGGTGCTCTCGGTTTTGTCTCTCTCTCTCTCTCTCAAAATTTTCAACAACCTAAATGAAAGAGGGGAGCCTCTATATAAAGAGGATTTCAGCTTCCATGTGGCCTGAGAAAAAAATTAGGCTGCATGAGCCGCTCTACTGCACAGAGTAGACAGCGCCGTCAGGCGCCGAAAGCTGCAACCGCGTGGAACACAGAGCCACGAGCCGCATGCGCGCTGTACTGCACAGAGCAGACAACGTCGCACCGAGCCGCTAACAGCAGTCAATGTCCCCTCCACACTTGACTCGCTCAAGCTAACTTGCTGGCTGCTTAGCTCCAGGCCGCATGCGTCCGAGCAAGCAGCGCACGATCGCCATGCGACGATGCTAAGTGCAACAAAGCGCCACTTTGCGTCCGAGTCGGCTTAGCTCCCAAGAAAAACTCCACAAACGTGGTGACAAAATAAAGATTGTCATAATGGGATTCATACTTAATCCATCTAGAAAGTCAACCCACATGGACCACCACCCCATATGCATATATCTATATTAAGCAAAACTATATATTGAGATATACATATCGGTGGTTTTTGAACTAAAACTTTCAAAGGAAAGTGAAAAACACCAACATTAGTAGAAGAGTTTTGTTGTAGTCACACTCAGATCCGAGTCATAAGCAAAAGACGAGCACTTTATCTACGTAGTACAAAAAATTCCACGATTGATTTCTCAACAGAGGGAGGGATCTGATGCGGAAGCGGTCATGCTCAAACATGGACGCTCAAAATAGGTTTGTACCTGCTTGAGGAAAACCGGAATTCTGGTCAAGTCGAAAATAAAATTACTGTCCGACTGGCGACTGCAAACCTGTGCTCAGAAAAAAAAACCTGGATTCTATTCAGCCAAAACCAGAATTCCAATCCATAGTTGGCAAAAAATTAAAAGAAAAATCAGTGTGTGGATGCTAAAAAGTAGGTCTGCTGATGTCAAGTTATGTAGAAGGGGCCAATGACTGATAACAAACGAATTCTCTTCTCTGTTACTCATTAAATTCCAGGAGTGCCCCAACTGTATCTGCCAAAATTGGCACATCTCAATCCCCTTGAGAAAGGGATTATTAGCTTGCACACTTAATTGCCCGATTTAAATCAGGTTTTCTAACATATCCAGCTTCTAGCGAGCAAAATTATGGGAATCAGGAAAAGCCACAATGATGCTAAAATTAAACTTGCCAGCCTGAACTTTATCATCTTGTATGCATATTAGTTCTTAGGCCATCTTCAATGGTGATTCCTCTCTCCTCTATTTCAGTGGTAGAAATTTATTTAAAAAAAAAAAAATCAACTACTCTATGTGGCATTGATGTACGATAGAGAATTTCTATCATGTAAAAATTTTCATAGAAATTCTCCATCTCTCATACAAATTAATATTGGACCCACCACCATTAAATTGATCATTTTATTTTTCGACACATAGGATAAAAATGTAGAACCATTGGAGAGTAGTTTTTTGAATTTTTTATCTCCATTGTTTCTATGGTAGAATTTTTTTTTAGAAAAAAATCTCTTCCAACCATAGTTTCTATCTTATTTCTATCCTATGTGAAAAATTTCTACATGTAGAAACTCTCATCTCTCATAGCAATTAATATTAGGCCGGCTACCATTAAATTGAATGTTTTATTTTGTGACACATAGGATAGAAATGGACAACCATTGTAGAGTATTTTTATGTGTGTGCAATTTCTATGTAGAAACTCTATCAATTAGGATAGGAACTTCCATAAAGTACGATGCCAAGTATGATAGAAACTCAATTTTAGAAATTTCCATTGGAGATGACCTTAGAGCATCAATAGTAAGTCTCTCTTCATTGACCCCGCTGACGTGGCATCCCCATATTCGAGGGGGAGACATAATTTTCGTACGAGTGGGACCCACATTAGCAGAGGAGTTGCGGGCTTGACACATTAGCTGGACCGGTTGGGGGCTAGTACTCGGGGGGGGGGGCAAAAAGTATTTTCGTCAATTATGTGTGGTTAGACTTGAAAGAACTCTAGTCTAGCAGATAAGACCGATGCAGTCCCTCCAGAGGTTGCGAGTTCGAGCCCTTGGGGTGCCATTTAATTTTTTTTTAGTAAAATTAAAGTGGCAGGTAGTGGTTTGGTACAGTGCAGTGAATGTGCGTGGTATGACTACGGCTGCGTTGAGGTCTTTGGGCCGATTGGTGCCTTCGGACGTGGTGCCTTCGAGCTGGATTTGTGCTTTCGGACCGGGATGTAGTCTACGGGCCAGGATGGGACCTTCGTACTATATATTGTATATATAGTCATTCGGACTGGATTGGTTGTAATCCTTCGGACCGAATTGTAACCTCTCAATTGGCCATGAATAAAATTTATCTTATTCGGAAAAAAAAAAAAAAAATCACCACCAAAGTCAAACTTTACAAGTTCAACATACATAAAATAGTTTGGAAGACCCATTTGAATCGGTATCAAGGAGGGGGTCATTCACTTTGCCATGATTTCAGCTCTAAAAGGAGAGAGATGGTGGCAGCAAAACCTTAAACGCAGGCCACGAACTACACCATAAGCGCAACAATATCAAAATAGTCCAGCTGCACATTCTAGACTAGGAACTTGAAGTTATATAAGGAAACGTACTGGTATGACTATATAGTTTCCTTCGGAAAAAAAAAAAATCAGTGGGAGAAAATTTCTCCCCCTATTTTCCGCATTAATGTGAATGCAAATGGAATCATTTTCAAATAAAGAGTATATTCACTTTGTGAACAGGTTTCCGTTTCATTCATGTTTCATATTCATGCATGAATTCATATTCATTAAATGAGGTTCTTGATTGAGTTAACCCTACCACAAGGCAAATTAGGCAGTTACCTAGTGCCTCAATGTAGTAGTAGGGGGTTTCCATGTACAAATGTACATATCTTTTATATTAATCAAGTGCAATAATCGTCTCCATGATTGGAAAGCTAATCTCCTTTTCCATGCAGGATGTGTCGTGTTCATCAACTCGACACTGTTTTTTTTTCCATCTACTTCATGTCGGCCTACAGACTTCCTAAAGCCATTACTCCAGAGTTGGGCGCTCAACAAAGATCCTTCTGGTGGGGGCACGATTCTGCACAGAGGAAGATGCACTTCTTGTATTGGGACAGATTCACAAAACCCAAAAGGGAAGGTGGGCTGGGGTTTAGGAATCTGGATTTTGTCAATGAGTCACTGGTTGGTAAACTGCTGTGGAGATTCCTGGAGCATCCGCATCAGCTATGGACACGCCTCCTCCAGAGTGTCTACCTACAAAACAAGGATTTCTCGACCGTGTTGAAACGCAAGAGAGCATCATTTACTTGGCTGAGCATCCTGGGTACGAGGCATCACATGGCTAGTCATATTTGTTGGAAGGTGAATGGTGGATGGTTGGACATTGCTACGGAGCCATAGATCCCAAACCTCCAGGGTTTAAATTATCTAATTATTGTAGGAGCCGTATAGGTCCCAGACTTGTTCGAGAGCTCATGGATCCCCATTTGAGAACATGGAACTGTCCCCTCATTAATTCTCTCTTTGATCCGTTGGAGGCCAAGGCTATTGCTGCCATTAGCCTTCGGGAGGGGGACGGTCCGGATAAACTTCTTTGGACCTATAACCCTTATGGTCGTTTCTCCTCCAAATCCTTATATGAATCTATTCGTAGACAAGCATTGTCACATCCCGTGTAATCGATAGTCGTCCCCCAAGCGTGATGTCGTGCGTGCCTAGGTTGCATAACGCACAAGGCCAAGGTATTTTTGATATAACGAGCACGTATTCAGAGTACGTAGATACATGAACACAATATTCAAATAAGGAAAAAATTTCTTTATTGATATTGAACATCATTTACAAACTCTTGAACAAGTATAAAAGGTTGTCGCATGGGCTTACAAAAGGGGACACAAAATGAGATAGCAGTCCGATACATTACATCCTTTTACTATAACTTCAAAAGTTATAGACACATTCGGATGAAGGTATCGCCTTGCCACGGAGCTGCATATGATATGTGCACGAGCTCCTGGAACTTCAATCACGCTTCAAAAGGACACGAACAGGTCGTGCCGGTAGGTGGACTAGATTGGAAAGTCGCCTAAACTCCTTGTAGGGTCTCCTTGGCACGGAGAACTTGTTTCAATGAGGGTTAGTATATCAAAATGCACTGGTGAAGGCAATCTAACCTAACTATACCAATCAACATATTATTTATGTGAAGCATGCAAGTTATTATATGGTCTTTCTATCTTGCCTTAGCTCAAGTTACAAGCAAGCAATGGACATGAAAATTTACTTAAATAATCATGCCACCATTCGGTGACATTTACCTGCCCGTCTGAACTACCTACACAACACTTACCATGGCCTTCCCTGCCACTAGGGGTGGGCATTAATCGATTTTATACCAAAAATCGAACCGAACCGAATTAGAGATTCGGTTCGGTTTAGGAAAAAATAGGTTCAGTTTTGGTTGTTAAGTGAGGATAAATCGGTTCTCAATTATCGGTTTAGGTTTAGAGCTTCGGTTTAGGTTTAAAACCGAAATCGATTAAGAGAAACCCTAATTTTTGAAATTGCCAATATACCTTGGATAAAACAGCCCATATAAAACTCAAAAAACCCTAGCTATCAGCCATTCTTCCTGTTACCACTCTCTCTCTCTTCTCTTCTCCATGTAACACTGTAAGCACCCTCATTTTGTAATAGGAGTAATTTGGTACTTTTTAATTTATTTAATTTATTTTCTTCATTTTAATATTTTAAAGTATTAATTTATAAAAAAAAAATTTATATATGATACTTTGCCATGGCATGGATATTTGGAGCAATGCACAATATTTTTCCTTCCAAAAAAAATTATATTATTAATCTTGATTGTACCTAATATATTTGGAATATGGATGTTGCATTTGTTTGATCTCCCCCATGCTCCAAAAATATTGACAAACATCTAGAACCATGGTTACCGTAAAACTGCTTCCTTTTGACTAGAACTTGACCCAAACCAAACCCAAACACATGTAGGCATATAGTGCACCAAAATAGCCCCATGTGTATATATATATATATATATACATATATATATATATATACATATATATATATATATATATATATATATATATATAATATTATATTTAAATTAATTTATTTCTATTTATAGAAAGTGCCATAGATGTCATCATAGTTGGCCTAACTACCGAAGATCCTAACCAACCAAATCTCAATCCTAACAGACACCATTGTAAACCCCTTCAACCAAATTTAGGTCTACCTGGCTTAGATAGAGAGACTAGGGTTAGTTTGGAGCCATTTAGAATTAGAACATAGTGTTTTAGATTAATGCACACAATATTCATATCACTTTGTATACCTTACCGTTGCTTCGATATTTGGAGAGCTACACTAGCATTTGCTTTCAAACAAATTTACACAATTTTTTTAGACGTGCCAGCCTTCCATTCTGACCTTTGTGTAACTCATAAATACCCTCCCTTGTGCTTCATTTTAGTCGCACAAAATTCGTTACAAACGTCTATTCTGTAATCCAAATAAATCTAACTTTGCATCTTTGTCCGTTCCAATCGAAATTGGAGACACAACCTCGATCCATTTTATGCAACCCAATTTATAGCAAAATTCTATTCTGAGTCTACTACGTCCATGACCCTTATGTCCCACTCAATTTTAACCCTATGCACTTTCAATTAATTAAAGAACACCATTTACACAAATTTTAGTTAAATTGGTGTAAGGACCCAACCTAACCCAAAATTAGATCCAACATTAACCCAAACCCCTACTCACACCCTTAAGGTTCATACTAAACACCACACACCCTTTTAACCCACTACATCACACCAAACATGATATTTTTCCTTATATAATGCCAAACCCCATTGTTTGTGCAATTTTTTAATTGTTAGGGATTTTTGTGCAAAAAGGCAATGAGGTGTCCACTTTCCATTGGAGCCAAGCCATGAAGAAACCCCTCCCCCCTTCATTGTTGACCGGTCCACCTTATTTTTTTCCTCCAAATTGGGTGTACTACATACAACTTTTTACCCCTACATCATCCACACCCTCCATTCAAAACCAACACCATCTTCACCCTTCATTCCTTCATGTAGAAACCCTCTCCCATCCCTAGGAAACACATGGTCGGCCCTAATCCCAAGGCTATCACCTTCTCTCTCTCTCTCTCTCTCTCCTACATAAACTATTCTCTCCAATATTTTTTATTCAACAACCAACCTATTCCACACAAAACCGAAACCCTAAACCACCCTCTTCTCTTCTTCCTCCAGCCTCCACCCGCCGGAGAAGCCAGTCACCACCGCCACAGGATATCTCCTCCTCCGAGCAGACAACCACCATCACCAACAACCGACTTCCTCCTTTACCCGATCATCATAATCATCATCATCTCTCGATCATCTCCGGCCATCCCCGAGCAGCCACCACCCACGACCGGCAATCACCACCATAGTTCTACCTTCTTCCCCGACTCTGACCATCACACAGTCACCCCCTCCGAGCAGCGACTGACAACAACCTTCTCCACCATCTTTATCTTCATCTTCTTCTCCTCCGCTGGACCACCTCCCCAACCGCACCTCCACCATCATCGACCTCCATCATCATCTCCACACCACCGCCTTCGTCACCTTCTCTGATCATCACCATCACAACTTCTCCCCGACCTCACCCGCAACCACCGTCTCCACCATCATCACAACCACCACTGATCACCACGACAACCACCATTCTTCTTCTCCCATCTCCAATCACCTCGACCCCCATAGCCACCACACCTCGACCACCGCAGCCAGTCGACCATACCCCAGTCACCACCACCGTGCTACTGCTGCCACTGTTGGCCGGAGCACCACCGCCGGAGATTGACCCCTTCGTGCAGCGGATGGGCATCACCCCCCCGGCCACGATCACGCCTAAGTTTGCACTTGCCCTCCTCTTTCTTCATGTGTCGTTGAATGGACCTATGTGTAGTTGTGAACCTTAATGTAATGTGTATATGTATGCATGTATGAGAATAGTATTTGGGTTAGTGAATACTTCATAGAAAAATTTGGTTAATTATTATGGTATATATTTGTGTTGACCTAGGTGTTTAGAATAAACTAACATTGTGCACACTAACCTGCTAGCTAGGACTTATGTTTAGTGTTATACGTTATTTAGAATTATAACGTATTTTGGTAGTTAATTGTCTCGTTGTGCACGGTATCTGAGGACATGACATACCCGTACGTGGAGACCTAGATAGTTGTCACGCCCCAGTCCCAAAATATCGAGGGACCAGCCACGTGGCAATGGCCAGCAGCACACACCGATGGACAAACCCAATTTAATGGATCCATCGGGGCGTACTTAAGCTGTAATTACAACAATCAGGGTCTACTAATACTAATCTCATCCACAGAAAATAAATATAGCAATATCAGAATCAATAAGCAAGATTAATCACAATAAAACATGATCTCGAGAAATATCCCAATAATGTGTCTAATACAACTGTCCAGATACAAGAATAAAGATAACTACAGAAAATACTGAGTATAGAAACAGTATATACTCAGAAGATACCGAAGAGATCACTCGTCCACTGGATCTGATACTGCTCCAGTGACTGCTCATGTTCCTGCTCCTGCTAATGCTCCTGTCCGGTATATCTCTGGGTCGAACTCGTCTGCTAATCCTGGGGACATAATCGGATCCAGGTCCTCAGGGGACATAGCAAGGTACAGATAATACAAGCCAAAGATAATGCAGTGCAGTAAATAAATGAAACAATAGGGTAAATATATAACCAGCTAAGTGATATGCAATATGAAAGCAGCACTAGAACTCAGGCGGAAACCACTACAAGCTCTGTGTCGGAGAGCCGGTAGCAGTGATATCATGTGGTTGTCTAGCTCGTAGTGAGACTAAGACACCGGTATAATATATATAATCAACCTGTAGTTTGTGTGACTCTCCCCACCCAATGTAATCATGCATCTCATGTCCACGATGTCTCATGTCCATGCCATACATGATCATAACTAATGCATCCAGCCATATAATATCTAAGCAAAGGAATAAGTCATGAAAACTGTATCCTATACAGAATCACCATGAATATCTCAGGACGATTCTGTATCATAAATAGTGTCAGGTGTCCTGGGTAAAACGTACTTGATAATGCAAGTACGAGAATGCAAATAGTCACGATATCCATGTCTATGTGACTTTACACAACTCCGCGTATGGTTGGCACCCGACTATAATCGAACGCTAAGTAAGTCACACGGTCCTAGGTTTAAGCATGTACAACAAGTATATATGTCAAGAAAATAAATAGCAAAAACTGCAGAGATTGGCAAGGTACACTTGCCTGGGGTTCCGGCTCTAATTGTAGCTCTGACTTCAGGGGAAATTGCAGGGAGTACTCCGGTTGCTGAAACAAACATCACTATCAGATCCAAAAAATATCAATCAACTAGAAATGCCTGTCCTTGAGTCCAATTTGGACACAGGGGCAAAAATGACATTTCGGGTCAAAGCGAGGTCCACATGTAGGCCACTTTGCACCAAAAAATGCGTCAGGGTCAAAGGTCTCCAAATCTGTCCAACTTAGTGTCAACAGTTCAGGAACGATGATACGAACCCAACGGAACTTCCAGAATTGGATTCCGATGAGCCGATCACAAAATCGCCCGTCAAGTGGAGCCTGTGGGGCCACGACACGCAATTTTGTTAAAGTTCTCAGAATTGAACCAAACTTGGATCACGGTACCAGCATATTGCTACGAGTCCGATGGCACAAGTTTTGTCTCGATCCGACGTGTGTACACTAAGTTACAGCGAGAACCAGAAAGGTCGGATACGGGACGTTGTCCGCGGATACGCATTGATTTCGGTGTGCACGCACATCCGAATCAGCTTCTGCGAAATTTTGCACGTCCGTATCAATGACGCGCACGTATCGGTGAAGACCGCACGTGACCAAGTCGTCCCGTTTGGCGGGGCGTACTCGATTCCGGGGTGAAATAGGGCGTTGGTTTTCCTGTTTTTGGATCGCGGTTTTCGATCGCTACAGGATGCGATGCACCGAGAAGGTTGCACGGGCACCGAGGGGGTCATGCAGGCTATGCAATGCAACAGACGGAATCAAAACGGGGTAGCGAGCAGAAAGAAACGGGTACCTGAACAGGGCTCCAGAAACTGTGAATTCTCGTGTCCGTGTCTGCTTCGTGTCCTGTGTCCGTGTCCACTGTTGCTCGTCCTAGGGTTTCAGCTGTGGCGGACACAACGGAGGTGGCCAGGGACCGTGGAGGTCAGGGGAGGTCGGGCAGAGGCGGGGGAGGTCGTTGCGGGTCTCCGGCGAGGTCGGCGGAGCTGCGGCGAGGCGCTGCGGATCGCGGCTGACCAGAGTCGGGGCGGGGGAGTCTGGAGAGGAGGGAAGAGAGGGAAGCCGGGCTTGCTCAGGGGATTCTGGAGGAGAAGCTCGGGGTTGCCTGGCGGAGAGGAGGGAGGAGAGGGAGGCCGGGCGGCGCTGTACGACGAGACTCGTGGACGGCCGGGTATCGGTGGTCGGCTGAAACGAGGGAGATGGCCGGCTGTGGGTTAGGGCTTTATATAGAGGGTTAGGGGAGAGGGACTGCCGAGGGTTGGCCGGAAGTCGAAGGGGAAGAGGCGGGGGTTCCATGGGAGGTGAATGGGGACGGTCGCCGGCGGCCACGGCGGCTGAAACGGCCGCCGGCAGGTAAAAAATCGGAAAGGAGAAGAGATTGGGGGTTAGGGCTCCAAACGGGTCGGATCTGGTCCAAGAGGGTCGGGTCTGACCCGGATCCGACCCGTTAAGGGTTTGGGCCGGTTCGGCCAGACCGGTCGGTCCGGTTCGGTTTAAATTTTGGGTTCGGTTTGGTTTAATGTTGGGTTTATTTAATTAGGTTAAATTAATCAATAGTTTTTAAGGCTTTAAAAATCCATCCGGGGTCCAATAAATTCTCAGAAAATTATCCTATGTCTAGTTTTTAATTTTACACTAGAAAATATAATTTTTATCACATATTAATATTATTTAATATTATTTAAAAATCATTTAATAATTAAAGAACCTTAGTTTAATTAGAGAAAAATTACAGAAAAATACAGAAAATTAAGAAAAATTCTAAATAAAAATTTCTTGAAAATCAGGGGGTTTACAATAGTTACCTATATCGGACGTGTCCTGGAAATCTTAGTGAGTAGAATACTTGGTACCCATATATTAGAGGTGCAACTTAGCACCTATACGAATCCTAGCTGTGACCGTGATTGTACCATGTGAGAAATGATACTTTAGGATGACTTGTAAAATGTAGTGGGACTAGTAGACTAAGTGTATCCCTAACCCCTTGATCCTTGACTAGTCAACCTTAGCCAACGTATTTAATTAGAACGTTTATTTGGTTTAGTATCTGTGTAACTCATGACGTTGCATAAGTTGTACTTATGTACATGATTAGCATAGTATAATGTGGTGATTTATATTTATTGTTATTTATTCATAGGCACCCAAGACGATTCTACCTTGGCTGCGAGTTTCGGATCCTTACTTGTGCACACCAGAGTTTCAGGCAAGTATACCTTGCCTTGTTGTACTGTTTAAATTCAGATATTATTTAGTTGCATGTTTTATTGTTTTAATATTATATAACTGTGCGCGTTCGAGAAAGACTCGAGTGTAGTCAACGAAGGCGTTGACCTTAGGACTTGTGTCTGACCTAGTGTCTAGTGGACGCACCTAAATTTGTGGAGTTATCAATATGACTCCCCAGGCCTTAACACGTATCATTGCACATCACAGAGTGATTTCATGTAGGGACGCGTGCTTTATGATTGACTGGCCATCAGTGTGAGCAGCACATATGATGGTATTTAGCTTAGTTATATATTTTTTTACTGACTTGCATTATAGTACAAGATGTCCACGTCGTATTCGCGACTTGTACATTGGCATTGGGCGGGGAAGACAATTAGTAGGCGTATGGGACAGACATTTGGCTACCATAGTTTCAGAGTAAACTACAGGGTCATGAGCCTCAGTGTTACCCGGTTATGGGCTATGTGCTACCTGGTTATGGGCTCAGTGCTACCCGGTTATGGGCGTATATGCTTGTCGATACATCCGACAGAGGTTACTAGCTACGCGCTATCATGATCGGTGATGTAGTCAGCATATACTCCTGGCATCCAGTTTACAACTAATGCCAGGTACTTAGCCTCTGGCTTGACGCTACGCTTTATACCTTTTACCTACCCATACATACCAAGGTTGTCTTCAAGTGCATTTTATTTATCTGGTTAGTTCACTCTTGAGTTTACACAGTATTTACTTTATGGCATATATTTTTGTATCTTGTTACGTCCCTCTGAGGACCTGGTTCCCTTCCAGATCCGGACGAGCACTTGTACCCGACCATCTACAGAGTATGAGTAGAGACAGGATTCATGGCTGAGGACTTTGAGGCATTTCCAGAGGATTTTCCGTAATTTGGGGTACGCTGCTACCTTGGGTTAAAGCATCTTTATCTAGGTAGTTGATGCTCTAGTTTAGTTATCTTCCTACTTTCTGTGTTTTTATTTTACTGCTGTATTTCAGTGGGTTTATCCCCATCAGACTTATTTGGATTTTATTTATGACATTCAGATTTCGCACTTATTTTTAGTATTTATTTCAGCACTTCTTATTTGTATTCAGTGGATGAGATTAGACATTTACCTGTTGTATAATAGCATATTAGACTTGATAGTATTTTAGGACAGTGTAGTACGCTTCATTGGGTCCATTAAATTAGGAAAATCCTTCGAAGTCGTATTAGCTGACCATTTCCACGCAGCCTATTCCCGTGTATTTTGGAATGGGATATGACATGGTTTTAGTGGTGGCCCATGCAGTTCTCTGTTTATCACTTATGGTATGGTATCATGCCCAGCGAGCCTATAATAGGATAGAAATTATTAGATCTCATCCACCTTGACTATCGTCTTTGAACCTCCTTCATATTTAATTATTTGAATATCTGCATCCTGTTTGTTATTCTTGTACTCTTTTAATGTAGTTCTATCCCTTGCAGAGAGGTGAACTTGCGTAGCAGACGCGAGGCATATGGTGCCATTGTGCCATCCGCCACCGCGCAGAGGGAGGATACATCCAAGGGACCACCCGGAGAGCAACCACCACCATAGGCCCCGGTGATACCACAGGCCCCATTGATACAATGGCGCGAGACATCTCAGGATGATCCGACGCAGCAACACGAGGGCCATACTTCACAGACGGTCCCAACACAACACATCGAGGGTCAGACTTTGAGAGCCACGCCGATGCCGCAACCCGAGGGGCCGACGTCTCAAGAGACACCTACAGCGCAGTCGGAGGTCCCATTGCCACCATCTCCATCCTTTCCACCTCAGATGCCACATCCAGAGGGACAGCCGCAGATGTTCCAATTCTTCTAGGCCATGATGCAGACGCAGTGGTATCAGACCGAGACTATAAGGCAGAGCTTGATGGCAGTTCTGGAGAGGATACCTGCCCCAGCACCTGTACCTGTTCAGCCAGCTGTTATTGTTAGAGGATTTCGTTAGATGGGCCCCGATACCTTTTCGGGTAGCGAGATCGCAGAGGAGATCTCCGATTGGGTCGCCAACATGGAGATGTTACTAGAGGTTTCTCAGCTACCTTCGGACCTTTGGATGACCGCAGTGAGAGCTCAATTGAAAGGCAATGCCCATCACTGGTGGGACTCCATGGGGAGCAGCGTCGACAAGAAGCAGTCGTGGGAGCAATTTTTAGAGTACTTCAATGCGAAGTATTTCCCGACTACGGTCAGGAATGCATTATACTCTCAGTTCCAACACCTGGAGCAAGGGAATATGACCGTAGACGCGTATGACACGAAGTTTAGTCGATTTAGTAGATTTTGTGCTGCCTTGATACCGAATGATCTGGAGAAGGCCAGGAGATTCCATCATGGTCTGACATACGAGCTACAGAGGTACACTACCAGCCAGGCGAGGATCTCTTACGATGAGGTTCTGTCAGAGGTTAGGATCGGAGGCTATTGGCAGAGGATCGAGGCATCCCAGTGTAGCTGCACCAGCTAAGGCACAACCAGGAGCAGGTGGACCGATCCGTCATTCAGGAGTACAGACGCAACAGAGGATTGTGCCATATCAGCAGAGAGAGCTACCAACATTTCACTTTTGTAAGAAGAAGGAACGTGTTCAGAAAGATTACAGAAGAAGGTTAGGACAGTGTTTGAGGTATGGATCGAACCAACATCAGGCTCAGGAGTGTTCCCAGTATGCCAATAGAGTCCAGCAGATAGTGCAAAGGCCAGCTCCACCGGTCCTAGGTATGTCCGTAGCATTGCTCGATAATTTAAAGTTTATTATGTGTTTATTTTAATTTTGAGGACAAAATTCTTATAAGTTTGGTAGATTATAAATTTTTTCGACCAAATTTAGGTCTACCTGGCTTTGATAGAGAGACTAGGGTTAGTTTGGAGCAATTTAGAATTAGAACATAGTATTTTAGATTAATGTACACAATATTTGTATCACTTTGTGCACCTTACCATTTCTTCGATATTTGGAGTCCTACACTAGCATTTGCTTTCAAACAAATTTCACACACTTTTCCTAGACGTGACAGTCTTCCATTCTGACCTTTGTGTAACTCATAAATACCCTCCCGTGTGCTTTATTTTAGTCGTACAATATTCGTTACAACCGTCTATTCTTAAATCCAAATAAATCCAACTTTGCATCTTTGTCTGTTCTAATCGAAATTGGAGACGCAATATCGAACCATTTTGTGCAACCTAATTTATGGCAATATTCTATTCTGAGTCTACATCCATGACCCTTATGTCCCACTCAATTTTAACCCTACGCACTTCTAATTAATTAACGAACATCATTTATACTAATTTTAATTAAATTGGTGTAAGGACCCAACCTAACACAAAATTAGACCCAACACCAACCCAAACCCCCACTCACACCCTCAAGTTTCATACTAAACACCACACACCCTTTTAACCCACTACATCACACCAAACATGATGTTTTTCCATATCCAATCCCAAACCCAAACCCCATTGTTTGTACAATTTCTCAATTGTGAGGGACTTTTGTGCAACAAGGTAATGAGGTGTCCACTTTCCATTGGAGACAAGCCATGAAGAACCCCCTCTTCATTGTTGACCGGTCCACCTTATTTGTTTTCCTCCAAATTGGGTGTACTACATACAACTTTTTCTCCCTACATCATCCACACCCTCCATTCATAACCAACACCATCTCCACCCTTCATTCCTTCAAGTAGAAACCCTCTCCCATCCCTAGGAAACACATGGCCGGCCCTAATCCCAAGCCCATCACCTCCTCTCTCTCTCTCTCTCTCTTCTACATAAACCATTCTCTCCATTATTTTTTATTCAACAGCCAACCTATTCCACACAAAATCGAAACCCTAAACCACCATCTTCTCTTCTTCCTCCGGCCTCCACCCGCCGGAGCAGCCAGTCACCACCGCCACAGGATATCTCCTCCTCCGAGCAGACAGCCACCATCACCAATAACCGACTTCTTCCTTCACCCTGATCATCATCATCATCATCATCATCATCATCTCTCGATCATCTTCAGCCATCCCCGAGCAGCCACCACCCACGATCGACAATCACCACCATAGTTCCACCTTCTTCCCCGACTCCGACCATTACACAGTCACCCCCTCCGAGCAGCGACCGACAGCAGCCTTCTTCACCATCTTCATCTTCTTCTTCTCCTCCACCGGACCACCTCCCCAACAACACCTCCATCATCATCGACCTCCATCATCATCTCCATACCACCGCCTCCGTCACCTTCTCCGGTCATCACCATCACAGCTTATCCCTGACTTCACCCGTAACCACCGTCTCCACCATTATCACAACCACCACTGATCACCACCACAACCACCATTCTCCTCCTTCTATCTCCGATCACCTCGACCCCCATAGCCACCATACCTCGACCACCGCAGCCAGTCGACCATACCCCGGTCACCACCATCAGCCTCTCTACCACCGTGCTACTGCTGCCACTGTTGGCCGGAGCACAACAGCCGAAGATCGACCCCCCTCGTGCAATGGACGGGCATCACCCTCCTCGGCCACGATCATGCCTAGGTTTGCAGTTGCCCTCCTCTTTTTTCATGTGTCATTGTATGGACCTATGTGTAGTTGTGAACCCTAATATATGTATGCATGTATGAGAATAGTATTTGGGTTAGTGAATACTTCATAGAAAAATTTGGTTAATTATTATAGTATATATTTGTGTTGACCTAGGTGTTTAGAATAAACTGACATTGTGCACACTAACCTGCTAGCTAGGACTTATGTTTAGTGTTATACGTTATTTAGAATTATAACGTATTTTGGTAGTTAATTGTCTCGTTGTGCACAATTTCTGAGGATATAACGTACCCGTACGTGGAGATCTAGATAGTTATATATATATCAGAAGTGTCCTGGAAATCTTAGTGAGTAGAATATCTGGTACCCAAGTGTTAGAGGTACAACTTAGCACCTACATGAATCCTAGTTGTCACCGTGATTGTAACATGTGAGAAATAATATTTTAGGATAACTTGTAAAATGCAGTGGGACTAGTAGACTAAGTGTACCCCTAACCCCTAGATCCTTGACTAGTCAACCTTAGCTAACGTATTTAATTAGAACGTTTATTTGGTTTAGTATCTGCGTAACTCATGACGTTGCATAAGTTATACTTGTGTACATGATTAGCATAGTGTAATATAGTGATTGATATTTATTGTTATTTATTCATAAGCACCCAAGACGATTTGACCTTGGCTGCAAGTTCCGGATCCTTACTTGTGCACACCAGAGTTCCAAGTAAGTATACCTTGCCTTGTTGTACTGTTTAAATTCAGATATTATTTAGTTGTATATTTTATTATTTTAATATTATATAACTGTGCGTGTCCGAAAAAGACTCAGGTGCAGTCAACGAAGGCGTTGACGTTAGGACTTATGTTTGACCTAGTGTCTAGTGGACGCACCTAAAGTTATGAAGTTATCAATATGACTCCCTAGGCCTTGACACGTATCATTGTACGTCACAGAGTGAGTTCATGTAGGGATGCGTGCTTCATGATTCACTGGCCATCGGTATGAGCAGCACGTGTGACAGTATTTAGCTTAGTTGTATATTTTTTAGCGACTTACATTATAGTACGAGATGTCTACGTCGTATTCGCGACTTGTACATTGGCATTAGGTGGGTAAGACAATTAGTAGGCGTATGGGACAGACATTTAGATACCGTAGTTTCAGAGTAAACTACGAGGTCATGAGCCTCAGTGTTACCCGATTATGGGCTCAGTGCTACCCGATTATGGGCGTATATGCTTGTCGATACATCCGGTAGAGGTTACTAGCTGCGCACTATCATGATCGGTGATGTAGTCAGCATATACTCCCGGCTTCCAATTTACAGCTAATGCCAGGTACTTAGTCTCTAGCTTGACGCTACGCTTTATACCCTTTACCTACCCATACGTACCAAGGTTGTCTTCAAGTATATTTCACTTAGCTGGTTAGTTCACCCTCGAGTTTATACAGTATTTACTTTATGGCATATATTTTTTTATCTTGTTAATTCTCTCTGAGGATCTGGTTCCCTTCCATATCCGGACGAGCACTTGTACCCGATCATCTACGGAGCAGGAGTAGCGACAGGGTTCGTAGCTGAGGACTTTGAGGTATTTCCAAAGGAGTTTCTTTAATTTGGGGTACGCTGCTACCTTGGGTTAGAGCGTCTTTATCTAGCTAGTTGATGCTCTAGTTTAGTTATCTTCCTACTTTCCGTGTTTTTATTTCATTGCTGTATTTCAGTTGGTTTGTCCCCACCAGACTTATTTGGATTGTATTTATGACATTCAGATTTTGTACTTATTTTCAGTATTTATTTCAACACTTTTTATTTATATTTTGTGGATGAGATTAGATATTTACCTGCTGTATGATAACATATTGGACTTGATAGTATTTTAGGACAGCGTAGTACGCTTCGTTGGGTCCATTAAATTGGGAAAATCCTTCGAAGTCGTATTAGCTGGTCATTGCCACGTGGCCTGGTCCCGTATATTTTGGGACTGGAGCGTGACAACCCCCCAAATATTTTTCTTATTCCACAATACATCCCACATATAAAATATATCCACAAAATCTGAACAAATTAATTAAAGATATAAATCCCACATTTCTAAATTAAGAAACCCATAGTTTGTTGCATATTCCTATCTTTGGATCAAATCAAATCCTAAGTGAATATTTTTGTGATAATTCTCTAATTTAAATTTCATACCCTTACCTTATTAAGACTCCACAAAATCCTATCAACATATTTTTAAATATTAAATTAAATCCTAGCCACCCACCTATTTAAACTACATATATTTATCAACTTCCCAACACTTAAACCTAATTGTTAGGTTCGGCCCCCCTTTTTATCTCCCTCACAAAAAAATTCCTTCCTAACTTTCTCTCCCTCTTCCTCTCTCCTTCCCTACAGGTCACAACTCTACAAAAACCCCAACCGAACGCTCTTTTGGCCAAATATTGGCTACTGGTTGTGTAAATCCCTTGATTTTTCAAAATTTTAAAAACTGGATTTTTCACAATTTTTTGGATTTTTCTGGGATTTTTTGTAATTTAAAAACAGAGTTTTAATTATTCAATAATTTTTAATTGATAATAAATAAAATTAAAATATTATAAAAATAATATTTTTGGGTGTAAAATGAAAATTTTGACTTAGGACAATTTTTCTGGAATTTATCGGACCACGGACCTATTTTTTAAACACCTAAAAAGTATTTTATTATTTATTTATTTAATTAATTATTTAATTATTATTTATTATTACTGATTATTAATATTATTATTATTATTTTAAACCCTAAGTCCGTTGGGCCGGCCCAGCCCGGCCCAACAGACCCGAACCCACACCCAGGCCCGCAGGCCGGCCCAGCCCACTCCCCACCGGGTCGGGTCGGGTCTGCCCGCCGCCCGACCCGCACCCGACCGACCCGGCCCCCTCTCTCCCACGACTCAGCCCCCTCCCCGCGTCGTGCGCCGCCCCGCTCGGCGCGCCGCCCGCTCCGGCCGGCCCCTCACCGCCACGACCGCCCTCGCCCCGCCTCTCTCGGCCCACCTCAGCCCCTAGCCCACCTATAAAACCCCCCCCGTTCCCCTCTCGGCCTCACTCCACCACCGCCAACCACCACTCGCCGCCGCCGTCACCTCCGCCCGGACCCGCAGCACCCCAGCGCCGCTCCCCGAGCCACCGGACGTCGCCCCTCCGCCGCACGCCGCCGCCGCAGCAGCGAGGAACAGCAGCAGCAGCTCGAGCAGTCCAGCGCCGCCGCGCCGCCTCCAACGCCGCCGTGAGCGTCGACACCGCCTCGTCGCAGAGCCCCGGCCCCCTCCATCGCGGCCCAGCCAGCCCAGCCGCCGTCTCCGCCCCTCGCCGGCGGCAAATCCCGAGCCGAAACCCTAACCCTATTTCGAATTCCCTGTGTCCGACACGAGTCGGACACGTGTCGGACACGAATCGCCCCTGGTTTTCGGGTCCCCTTTAGGTACTTGTAACTTTTTGCTCGTAGCTCGAATTTCGTTTCCGCAAATTGCGTTGCGAAGCCTGTATGACCCTCTCGGTGCCCGGATAAACCGTTCGGGGCATCGCGTCCTGTGGTGACCGCATACCGCGATCCAAAAACAGGAAAAACCAGACCCTGTTTCACCCCGGAACTGAGTACGTCCCGCCAAACGGGACGACTTGGTCGCGCGCGGTCTTCATAGATACGTGCGCATCGTCGATACGGACGTGTAGGATTTCGCAGAAGTCGATTCGGGTGTGCGTGCACACCGAAATCAACGCGTATCCGTGGACATCGCCCCGTATCCGTACTTTCTGGAACGTATCCTAACTTTGTGTACACACGTCAAATCGAGACGAAACTTGCGCCATCGGACTCATAGCAATACGCTGGTCCTGTGGGTCAAGTTTGGTTCGATTCTGAGAACGTTGACGAAATCGCGTGTCGTAGGCCCCACAGGCCCCGCTCGACGGGCAATTTTGTGATCGGCTCATCGAAATAAAATTCTGAAAGTTCTGTTGGGTTTGTATCATCGTTCCTGACCTGTTGACACTAAGTTTGGTGAATTTGGAGACCTTTGACCCTGACGCATTTTCCGGTGCAAAGCGGGCCCCGCATGTGGACCCCGTTTTGACCCGAAACTGTCGTTTTTGCCCTTGTCTCCAAATTGGACTTAAGGACAGGCGTTTCTAGCTGATTGATATTTTCTGGATCTGATGGTGATGTTTGTTTCAGCAACCGGAGTACCGCCTGCAATTTCCGCCGAAGTCAGAACTGCAAACCGAACCGGAACCACAGGCAAGTGTACCTTGCCAAAACTTGCAGCTTTGCTACCTATCTCCTGGACTTAGTTATACATCAGTGGGCAAGTAAAGCTTGCCAATTCTCAGATATTTTTGGTTATAGTATTTTACTTGATTTCTTGTAGATTCATATGTAACTTGTTTAACTGCTCAACCCAGGACACCTGACACTCTTCATGTGACGGAATTGCTTGAGATATACCTGGTGATTCCGTATAGGCTACATTTTTATGTCATTTCAGTTTACATGCTTAGATTCTAGCCTGACTCATTGCATTAGTTCAAACTTGCGTGACTTGTACCTGATATTTTCTGGAACTGTGACGTGAGATTACATGGGGTGGGAAGAGTATTATCATATCAAGGCTGAATATAATATAATATAAATACTTTTATCTGGCGGTGCCTTAGACTCTGATACAGAGCTTTGGTTCCTTACTGGCTCTTCGAGAAAATACTGCCATGATTTCTTCAACACTGATCCTGTAGTAGTCAGCCTGAGTATGACTAAAACTCTCACTTGCATATCACTAGCTGGTTTACATATTTACCCTGCTGTTTATTTTATTGTTGCACTGTATTTATTTTGGCTTGTATTTTTTGTACCTTGTTATGTCCCCTGAGGACCTGGAATGGACTATGTCCCCAGGTATAGCTGAAGAGAACTATCCCGAGGTGTACGGTACAGGAGCACTCCTTGGAGCAGAAACCGGAACCGAGGCCGAGATAGTTGCAGAAGACTTCTCCTGAGCACCGGCTTCATACACTCAGTATTTTCATTTCCAGTATTTTATTTCCTGTCTATTTTCTTATTGTAACAGACTGATTCTCGGATTGTTTCCCGAGATAACCTTATTTAATATTGCTTATTTATTTCTATTGCAATATTTCTGGCATTAATCTGTACTGTTCTGTGGATGAGATTAGAAATACCTGAGACTTGTAATATTTTACGGCTAGACTACAGCTTAAGCATGCCCTGATGGATCCAGTAAATTGAGTTGTCCATCGGTGCGTGCTGCTGGCCATTGCGCACGTGCTCAGTCCCTCGTCATTTTGGGACTGGGGCGTGACATGGTTTTTTGTGGTGGCCCATGCAGGTCAACGACTAAATTGTTCGGTTTCAACTTAGGGACCGAACAGGCCTACAATAAGATAGGATAAGTTTTTAGGATCTCATCCACTTGCTTGAATCGTTTTTGATATCTGTATCGTACTCGGACTAATTTGAACTTGTATCTTGCCTTGATTCCTGTGCGCCTCTTATTGGTTATTTTGGATACAGGGAAATAGACCCACAAGAATGCAACGAGACTCCCGTCGGAACACCACAAGCTACAGGTGTTACCTACGACGACGAAGTGACACCAGTCGGAGGAATTCCCTCAACTCAACAAAGCCAGCAGGCTGGTCAACCTACCTCCCGATTCCGGCGCGATGACATCCCACCTCCGCCACAGTTTGTCCCACCAATGCCCGTGTTCCCACCAGGATAGCCAATCGACGGGCAGCAAATATTTCAAATGATCTACGCGATGATGCAAGCTCAGCAGCAAGTCCAACACGAGGCTCAGCGTCGTGAAGCTAATTTCTTGAGGGACAACATCGTAACTGCACTGGGGCAGGCCAACCTACCAGCTCGACGGCCAACTACAGGCTCAATCACTGACTTCCGCCAACTGAAGCACCACACTTTTTCTGGAAAAGAGGAGCCCACAGAAGTTCATGAGTGGCTCACCAACATTCGGCATCAACTTGAAGCAGCCGAGCTTCCACGAGAACGCTGGATGACTGCCGTCCGAATGCAATTGACGGATAATGCCCATTACTGGTGGCTATCCGAGGAGACACGGCTCGGACCAGACCGAGTCACTTGGGAGGAGTTCTCCAGACTCTTCCAAGAGATGTACATTCCTGCCATCGCTCGATCAGAACTGCGGGACAAATTCAATCGCCTCACTTAGGATTCCATGACGGTGGAAGAGTACAACGCAGAATTCATTCGTCTGAGCCGCTTCGCCCCCACCCTGATCCCGACTGAGGAAGAGAAGACCGAGAAATTCTTCGACGGACTGAACATTGAGCTGCAGAAACTAATTGGGTCCGTCGCACCAACATCATACTCGGACGTTCTTGCTGCGGCTCGACGCATAGAGCGCGTCACCAAGAGAGACCAGACTAAAGCGGCCTTCCCCATCCGCACCAACCAAAGCAGCACAAGAGGAGTCTGCAAAGTGTCAACAAATAAGCTCGCCACCAAGAGCAGCACCAAAAGCCTTCTACCTTCCTACTTGTTACCACTGCGGCAAGATAGGCCATGTCGAGAAGGAATGTAGACGTAAACTCGGACTATGCTTAGGCTGCGGATCCAGACAGCATGCAGTGAGAGACTGCCCTGAGCGTAGAGAAGGAGCACCAAAGGCGAACCAGCAGACTCCACCAGCACCTCGAGAAGCACCCTACCAGCAAGCTCAGCAACAGCAGAGGAATCTACCTCAAGGACGAGAGCAGGCTTACGCGATGACTGTGCAGGAAGCCGATGCGAGTAAGTGATTCGTAGTTATCCGTTTTTAGTCTTGTGTAGTTCGTGCCTATTGGTTCGTGACCTCAGCCCCAACCTAGTAATTTGCAACTTGTTAATAACAACCTGGTTTTGATAAAAGTTATAGTTTTAACTAGATTTTCCTGGAAAGTGTAAACTTTCAATTTTTAGGGAAACGGTACTTCCCCAAGTATCTTGTGATGCATTTTCAAACGATGTTTGCGACCGCGTCATCTCTGTTGACCGATTATTCTTTGATTGTAAGGACGCAATCCTCTTAAGGGGGGTAGATTGTAAATCCCCTGATTTTTCAAAATTTTAAAAACTGGATTTTTCATAATTTTCTGAATTTTTCTGGAATTTTTCTGTAATTTAAAAACAGGGTTTTAATTATTCAATAATTTTTAATTGATAATAAATGATATTAAAATATTATAAAAATAATATTTTTGGGTGTAAAATGAAAAATTGGACGTAGGACAATTTTTCTAGAATTTATCGGACCCCGGACCTATTTTTTAAACACCTAAAAAGTATTTTATTATTTATTTATTTAATTAATTATTTATTTATTATTTATTATTACTGATTATTAATATATTATTATTATTATTTTAAACCCTAAGCCCGTTGGGCCGGCCCAGCCCGGCCCAACAGACCCGAACCCACACCCAGGCCCGCAGGCCGGCCCAGCCCACTCCCCACCAGGTCGGGTCGGGTCTGCCCGCCGCCCGACCCGCACCCGACCGACCCGGCCCCCTCTCTCCCACGACTCAGCCCCCTCCCCGCGTCGTGCGCCGCCCCGCCCGGCGCGCCGTCCGCTCCGGTCGGCCCCTCACCGCCACGACCGCCCTCGCCCCGCCTCTCTCGGCCCACCTCAGCCCCTAGCCCGCCTATAAACCCCCCCGTTCCCCTCTCGGCCTCACTCCACCACCGCCAAACATCACTCGCCGCCGCCGTCACCTCCGCCCGGACCCGCAGCACCCCAGCGCCGCTCCCCGAGCCACCGGACGCCGCCCCTCCGCCGCACGCCGCCGCAGCAACAGCGAGGAACAGCAGCAGCAGCTCGAGCAGTCCAGCGCCGCCGCGCCGCCTCCAGCGCCGCCGTGAGCGCCGACACCGCCTCGCCGCAGAGCCCCGGCCCCCTTCGCCGTGGCCCAGCCAGCCCAGCCGTCGTCTCCGCCCCTCGCCGGCGGCAAATCCTGAGCCGAAACCTTAACCCTATTTCTAATTCCCTGTGTCCGACACGAGTCGGACACGAATCGCCCCTGGTTTTCGGGTCCCCTTTAGGTACTTGTAACTTTTTGCTCGTAGCTCGAATTTCTTTTCCGCAAATTGCGTTGTGAAGCCTGTATGACCCTCTCGGTGTCCGGACAAACCGTTCGGGGCATCGCGTCCTGTGGTGACCGCACACCGCGATCCAAAAACAGGAAAAACCAGACCCTGTTTTACCCCGGAACTGAGTATGTTCCGCCAAACGGGATGACTTGGTCGCGCGCGGTCTTCACAGATACGTGCGCATCGTCGATACGGACGTGTGGGATTTCGTAGAAGTTGATTCGGGTGTGCGTGCACACCGGGATCAACGCGTATCCGTGAACATCGCCCCGTATCCGTACTTTCTAGAATGTATCCTAACTTTGTGTACACACGTCGAATCGAGACGAAACTTGCGACATCGGACTCGTAGCAATACGCTGGTCCTGTGGGTCAAGTTTGGTTTGATTCTGAGAACGTTGACGAAATCGCGTGTCGTGGGTCCCACAGGCCCCGCTCGACGGGCGATTTTGTGATCGGCTCATCGGAATCCAATTCTGGAAGTTCCGTTGGGTTCGTATCATCATTCCTGATCTGTTGACACTAAGTTTGGTGAATTTGGAGACCTTTGACCCTGACACATTTTTCGGTGCAAAGTGGGCCCGCATGTGGATCCCGTTTTGACCCGAAACTGCCGTTTCTGTCCTTGTCTCCAAATTGGACTCAAGGACAGACGTTTCTAGCTGATTGATATTTTCTGGATCTGATGGTGATGTTTGTTTCAGCAACCGGAGTACCGCCTGCAATTTCTGCCGAAGTCAGAATTACAAACCGAACCGGAACCACAAGCAAGTGTACCTTGCCAAAACTTGCAGCTTTGCTACCTATCTCCTGGACTTAGTTATACATCAGTGGGCAAGTAAAGCTTGCCAATTCTTAGATATTTCTGGTTATAGTATTTTACTTGATTTCTTGTAGATTCATATGTAACTTGTTTAACTGCTCAACCCAGGACACCTGACACTCTTCATGTGACGGAATTGCCTGAGATATACCTGGTGATTCCGTATAGGCTACATTTTCATGTCATTTCCAGTTTACATGCTTAGATTCTAGCCTGACTTATTGCATTAGTTCAAACTTGCGTGACTTGTACCTGATATTTTCTGGAACTGTGACGTGAGATTACATGGGGTGGGGAGAGTATTATCATATCAAGGCTGAATATAATATAATATAAATACTTTTATCTGGCGGTGCCTTAGACTCTGATACAGAGCTTTGGTTCCTTACTGGCTCTTCGAGAAAATACTGCTATGGTTTCTTCAACACTGATCCTGTAGTAGTCAGCCTGAGTATGACTAAAACTCTCACTTGCATATCACTAGCTGGTTTACATATTTACCCTGCTGTTTATTTTATTGCTGCACTGCATTTATTTTGGCTTGTATTTTTTGTACCTTGTTATGTCCCCTGAGGACCTGGAATGGACTATGTCCCCAGGTATAGCTGAAGAGAACTACCCCGAGGTGTACGGTACAGGAGCACTCCTTGGAGCAGAAACCGGAACCGAGGCCGAGATAGTTGCAGAAGACTTCTCCTGAGCACCGGCTTCATACACTCAGTATTTTCATTTCCAGTATTTTATTTTCTGTCTATTTTCTTATTGTAACAGACTGATTCTCGGATTGTTTCCCGAGATAACCTTATTTAATATTGCTTATTTATTTCCATTGTAATATTTCTGGCATTAATCTGTACTGTTCTGTGGATGAGATTAGAAATACCTGAGACTTGTAACATTTTATGGCTAGACTACAGCTTAAGCATGCCCTGATGGATCCAGTAAATTGAGTTGTCCATCGGTGCGTGCTGCTGGCCATTGCGCACGTGCTCAGTCCCTCGTCATTTTGGGACTGGGGCGTAAAAGGTTGCAGCAGCAGTTCAGACTCCTCCACAGCAGAAAAAACCCCTAAAAATCCTTCATACTTAAACTTTTCAAGATCCTCGTCAAGTTTCATGAGTTTGGAGTTCGTTTGGTACTCCGTTTGGCCGTAGTCGCGAAAAAGGTCCCCACCGTAATCGCAATCGCGTAAGTTTTTCAACTTTGTTTCTTTCCCTATTTTTCATGAATAAAACTTTTTGTAAATTTATATTAATTATATATTATGTTTAGAATTATTTCCATGCATTATATCTATATTTTTACATAAAAAACTACCCCAAACCAATGAACAACCTTGACACAGACATGTCGCATCAAGACTAGTTATAGTTCTTTGATAGTTGTTATATTTTACTGAAGTAAATAAATTTCAGAAATTAATGTATATTAATTCCATAATATTTAATGTATTAATTTCTTATTTAATCATATTTGGATGCCAACATGGATGTTGTATGTCAAGGCTACGTGCCAAAGTTGGTTAGAATGACTAGTTGTCGTCCGAAGCAAATAATGGCATACAATACCGATGTTTGGTTATTTTTCATTATTTAGAAATGATTTTAGAATATTAATTATAATTAATTCAGTAATAAATGACGTTGAAATACATGATTAAGAGGTTCCATGCATGTTAGATGAATATGATAACAATGGTGTAAGTTTTGCATCATCGATACGTTCATACGTACATATAAAACTACGTGTAGCCAAACACATGTAAGTTCCTAAAATTATGTATGGTATATCGATGTAAGACACCCTTATAATATATTTTAAGAGTATCATGGCACGTATATCTTGGCACGTTGTTCAATGCTATGCAACTATTGGATTATTGGACAAGAACGTCAATTAAAAGTTGAGGTTATGCAACGATCTTTCGTGTTGTCCTAGAGTAGTTAGCATGTATGGTTATTGATTAGAATATATTTAACATGGCATCTTCGATCTGGTATTCTTCCAGCAAAGGACGTCGGACAGACAACATTGCAGCCACAGACAGCAGACAAGTGTACCTTGCCATGATGTATCACAGTTTCTTGCCTTAATTATCTTATTTAGTTATTTTAGTTATTTGATATGGTTGATGTGTGTGTTTACCCTAGGGTCGTGAGATGTTGCTTAGCATCCGAACAAGATTTGGGTGTCGATGCCGTACGCGGAGTCGAGTAACGTCACTTAGAGAGTTAATACCACAATCCTATTTCACGTGCTTGTATCCTTACACGTCAGACCATAGGACACTTGACACTATTTCATGTGACAGAATCCTTTTTGAGGTATTCATGGTAATTCTGTATAGGATTACAGGACTCGTGATATGAGACTTGCATATTATATATATATATATATATAAATATATATATATATAAATATATATATATATAAATATATATATATATATATATATATATATATATATATATCATTATGACTTGTTGTACTAGCTAGAGGTCATGATCTTGCGTGTTTTGGACATGAGACGTCGTGAACATGAGACGTAAGGTCACATTGGATGGGGAGATACACACCATACTACAGGGTGATTAGGTTTATATATATATATATATATATATATATATATATATATATATATATATATATATATATATATATATATATATATATATACACTATGTTACTGGAGGTGCCTTAGACTCTATCCTAGATCTTTGGCACATTTACTGGCCCTACGAGATATTACTTACTGCTATGGGCTCCCCGATACTGAGTCTATAGTAGTTTCAGCCTGAGTACGAGTGATGTTCTCATGTGCATATCACTTAGATGGTTACAGTAGTTTACACTTTAGTATATAGAATTATACTGTTTTACATTGGCATATTGTTTCTTGTGCCTTGTTACGTCCCTCTGAGGACCTGGTCCCTTGCCAGTTTTACAGCATAGACCGTTGTGGAGCCTGTCTGGATCGAGTTGCTGATTTGGGTTGCTTTGCCATATGGGCATTGGTACTAGGTACTTATAATATTTCTACCAAAGTTATTCTATTTATTTATATTATTGATTCATCTACTGATGTAGCCTAGTTTTTATAGACTCATATTTCTTTCTCGAATATAGCACATATAACTCATTCTTGTTGTATTTAGTTCATTGTAGATTGAGGCATAGATATTTATATCTACTGGATTATCTAGATAGTGACCATTATAATACAGCTTTTACGTATTCGAGTCAGACCAGAGTCTGGTCGAATGTGTAGCTCGCATGTTACATATTCATAGTTCTACGTATTTTGGGACTAGGTCGTGACATATTTTTGTAGTGGCCCATGCGGATTCTGATTAAATCGTTTCAGTTGCATTATTATACCGAGCGAGCCTGCGTTAGGATAAGTTTGTTATGATCTTAATCCACAATTGCTATTGGAAGTTCCTTTGAATTCTAATTTTGTCCTTGAACCTCAAAATTATATTCATTCATACTTCCTTTGAACTCTTATTCATTGATTCTCGTCTTTCCCTATCTCGGAGAGATGAACACTCATGCGCGGTGAGTTTTTCAGAAGATTCTCGTCAAGACGAAGAAGACATATTTGGTAGAATATTTGTAAGAAGAGGGGTACTTTAGTAGGAAAGATTATGGTAGATAATTTCTAGATATTAGAGTTAGATTAGATTAAAGGCATGAGAATTGACATTAGCAGTAGGAGCCTAAAATAAGGACTCTATCAATTGCCATAGATTAGAAGTGATGGGTTACTATTAGATAAACCTTTTGGACGAATGTGAGTTATTTTATGTGGGGGTATAATATTGTATTTTAATGAGATAGTTTGATCTAAGGTGGGTAGGCTTCTCGACTAGCAAATTTGGTTTAGAGGTTATACAATTGATGAAGATGAGAATTGTCAAATTCTGGTGCTTTAAGTCTTAAACTTCTATGTGATTTGAAATAAAAATTTAAATGAATATCGGACTATGATAATGTTGAATTTGTTGAGGATAATCAATTTATCAATATTAGAAAAATTTAACTAGATGTGAATTTAATTTTTTAAATTTTTTGAAGATTGAATTCAAATTTTTAGATTTTGAGGTTAAATGAAAGATAGATTGGTTGGATTGAAGATGACTAGCAGCCCTCGAAAATTTTTTGTTAGTTGCAAATAAATAGAATTGATTATTGTGTTAATTAAAATTTAAAATTTTAAAGAAGGATGCGGAGATCATCATAAGACTGAACTTGGACTTTAAATTGGAGGATTTTGGGACATGATAGTTGGTGAATTCAATTTTGATAATTTTGTAAAGTTAATTGTTATCGTCTTAGTAATTGGAAAACAAAATGGAGGAGTAAGTTTGATAGAACCAATTTTGGAATTAAAATTTTAAATGAGAATATTTTAAAGTCTGTAATTGGATTCAAATTTTAAGAATAGATGGAATTAAATTAAATTTTGAGATTTTGAAGAGATAAAGATGTATTAAAAAATATAAATTTTGAGGATTTGATTTGATCTTAAGAGATTGACTAGGATTAGATATGCCATATACCAATTTTTGTTGGGTAGATATATGATTGGTAGATTTAAAGATAGAGGATAAATTAATTAAGTATGGGTATTATGGATTCAAAAAATATATTCAATAATTGGAGGGATTGAGGGGAAGACTATCTTAAGAATTGAATTTAAAATTTTGAAGTTTGACTAACTTTGAGGATGGAATTTAAAAGGTATTATGTGGTAATATTAAAATATTAATTTTTGGAAAGATTATGATATTCTAGATTTAAATTTTCTTTGAATTTGAAGGGTCAAACTCTAGAAGAGTAAATCTTTGAAATTTACATTTGGAATATAGAATTTTGAGGATTTGATTTAAAATTTTGAGTATTGGATTATTAATTTATAATTTTGAGAAATTTAAGAAGATTTACATTATAGTCCATGGACTACAAGATGTCGATATAAAATATATATTTTTTAATTGTTTTGAAGATTGAAATTAAACTCAAGTTTTGAAAATGTTGAGGACTTGGAATCTCATGGATTAATTGTTGAAGAGATAAAGAAATTTGATCGAGTAGAAGAATGATAATTTTAAAAGTGAGAATTAAATTTAATTTAAATTTGAGTAGTTTAATTCTTGTAGGGGTTAAATTTTTGGGACTTAAATTTTATTTTAAGTATGAAAAATGAAGTTAATATTGAGGACTTTGCAAAATCACAATAAAGGATTTGACCCCATTGGAAAAAAAATGTATTATTAAAAATCTTAAATTGTGAGGACGCAATTCTTTTAAGGTGGGTAGATTGTAAGCCCCCTCATTTTAAAATTAGGGTAATTTGGTACTTTTTAATTTATTTTATTTTATTTAATATTTTAAATTATTAATTTATAAAATCATTTTTTATATATGATAATTTGTCCTGGCATGGATATTTGGAGCAATGCAAAACATTTTTCCTTCCAAAAAAATTTATATTATTAATCTTGATTGTACCTAATATATTTGGAATATGGATGTTGCATTTGTTTGATCTCCCCCATGCTCCAAAAATATTGACAAACATCTAGAACCACGGTTACTGTAAAACTTTTTCCTTTTGACTAGAACTTGACCCAAACCAAACCCAAACACATGTAGGCATGTAGTGCACCCAAATACCCCCATATATATATATATATATAATATTTAAATTAACTAATTTATATTTATAGAAATTTTATTTATATAAAGTACCATATATGTCATCATAGTTGGCCTAAGTACCTAACTACCCAATATCCTAACCAACCAAATCTCAATCCTAACAAACACCCTCCACACATTTTTCCTATTTCACAACACATCACACAAATAAAATATATCCACAAAATCTGAACAAATCAATTAAAGATATAAATCCCACATTTCCAAATTAGGAAACCCCTAGTTTGTTGCATATTTCTATCTTTGGATCAAACCAAATCCTAAGTGAATATTTTTGTGACAATCCCCTAATTTAAATTTCAACCCCTTACCATATTAAAACTCCAAAAAATCCTATCAACATATTTTTAAATATTAAATCAAATCCTAACCACCCACCTTGTCACGTCCAGTCCCAAATTACCAAGGGACTAGCCATGTGGCATTGGCCAGCAGCACAACTCCAATGGGTAACCCAATTTAATGGACCCGTTAGAGTGAACTTAAGCTTTAATAAAATAAAAGTCAGCCCCATCTATCATTGTATAATTCTAGTCTCATCCACAAAAAGCAATCACAATATAATATGATAGACCAGTCAAGATAATAGATAAAAAGAAAATACTCCATCATCAAGTCCACATAAGTAGTGTCTCGTGGAACAACCCGTCATAATAAATAAAAGAGAATAACACCAAATACATATGTCCATAAGTCCAAGTCTAAATATGAAATAACACTAAGCATAAATAAATAAATAACTAAGTAAGTAACTGAGTACTCAGGAGAAATCCCCTGGCACAATCTCGTCCTCTGGTGCCAGTACCGCTCCAACGTCAGCTCTTGTCCCGTAAATCTTGGGGTAATCTTCCTCTGTTATACCTGGGGACATAATCTGGATCCAGGTCCTCAGGGGACATAGCAAGGTACAAGAATAACTCAAAGCCGAAGTACAGTAAATAAAATATGAGTGCTCAGGGTATCTAACATAATCCATCTATGTGTATGCAAGTGAAAACGTACTCGTCCGTTAAACTACCAGTTTCATACATATACTAAGGTACTAGAGATAGTAGTAATAATAGTAGTAAGTATGTACAAGCCCCGTTAAGGTACCTATAGTACTATAATACTAGTAGAGTTTGGTAGCCCAGCGGTACGGTAAGTTCTTCCCAACCCATGTATCTCACGCCTCAAGTCACGAAACACAAGACAATCACTATCTATGTCTCAAGTCCAAGTGTAAATACCATCATGTCAACTAGCACATATCTCAAGTCCTGTCCTAAAATAGAAGCCAAAATCCTCGAATATCTCAAGTGAGGCTTCTGTACATAAAAGTCGTATATAGTGTCATAAGATAATTAGTGCAAGTATTGCACTTATACGGTATACGATGACAATGCAATCTAACAATACCTGACTCCGCGCACGAAAGTCGACACCCGAATACAAACTTAAAATTGCAGTTAAAATTTAGCATAATTTACTGAGGCCAACGCAAGGTACACTTGCCTGGATTCTGGATATAGTGAGGTCCAAGTAGCGAGCTCAATGCGTCAACTGCTCTCGAAAAGGTGGAATACGTACGAACGTATCCGGATGCTGCAACAGAAATCACCAATGTTTTCAAAACATAAGAAATAATTAGAATTGACTATCCATAAGTCCAATTTGGACACAGGAACAAAAATAATATTTTTGGGTCAAAGCGGTGTCCAATTGTGGTCCACTTTGCACCGTAAAATATGTCAAAGATAAAGTTCTCCAAATTTAACAAACTTAGTGTTCACAAGTCCAGAATGATGCCACAAACTCAATGGAGTATCCAAAATTGGATTTTGGTGAGTCGGTCACGAAATCACCCGTCAAGTGGAACCGTGGGGCCCGCAAAATGGTGTTTCGTCAACGTTCTCAGAATCGAACCAAACTTGGATCATAGGACCAGCATAACGCTGCAAATCCGATGGCATAAGTTTTGTTGCAAAATAACAAGTATACACGAAGTTATGACAAGGTGTCGGAATTGGCCGATACAGTATTTTTTTACGGATACACGTTGATTTCGGTATGCACGCACATCCAAATAAAGTTCTGCAAAATCCTACATGTTCGCGTTGACGATACGCACCTTTTGGTGAAATTCTCACGTGACAAAGTTGCCTCGTTTGGCGGAACGCAACCCGTATGGAGAAATTTTAGATTTTCGAAATTAAATTTTTGACAGTTTTCAGCATTAAATTAATCACAGAATAAATCAAATTTAGAGAAAGTATTTAAAGGGATTAAAACTAGGTTATGTTGTCTAGAAGTCTGTTCAAGTAAAATTTTAGCATCACATGTCATTTTGGAGATAACGGGACTTAAACACATGTACCTGGAACAGTTTATGTTCCTAAAAACTCTATCAATTTTTCATGTTTTGTGTCTCGATTTGCGATTGATACAGAGCATGATAAACTAAATTATTTGGAAAGGATTCATGACGGTTATGCAATCTTCACGTACGATTTGATAGTTCATTGTTTGGTAACCTATGTAGGGAGAAAAGGAGATGGGAAGAAGGGTACCTCGAGTGCTCTGCTACTCGCGATTCGGGTGCGGGTCTGTTTGCGGCGGTGCGCGGTGGCGATCGACGGCGTCAGGCGACGGTGGAGGTATTCGTCTGGGAGCAGGGGAAGGGTGGCTGGTGGTGGTCTGATGGTAATGGTATAAATGGAGCGAAGGGGGGGTTTCGGTAGATGAACAGAGCGGTCGGGGGGAGGGGGGTTCGGGTTTGGGTTTGGGTTTCGGGTTTGGGGTTGAGTTTATTATTTTTATTTCTTATTATTTTATATTACCACATATATATATATATATATATATATATATATATATATATATATATATATATATATAGCCATCTATAAATAGATTTGTACCTAAAATAATTTTCAGAAAAAATCTATAATACTTTAATAATAGTTGTACACCCAAAAATATATTTTTTGTGAAATATTTATAATTAATAAATATACATAAATATCTATCCATGAATTTTATATTTTTTTAATTAGCTAAAAATAATAAAAATTATCCCTTAATCTTAATAATTACATAATACCAATAATAAAAATAATAAAATCTAAAATTTAAAACCAGGGGGTTTACACACCTATTTAAACTACATATATTTATCAACTCCCCAACGCTTAAACCTAATTATTAGGTTCGGCCCCCCTTTTTTCTCTCTCTCACAAAAAAACTCCTTCCTCACATTTTATCCCACTTCTACTTCTTTTTCTCTTCCTCTCTCCTTCCCCACAGGTCACAACTCCACAAAAATACCAACCAAATCCTATTTTGGCCAAATATTGGCTACTAGTTGCAGCAGCATTTCAGACCTCTACACAGTAGCAAAAGACCCTAAAAATCCTATATTTATATCATACTTAAATTTCCTAAGAGCCTCGTCAAGTTTTGTGAGGTTTGGAGTTCGTTTGGTATTCCGTTTGGTCATAGTCGCGAAAAAGGTTCCCGCCGTAATCGCAATCGGGTAAGTTTTCCAACTTTATTTTTTTCCTATTTTTTCATGAATAAACCTTTTGTAAATTTATATTAATGATAGATGATTTTTAGAATTAGTTATATGCATTAGATCTATATTTTTACTTAAAAAAAACTACCCCAAACCAATGAACAACCTTCACACGGACACGTCGCATCAAGACTAGTTATAGTTCTTTGATAGTTGTTATATTTTACAGAAGTAAATAAATTCTATAAATTAATGTATATTAATTTCAAAATATTTAATTCATTAATTTCTTATTTAATCATATTTGGATTCCAACATGGAGGTTGTATTTCAAGGCTACGTGCCAAAGTTTGTTAGAATGATTAGTTTGTCGCCCAAAGCAAATAATGGCATGCAATGCCGATGTTTGGTTAATTTTAGTTATTTAGAAATAATTTTAGAATATTAATTATGATTAATTCAGTAATAAATAATGTTTAAATACATGATTAATAGGTTCCATGCATGTTAGATGAATAGGAATACCAATGGTGCAAGTTTTGCAACATTGATACGTTCATACGTACATATAGAACTACGTATAGCCAAACACATGTAAGTTCCTATAAGTACGTGTGATATGTCGATGTAACCCACCCTCACAACGTATTTTGAGAGTGTCATGTCATGTGTATCTTGGCACGTTGTTCAATGCTACGCAACTATTGGATTGTTGGACAAGAACGTCAACTGAAAGTTGAGGTTGTTCAACGTTCTTTCGTGTTGTCCTAGAGTAGTTAGCGTGTATGGTTATTGATTAGAATATATTTAACATGGCATCTTGGATCTGCTATTCTTCCAGCAGAGGATGTTGGACAGACAGCATCGCAGCCACAGACAGCAGGCAAGTGTACCATGCCATGATGTATCACAGTTCATTGCCTTAATTATCTTATTTTGTTATTATAGTTATTTGATATGGTTGATGAGTGTGTTTATCCTAGGTCCATGAGACATTGCTTAGCACCCGAAAAATATTCGGGTATCGATGCAGTATGCGAAGTCAAGTAATGTCACTTTGAGAGTTAATACCACAATCCCATTTTACGTGCTTGTATCCTTGCACGTCAGACCGTATGACACTTGACACTACTTCATGTGACAGAATCCTTCTTGAGGTATTCATGGTTATTCTGTATAGGATTACATGACTCGTGATATGAGACTAAAATATTTTATATATATATATGACTCGTTGTATTAGCTAGAGGTCCTGATCTTGCGTATTATGGACATGTGACATCGTGGACATGAGACGTAAGGTTATATTGGGTGGGGAGAGACATACCATACTACAGGCTGATTATGTTTATATATATATATATATATATATATATATATATACTATGTTATTGGAGGTGCCTTAGACTCTGTCCCAGATCTTTGGCACATTTACTGGCCCTACGAGATATTACTTGCTGTTATGGGCTCCCCGACACAAAGCCTGTAGTGGTTTCAGCCTGAGTACGAGTGATGTTCTCATGTGCATATCACTTAGATGGTTACAGTAGTTTATCCTTGAGTATGTTGTATTATACTGTTTTACTTTAGCATATTTTTTCTTGTACCTTGTTACGTCCCTCTGAGTACCTGGTCCATTGCCAGTTATGCATCATAAACCATTGTGGAGCCTGCCTGGAGTTGCTAATTTTGGTTGCTTTACCATGTGGGCATTGGTACCAGGTACCTATATCATTTCTACCATAGTTATGCTATTCATTTATATTATTGATTCATCTGTTGTTGTAGCCTAGTTTTTATAGACTCATATTTCTTTCTCGAGTTCATTCGAGCTTGTGTGTTTCTGGGCGACCGACTTTAGCACATGTAGCTCATTCTTGTTGTATTTTTTTATTGTGGATTGAGGCATAGATATTTATATTTACTGGATTATCTAGATAGTGACCATTATAATACAACTTATACATATTCAAGTTGGACCAGAGTCTGGTCGAATGTGTAGTCGGCCAGTTTGCTTAAAAGTGCTAGTTTGCACAAATGCCGAACTGCAGTGCGATTGATAGTTTGCCTTAAAGTGCCAGTTTGCACAAATGTCGCATTGCAATGATCAATGTCTTAAAGTGCCTATTTGCACAAATGTCTCATTATTTTTATTGATTTGTTTGTTGCTTGTTTGATTTGTTTGTTGATTGATTTGTTTGATTTTTGTGTTGATTGTTTGATTTGTTTGTTGATTGTTTGATTTAATTTTATATTTAGAATAGATAATAACATGATAAGAACAAATGTTTACTAATGTGGAAGCTTCAAACTATTTTTGATGTAGCCCAGGTTATTTCTAACCTTGCAAAGAAAGTAGTTAATCTTTTGCATTATAGTAAAATATTTTGGACTTATTTCTTTAATTTTTTTATTTGTTCAGTTCAATCTTTTATGAAAACGGACACTGGAAATTCAAATACATGCATCCTCAATCTTTTGCTTTTTTGTTGTTCTAATCTTATTTACGATTCTTTATATGATTCTGATTTGCCAGAATTTAGGTAGGATTTAAATTCATTCATATTGTCAATGGAGGTGTAAACTCACTGAGATTAGAGATATGTTAACTTATCTTTAAAGAATTATAGGATACAATTATTTTAATGAGATGGCATACATGTCATTGATTAGAAATCAATGGAGGTGTATACTCACTGAGATTAGAGATATATTATCATATCAGCATGTATTGTGTACTGCATCTATCACTTAAATTTTCCTCTTAATGTTGGTGATTTTTTTGAGGACTTGTTGCAATAATCTGGCATTTGAAGTTTAATTTACGTACTCTCCAGCACTTGGGAATTTAGGAGAATTCTATATACAAGGCTTCAAAGTTTTACAAATTTGGAAGTCTTCAAATTAGTTCTTACATCCAACAACTATTACTGCATTTGAAATTTCATATCACAAGGTTCCATTGGATGTTTGATTTATTGATTTGTTGGTTGATTGTTTGATTTGTTTGTTGATTGCTTGATTTTATTGATTTGTTGATTGTTTGATTTGTTTGTTGATTGCTTGATTTCTTTTTTAATTACAACAGATAATAACATGATAAAAATAGATATTTACTAACGATAAGAACAAATATTTACTAATGATAAGAACAGATGCTTACACAAGATTTTTTTTTCATACAATTAGATAATAACATGATTTATTGTTTACAAAACTATTATCTTATATGATATTTACTATTAATAGGTCATTTATTGCTTCAAATAATTCAAGTTCATGGCATCAACACCATACTCCATGCAATGTCCGTTTTCTTATCTTTATTTTCATTTGTTGAGTTTGTTTTAGAATTTGAAATATATTTGTTTTCATATTTATTTTAGATGTCAAAAGAAGCGGAGCCTATTGAGCTTGAGGTTGGGGGTGTGGGAGGGACAAGTTCCTAAGTCACAAATGACCCCGTCACTGCTAATCCTAAACTCAAGTTAAAAACCAAGTGAATTGGTAAAAGAAGAGCTATTTATTGGGATGATTTAAAATAATTTCTTGAGAATGGGCACCCGAAAGCGGAGTGTAAACATTGCAAAAAATAATATTAATGTCACACCGTAATTAATGGGTCCACCTTAGTTAGAAATCATTAGCTTATATGCCCTCTTAATCCAAAGCACAAAGGTCCTTCTCAATCTATATTGAATATGCAATGTATTGGGAAAGACAAGTCAACTCTCACTTAGTTGGCAATTTAATCAAGAAGATATAGGAAGGCATTGGCTTATATGCTAATTGTCGATGAGCTACCTTTTCGGTTTGTTGAAAGTGAGGGCTTCAAACGCTTTGTTTCTAGTACATGTCCTATGTTTGGTATACCGTCGAGATGGATCGTTGCACGATATTGTTTCAATCTTTACACAAATGAGAAGACTAAGTTAAAGGCTTATTTCAAGGAGTCCAATCAACGATTTTGTCTTACGACGGACATATGGACAATTATTCAAAAGATAAACTATATGTGTCTAACGACACATTACTTTACTGATGACTGAGAATTAAAGAAAAATATTATCAACTTTTGTCCTATTTTTAGTCACAATGGTGAAGCTATTCGTAGGGAAGTAGAGTCATGTTTGATTGAGTGGGGCATTGACAAGATTTTTACAGTCACCGTTGATAATACAAGCTCTAATAACGTTGTTATTACTTATCTAAGCAAAAAGTTTGCACAACGGGAAAATAGTATTCTTTAATGCAAGTATTTACACATGTGTTTCATTGCACATATTATCAACCTAGTTGTTGTAGACGGATTAAAAATGATGTCTTCTTCAGTTTCTCATGTTCGAAGAGCTATTAGCTATGTGAGACAATCTCCTTCACGGTTTCAAAAGTTCAAAGATTGTGCACAAAATTGAAAAAATAGAAAGCAAAAAACTATTGTGTCTTGATGTAAGCACTTGTTGGAATTCAACGTATTTGATGTTGGACACGGCTGAAAATTTTCAAAGAGCGTTTGAGAGATTTCAAGATAAAGATCTCTTATTCAAGAGAGAACTTGAGGGTGAGAATTTGTTTCCAAACGAAGAGGATTGGATGAATGTTAGAAGATTGTGTACATTTTTAGAACATTTCTATGAATTCACTTTACGTGTATCAAACTTTTTGTATGTCGCTCCCAACAATTTTTTTGAAGAGATTGATTTTCTCTTGAAGAATGCTAAGAGTAACAATGACTTTGAGTTGTCTATGATGTCAGATAAAATGAGAGAAAAATATGATAAGTATTGGGGGGACATTGAGAAGATGAATATGGTTGTCTTCATTCCGCCACTTTTTGATCCACGACAAAAGTTTACATATATGAAATGGTGTCTATATCAACTCTATGTTACATTAAAGGGTGATACCATGATAGAGAAGATAAAAATGGTGGCTTATTCCATGTTTCAAGAGTACAAAAATTTGTATGCACCGATAGGTTCTTCTACAACTAATGAAATTACTGAATCTCCTGTCAACGAAGAACGTCCAATTTTTATCTTGAAAAGTATGATGAAGGCTCAATATAAAAATCATAAAATAAAAACCGGTGGTAATGATGCAAAATATGAGTTGGATCGCTATCTTGTCGAGCCTACGGAAGCCGATGAAGATGAGAATCCAAATTTTGATCTCTTGGCTTGGTGGAAGATCAATTCTCCTCGTTTTCCTATTCTTTCAAGAATGGTTCGTGATGTCTTGGCTGTTTGATATCTACGGTAGCTTCGGAGAGTGCATTTAGTACCAATGATTGGGTGCTTGATGCATTTAGGAGCTCTTTAACTCCTAAAATTGCTCAAGGTCTTATTTCTTCTCAAGATTGGTTTAGGACTGGTTCAGATCAATCTATTGTTACTAATCTTGAAGAGAAATTGGAATCCCTAGATACACTTGAAAGAGGTATAATTTTAGATAATGAGTTTGACCTTATAATATTGTTTTATAGTTTTTACTTAATTACTTATATTAATTATTTTTTCTTTTGTGTTATCTTTTTTTACTTGCATAGATTTAAGTCAATTGACTACAGTGGGATCAACCTCGAGCGATATTTGAAGATTTTTTCTGGACTGACTGGTTTTGGGTTATGTAATTATTAAACACTATCATTGCATTGTGCTGATGTGTACTGCACTTCTGGACAATTTATTTTGGTTTCAGTTTGGAGTATTTTGGACTGTAATTATTGACAGTGTGTGCACTATATATACACTATACAGTGCAGTAGTCAGTAGTGCAGTACATGCCCACTTTTGGACAGTTTGGTTTCAGTTTGGACTGTCACTTTGGACTCTTTGGACTATAATTTATTGGCAATGTGTGCACTATATATACACTATACAGACATATACTACAATGCACTATATATACATCATTGGAAATAGAAAGGTGATAATGGTTTACTCTTTATTTGATATCAGTCATTTACTTATTTTATTTCATTATAAGTTGCTAACAAATATGTGAAGAAATTGGCGATGATGATATGGCAATAAACATCAAACAAATACTATATTGAATCTATTTATGATGCACAAATTGCCGATTTGAGACTTCAAAATTCAAATCCACTTGCTTATTATGTTGGATTCTAGGTACTTAAGAATGGGGTTGATGTGCAATTGCATAGGAATGCTTCGAGCCTTTAAAGTTGGTATTAGTAAGACCAAATCAGACAATTGCTTCTTTCCATAAATCTCAGGTTCAACCTTTGCATTCTTATCATATGCTCTTTTTTACTTATTTTAGTAACATTTATTTTTTATTTCATTAATAACCAAAAAATTGGTTATCAGTTCGGGGTTGGGGTTCTGTTCAGGCTTGAAAATTTTGGTTTTGTCCACGCTTGAAATTTTTTTGGTTCTGTTCACAGTTGAAATTTTTTTGGTTCTGTCCACGCTTACAATCAATGATGTTCCTGATTCTCAAATTTGTGCTTCTTTCTACATGCTAAACTTCAAGATTCTCAATGTGTGCTAAGTCATCCACTTTCTCAGTGTTTTACTAATTGGACCTTTCTTTTTGCATATAAAGAGGTGTTGAGTATGCACTTACAATCAGTGATGTTCCTGTAGCTGCTCATCATCTCCTTTCATTAATCAAATAGGTAAAGGCTCAAAACAGTTGTAAGAAGATTGTACTTGTCAGTATGTTTTGCTTCTTTCTAACTGTTCATGTTTGTGAAGATTGATAGTAGCCCATAAATCTAAATAGCTACTGTTAATGCAGGAAAATCTATACTAGTTATGTAGTTATGTTCATGCATTTAGTTTCACATTGATGCTATCTTATTTTTCCACATACTGATAATTTCATGTTTCATGTTTCATTTGATTGTTTCATGTCTCTATCAACAAACACACCTCAAGTATGCAGCAAGTCTAGTTATTGTTTGTCCTAGATTTTTCATCATCAGGCATTCATCATAAGTAATGTTTTATAATAGGTAAAAGTAGCATATTGTCTCTATCCTTTTTTTCTCTAAATTGTTCATCAGTCTAGTTATCATATTTTAAAATACTTACTTTTTCTTGTAAATTGTTCATCACCAGTGTATTAACTCTATCCTATCCTGAGATTCTCATGCAACTTTACCTTCCCCACTTAACAGCTTTTTAAGATGGAGTGGCTTAGACAAGCGAGGACTCAAAATGTCCATATTTCTATACTGCAAACTGGAAAAGGAGTGGGTTACACCATTTGTGATGTTTGGCAAGGAAAGTCTGTAAACCCCCTGAATTTTCAAATTATTAAATCTTGGATTTTTTCCAATTTTCTGGAATTTTCTGGGAATTTTCTGTAATTAAAATCAGGATTTTTAATTACTAAATGATTTTTAATTGTTAATAAATAATATTAAAATATTATGGAAATAATATTTTTGGGTGTAAAATAGAAAATTGGACTTAGGGTAATTTTTCGGGATTTTTCTGGACCTCAGAACTGTTTTTAAATACCTAAAAATAATTTTCTAATTAATTAATTAAATTAACTGTTTTATTTTTATTATTTATATTATTTTTAATTTTAATTTTATTTCTTCTGGGCCGGCCCGGCCCAGTGGGCCGAAGCCCAGCCCAGCCCATCCGCCCGTTCTTGCCGGGTCGGGTCGGGTCAGACCCGACCCGCGAGCCACCCGCCCGACCCGCTGCGACCCTCTCCCCCTGCGACCGGGTTCTCCGGCGGAGCCGCCGCGTCCGGCTCCGCTCCGCCCGCCACGTCCTCCGGCGACCTCGCCCACGACGCCACGACCACCTCCTCCGCCTTCTACGCCGCTCCACCGGCCGCCTCAGCCTCCGCTCTCCCTATTTAAACCCTAACCCCCCAAGCCCTCCGGCCACCGATCTCC
Source organism: Iris macrosiphon (assembly GCA_036927795.1). Taxonomy (NCBI): domain Eukaryota; kingdom Viridiplantae; phylum Streptophyta; class Magnoliopsida; order Asparagales; family Iridaceae; genus Iris; species Iris macrosiphon. Next base: position 70,683,666 of record JAYESA010000009.1, on the reverse strand, counting down.
CCCCCTCCGCCGTCTTCTCCGGCGAGCTGCTCCCGGCGCGCCTCCTCCAACCTCGCCGACTCGCCCCGTCCTCCGCCTGCCTCCGGCCCCGCTCGACAGCGCCCCGACTCCAGCAGCCGCGGCTCTTCGAGCAGCCGCAGCGCCGCCCTGGGCCGTCCCCGCGCCGTGCTGCCCTCGCCGGCGCCGCACAGCCCTCGGCCGGCCTCCCCCCGCAGCGGCGCCGCCCTCCTCTTGCCGGACCGCCGCCACTCCGCCGTCCAGAGTCCCCAAAACCCTAACCCTATTTCTGCTGTTTTGTGTCGTCGTGTCGGACACGACACGGACACAGTTCGACCCTGTTTTCAGGTCCCCTTCAGGTACGTGTAACTTTTCGCTCGTAGCTCGGATTTCAATTCCGTAAATTGCGTTGTGAAGCCTGTATGACCCTCTCGGTGTCCGGACAAACTGTTCGGGGCATCGCGTCCTGTGGTGATCGCACACCGCGATCCAAAAACAGGAAAAAACCAGACCCTGTTTCACCCCGGAAATGAGTACGTCCCGCCAAAGGGATGACTTGGTCGCGTGCGGTCTTCACAGATACGTACGCATCGTCGATACGGACGTGTGAGTTTTCGTGGAAGCTGATTCGGGTGTGCGTGCACACCGGAATCAACGCGTATCCGCGGACATCGCCCCGTATCCGTCTTTTCTGCAATTCACCCTAACTTCGTGCACACTCGTCAGATCGAGACGAAACTTGCGCCATCGGACTCGTAGCGATACGCTGGTCCTGTGGGTCAAGTTTGGTTCGATTCTGAGAACGTTGACGAAATCGCGTGTCGTGGGCCCCACAGGCCCCGCTTGACGGGCGATTTTGTGTTCGGCTCATCGGAATCCAAATCTGGAAGTTCCGTTGGGTTCGTATCAGCGTTCCTGACCTGTTGACACTAAGTTTGGTGAATTTGGAGACCGTTGACCTGGACACGTTTTTCGGTGCAAAGCGGGCCCAACGGCGGACCCCGTTTTGACCCGAAACTGCCATTTTTGCCCTTGTCTCCAAATTGGACCCAAGGACAGGCGTTTCTAGCTATTTGACATCTTCTGAGCGTGATGGTGATGTTTATTTCAGCTTTTGGACTCATCTCTGGAACTTCCCCTAGAACCAATTAATCGGATCCAAACAACAGGCAAGTACCTGCACTTCAAGTTAATCTTTATGTTGTGATAATTAAATTCCCTGCTCTACTAGTACTCTTGCTGATTACACGTAGTGTTAGAATACTATATTTCATGTCTTGAATATTGGTAGTTCCTGTCTTGTTTTATCATGTTGGGTGGGAGAATACTGAAAGGCATGTAGTTTATCCTGACCCGTGTCGTGAATAATAGCTGTTGGTACACGACTGTCCATCAGCCGGATCTCGATTTTCGTGAATAATAGCCGTCCATGGCGGCCGGTTTAACTTTATAGACCCCTGCATGCCAACTAGGTATTCTAAAAACACAAGTTCACACACATAGCTTCTTGTCTAGTTATGGCTCTTGTTGATTGTTGTAGTTTCATTCCTGTCTCATTTATTTCCTGCTTTTCTCATATTCCTGTTTACAGCATTAACTGTGAGATAATGATGTCCCTCTATGCAATTTTCTCAATATGATATTCAATACTTAATTGTCATAAATATTTAGTTTAATCTTGTTGTGCATTGTGTACTTTGCTCCTTTCCTGACTGGATCTGTTGTTTAGGCGATGATGAGGACTTTGCCCTACCTATTATGATCCCTATGGCGTAGCAGGTGACACAGTTGAGAGGCAGGTTCCCACTCAGGAGATTACCTCCGAGGAGTAGTAGCCAGTTAGCTAGTTTTTCCCTTTTCAGCTCAGTAATCGGGTTTGTCCCCGATTTATCTTCTGTTCATGTATAAACTATGGATCTGTTATCACAATCTGTTTTATAAATCAGCATTCCTATTTCCTATTAATTTCCTTGTCTATTTACTTTATTTGTGGATGAGATAGATAGTTATTGATCCCAGAAAATGACCTAGACAGCGTACTACCGCCGACACTGCGGCGTAGGCTGGACGTGCCCACGTACTCGTGCCCGAATAACCGGGTGCGGGTCGTGACACGTTTTTGTGGTGGCCCATGCAGGTCTAACGACTAAATTGTTCGGTTTCAACTCAGGGACCGAACAGGCCTGCAATAAAGCTAGGATAAGTTTATAGGATCTCATCCACTTGCTTGAATCATTTTTGATATCTGTATCGTATTCGAACTTGCATCTTGCCTTGATTCCTGTGTGCCTCTTATTGGTTATTTTGGATACAGGAAGATGGACCCACAAGCCAGCAACGAGACTCATACAGAAACACCACAGACCGTTGTGATTACCCAAGGAAACGATGTGATACCAGTCGGTGAAGGCCAATCATCACAAGGCAGTCAAGCAAGTCAGCCTGCCTTAATAATCCATCAAGATAGCGTTCCACCCTCGACACAGCCTATTCCACCGATGCCTTCCTTCCCTCCGGGACCGCCTATGGACGAACAGCAGATGTTCCGCATGTTCTACATAATGATGCAAGCCTATCAGAAGGTTCAACAAGAAACTCAGCAAAACCAAGCGGAGAACTTCATCAACAGAATTAGCTCGGAGTCACGGAAGCTAAGCAGTTCAAATGCAATTACCTTCGACGAGGACGTTCTTACTGCAGCGCGACCTGTGGAGTGTACCACAAGGATCGAGTCTAGCCGGAAGCGGCCGTATGCGCCAGCACCAGACCAAGCACAGCAGGAAAGAGCTGCAAAACGACCACAGATGAATCCAACCCAAGGGCAGAACAAACGAGTCCCCATTTGTGGCTTTTGTCAAAAACAAGGTCACATTTGGAAGGATTGTAGAAAGAGGCTTGGTGTCTGTCTATATTGTGGATCAGCAGAACATCGAGTGAAGGACTGTCCCGCTGCTCCAAGAACACGGACAAACTTACGCGATGACCGTGGAGAACGTGCAGACTCTTAGAGTCACTAATGCGCGTAAGTGATTTCTTTTAGCTGCCCCTTCTAGTATTGTTTAGCCGCGCCTATTGGTTCGTGACCTCAGCCCCAACCTAGTAATTTTGAACTTGCTAATAACCTGGTATGCTTTTATATTTAATAACTGTAGAGATTGTAGAGTTTTCTGTTATTTTGCTTATTATGTGAATTTAAATTTTGTACCTCCTTTCATCATCATCTAGCGCACTTAATTTTGATGTACCTTGTTTATGCTGCTATTCTATAGCCTAGTTTTGCAAGCTTACTCTTTATCAAGCTCATTCATGACACGTGTATTATTGGACGCGTACACTAATACAAGTGTCTGTTCAGAATCAGTGTATTACGGTCTGATCAACCTTGGTACATTTTGATTCGCACTTCGCACGACTCCTTTACGTGGATTGAGATACGTAGTGATTAGTAGACAAATATACTTGACCTAGACATGCTGAGCATATCGTATCAGTTACATAACTAAACTAATACGAGCATGCGAATAAATGACTACCAGAATAGAACCTCAATCCATAACCGCCTGACAAATCCTGCTAGAATTCTTTAAACGCCTTGATCCCCATACTTCCGTTCTATCACCCCACCCTTGAACTCTTTATTATTGATCTTCGCCTTCCCTTATTTCGGAAAGACGAAATCTCGTGCTGGTATAAGTTTGATACATAGATAGTACTAGATATGCCACATAGGCCGATCACATACTTGAGGATTAACCTTCCGTAATTGAGGACATATCATATGTGATATGATCGGCGTTGAAGTTCGAGGATTGAATGACATAAGTAAACATATTAAGGAACATTTTCTTAAGGTATATAGTCTTTTGTGATGAAGGGGTAAACTCTAAGTTGGGTAGCAGTGCATTTGTCAACTAGAGAGGAATGTCTTTTGGATTGTGACCGGGTAAGGTTAGATTGGAAGAAGCAAGCCATTCTAATTTTTGAAAATTTAGAGGGGTGACTAAGATGATTAATGAATTGATATCGAGGACCCAATAGTTATATCCTAAGTACATGATCTAAATTTTTTGGAATAATGGAGATAAAATCATCAATTTGAATTTAGAGGATATATAATTCAGACTTGAACATTTGTGGACTACACTTAAAGTATTTTTTTATGCTTTGAATTAAGAATTAAAATCGGTGGTTGGACTACCTAGTTAGATTATTGAGGATGTAAATATAATTTAAAAGGTTGAAACATACAAAAAATTGTTGGACTCGAATCACTTCTAGAGGAATTATGATAATTATAATCGTGAGGCAAAGTCATGTGCAAATCTTGAAAATGCTATATGGACTTAATCTAAAATCCGCCTGTGAGAAATTTGAGAAAGTAAGAAGTAATAACCCTAGGTTGAATCTTGATTGGAATAGTAGTCGTCTTAACCTTGAAGTGATTGCAGCGGACAAGGTTAGGATTTAAATTTTCGCAAGGAGACTGCGATTGATGTACGTGAAAGATTTACAGATTATGGCTTAATTTTAAATTTCGAGGACGAAATTTTTGTAAGTTGGGTAGGTTGTAAACCCCCTGAATTTTCAAATTATTAAATCTTGGATTTTTTCCAATTTTCTGGAATTTTCTGGGAATTTTCTGTAATTAAAATCAGGGTTTTTAATTACTAAATGATTTTTAATTGTTAATAAATAATATTAAAATATTATGGAAATAATATTTTTGGGTGTAAAATAGAAAATTGGACTTAGGGTAATTTTTCGGGATTTTTCTGGACCTCAGAACTATTTTTAAATACCTAAAAACAATTTTCTAATTAATTAATTAAATTAACTGTTTTATTTTTATTATTTATATTATTTTTAATTTTAATTTTATTTTTTCTGGGCCGGCCCGGCCCAGTGGGCCGAAGCCCAGCCCAGCCCATCCGCCCGTTCTTGCCGGGTCGGGTCGGGTCAGACCCGACCCGCGAGCCACCCGCCCGACCCGCTGCGACCCTCTCCCCCTGCGACCGGGTTCTCCGGCGGAGCCGCCGCGTCCGGCTCCGCTCCGCCCGCCACGTCCTCCGGCGACCTCGCCCACGACGCCACGACCACCTCCTCCGCCTTCCACGCCGCTCCACCGGCCGCCTCAGCCTCCGCTCTCCCTATTTAAACCCTAACCCCCCAAGCCCTCCGGCCACCGATCTCCCCCCCTCCGCCGTCTTCTCCGGCGAGCTGCTCCCGGCGCGCCTCCTCCAGCCTCGCCGACTCGCCCCGTCCTCCGCCTGCCTCCGGCCCCGCTCGACAGCGCCCCGACTCCAGCAGCCGCGGCTCTTCGAGCAGCCGCAGCGCCGCCCTGGGCCGTCCCCGCGCCGTGCTGCCCTCGCCGGCGCCGCACAGCCCTCGGCCGGCCTCCCCCCGCAGCGGCGCCGCCCTCCTCTTGCCGGACCGCCGCCCCTCCGCCGTCCAGAGTCCCCAAAACCCTAACCCTATTTCTGCTGTTTTGTGTCGTCGTGTCGGACACGACACCGACACAGTTCGACCCTGTTTTCAGGTCCCCTTCAGGTACGTGTAACTTTTCGCTCGTAGCTCGGATTTTAATTCCGTAAATTACGTTGTGAAGCCTGTATGACCCTCTCGGTGTCCGGATAAACTGTTCGGGGCATCGCGTCCTGTGGTGATCGTACACCGCGATCCAAAAACAGGAAAAAACCAGACCCTGTTTCACCCCGGAACTGAGTACATCCCGCCAAACGGGACGACTTGGTCGCGTGCGGTCTTCACAGATACGTACGCATCGTCGATACGGACGTGTGAGTTTTCGTGGAAGCTGATTCGGGTGTGCGTGCACACCGGAATCAACGCGTATCCGCGGACATCGCCCCGTATCCGTCTTTTCTGCAATTCACCCTAACTTCGTGCACACTCGTCAGATCGAGACGAAACTTGCGCCATCGGACTCGTAGCGATACGCTGGTCCTGTGGGTCAAGTTTGGTTCGATTCTGAGAACGTTGACGAAATCGCGTGTCGTGGGCCCCACAGGCCCCGCTTGACGGGCGATTTTGTGTTCGGCTCATCGGAATCCAAATCTGGAAGTTCCGTTGGGTTCGTATCAGCGTTCCTGACCTGTTGACACTAAGTTTGGTGAATTTGGAGACCGTTGACCTGGACACGTTTTTCGGTGCAAAGCGGGCCCAACGGCGGACCCCGTTTTGACCCGAAACTGCCATTTTTGCCCTTGTCTCCAAATTGGACCCAAGGACAGGCGTTTCTAGCTATTTGATATCTTCTGAGCGTGATGGTGATGTTTATTTCAGCTTTTGGACTCATCTCTGGAACTTCCCCTAGAACCAATTAATCGGATCCAAACAACAGGCAAGTACCTGCACTTCAAGTTAATCTTTATGTTGTGATAATTAAATTCCCTGCTCTACTAGTACTCTTGCTGATTACACGTAGTGTTAGAATACTATATTTCATGTCTTGAATATTGGTAGTTCCTGTCTTGTTTTATCATGTTGGGTGGGAGAATACTGAAAGGCATGTAGTTTATCCTGACCCGTGTCGTGAATAATAGCTGTTGGTACACGACTGTCCATCAGCCGGATCTCGATTTTCGTGAATAATAGCCGTCCATGGCGGCCGGTTTAACTTTATAGACCCCTGCATGCCAACTAGGTATTCTAAAAACACAAGTTCACACACATAGCTTCTTGTCTAGTTATGGCTCTTGTTGATTGTTGTAGTTTCATTCCTGTCTCATTTATTTCCTGCTTTTCTCATATTCCTGTTTACAGCATTAACTGTGAGATAATGATGTCCCTCTATGCAATTTTCTCAATATGATATTCAATACTTAATTGTCATAAATATTTAGTTTAATCTTGTTGTGCATTGTGTACTTTGCTCCTTTCCTGACTGGATCTGTTGTTTAGGCGATGATGAGGACTTTGCCCTACCTATTATGATCCCTATGGCGTAGCAGGTGACACAGTTGAGAGGCAGGTTCCCACTCAGGAGATTACCTCCGAGGAGTAGTAGCCAGTTAGCTAGTTTTTCCCTTTTCAGCTCAGTAATCGGGTTTGTCCCCGATTTATCTTCTGTTCATGTATAAACTATGGATCTGTTATCACAATCTGTTTTATAAATCAGCATTCCTATTTCCTGTTAATTTCCTTGTCTATTTACTTTATTTGTGGATGAGATAGATAGTTATTGATCCCAGAAAATGACCTAGACAGCGTACTACCGCCGACACTGCGGCGTAGGCTGGACGTGCCCACGTACTCGTGCCCGAATAACCGGGTGCGGGTCGTGACAAAGTCTTTAAAGTTTTACAAATCTAGAGTTGTGTATATAATGCCCCATTTGTATTGCTGTGAATTGTCTGCATAATTAAGAAAGCTGTGTATATAATAGTTAAGAAAGAAAGAAAGCTGTGTATATTTTGTGCATGATTTTTTATGGATTTTTTGGACAAATGTTTGGCCCAGACCCAGTAACAAAAAATAGCCCTTTGTATCTTTGTATCAGTTTTTAACATCAAAATTTAGAGAATTTTTATGTATATTTAGTGTATGATTTTTTATGGCTTTTTTGGACAATTGTTTGGCCCAAGCCTATTAAATAAAATTGGCCCAACTATCCGGCCCACTACAAAAAATGGCCCAACCGAATAAACTGATATAATTATCTTGGTTCAATTTAGTTCAGTTTCCCTTAAATTTGGTTCATTTTTGATTTAATTTATTTTTATTTCAGTTTAAACGGATAAGCCGAACAAGGGAGTTACACGTCATCCCGTCTGAAGCAGACAACTCTCAGGGAGTTTCGTCCAGATCGGATCGGTGTTAGTGCCCCACCGACCATCCGTAGGAACTAAGATCTTGTGCACAAGTTGTCCGTGAACCAAGTGAAGTCTAAACTAAGTTATAAAACGATGTTGTTCAAGGCAACATAAGCACAAGACAAGTAACATGGCATGATCTATTTTGCATAGTCTTCCTGATCAGTTATTGCATAGTCAAGTGTGTTCTATAAATAGTATAATAATAGAAGAATATGTTCTAACTAGAATTAAAACACAATAAAAAAATATTCTACGCAAACTAGCATGCAACAAGGTAACCGTTCACAAGTTGATTGACAAGCATAAAGTAATCCAAGTCTATTCTATTTTATCTTGACATCATTTAGTTATTATGGTATCGTTTGATCAGAAAAATTAAGAGAGCAAGATTATTAGGTGTGAAAACTTGGAAGAGGATCAATTAATCAAAGTATTTCTACTCACAAGTTGGTGGAGAGAAAAGAAAAGAGGTGCTTCAAGACTCCGCTCGCATGACGCCTACTGCACGATCACCTGCATTACCACAAACAGATGATCAATACCTATACACCTTTTTTTAGCTCGAATTAAAAGCGCAGTTCAATGAACGAAAGTAATAAAATCTATCAAAATAGATCAAGAAATCACAACTCGAAAACTAACTCGAAAGCACGAAAGAAACAATGCGACAACAAAAACTAGGCAAGAAAACTTACAACGGAGAGGTCCCTCTTGACTCTGCCACTTAGTTTATCCTTGGGATAAGGTCCACTGAATATGGGAATCAATTTTGAAGAAGCCAATCTATAACGAGAAAAAGATCTTGATTCAATCTATCCCGATCGAATGATATCGAAAGTATTTCTTAGCCGCGCTTCCCGAATAGGGAGACGGGGCACTACATCCTAACAAACTAATAGGAAGTTTTGTCCTCAAAACTTAGGAATAGGGCCTACAACTATGAAACAATGAAGAAAATGTTTTCTTCATCTCAGACTCAAGATCCCACGTAGACTCTTCGACCGAATGATTTCTCCAAAGAACGCGAATAAAAGGAACTAAACAGCTTTAAAGTAGCTTCTCCTTTCGATCTAAGATCTGTACAGGCTGTTCGACATATGACAAATCCGCCTTCAAGTCTAGTTGACTAAAATCTACTACATGACTCGGATTATACATGTACTTCCTAAGTTGCATAACTAGAAGATATTGTGCACCTCTGATAATGACGGTGGCAGGGCAATCTAATATGCGACTGGGGCGACTCGCTTGAGTATTTCGAACGGGCTGACGAATCTCGGACTTAGCTTCCCATTTTCCCCAAATCTGGTGACTCCTCGCATGGCAGAGACTTTAAAAAATACACGATCGCCTTCTAAGAACTCAAGAGGTCAATGGTGCGTGTCTGAGTAACTCTTCTGACAGCTTTGTGTTACCTTCAGTCGCTTGTGGATCAAACAAATCTTTTAGACAGTTTACTCTACGAGTTCCGGACCAAGAATTTATCGTTCGCCAACTTCATCCCAACATATAGGGGATCAACACTTTCGTCCATACAACGCCTCATACGGCATCATTTGAATGCTGGATTGATAGATATTATTGTATACAAATTTGGCTAACGGTAGATGCATGTCCCAACTTGACTTCAAGTCCAAGGCGTAGAGCCGTAGCAAGTCTTCGAGGATCTGGTTTACCCACTCTATCTGGCTGTCTGTCTGAGGATGGTAGATGGAGCTAAACTTCAACTTCCTTCCCATTGCTGACTGAAGACTCTCCCAAAAGTGTGATAAAAATTGTCCATCTCGGTGGAGACAATAGATATGGGCACACCGTAGAGTCGAACGATCTTATTGAGGTATATCTGCGCCAAACAGTTGACACTCCAAGCAACTTTGATAGAAAGAAAGTGAGCTGACTTGGTGAGTCGATCAACGATGACCCAGACGATATCATTTCTCCGTTGCGTCTTTGGCAAACCAACAATAAAATTCATGGTTATGTGTTCCTATTTCTACTCCGGTATAACAAGATTCTACATCTCCCCGCCCGGCTTCTGGTGTTCGGCCTTTACTCGCTGACAGGCCATGCATTGCGACACAAATAATGCCACGTCCCTCTTCATGCCGTGCCACCAAAACGTCGTACGGAAGTCTCGTTACATCTTTGTGCTTCCTGGGTGTGAAGTGTAACTCACATAGTGGGCTTCAGTAAGAATCTTTTTTTGAGGTTTGCATCGCTAGGAACACATAATCTTCCTTTCACCCGCATCATTCCATCCTCGCTCTCCGCAAAGTCGGTCATCTTTCCTGCTGAGATAAGCTTGCGTATCTTCTTTAGGAATAGGTCGTCCTTCTTAGCAGACTTGACTTTCTCCAATAGGTCTAGTTTGAGGCGTAACTGAGCCAACTGTGCCTATTTGTATCTGATTCGGAGTGTAATGCCCAAACTTTCCAGATCCTTTTTTAGCCTGTGATCTAAGCTCCCTGCAAACACTCGACTCAGTGTATCAGCAACAACGTTGCCCTTGTCTGGTGTATATCTGATCAACAAGTCAAAGTCACTAAGGAGTTAGAGCCAACATCGTTGTTATAAATTCATATCCTTTTGAGTATAGAGATACTTGAGACTTTTATGATCCGTAAAAATTTTATACGGTACGCCATAGAGGTAATGCCGCCATAACTTCAATCGAACACTACGCTGCCAGTTCCAGATCGTATATCGAATAGTTTTCTCATGAGGCTTTAACTGCCTTGATTCATAGGCTATCACCTTGTCTCTTTGCATAAGGATACATCCCAAACATTTTTCTGAAGCGTTGCTATAAATCTGTAAATTATCAGGCCCGTTCGGGAGTATAAGAATCGATACTGAGACGAGGCATCACTTTAGTTCTGCGAATGAAGATTCACAGTCGTCTGACCATGCGAACGTTACTCCCTTCCGAGTGAGATGAGTCAGAGGAGAAGCGATCCTTGAAAAATCCTTGATGAACCTTCTGTAGTAGCCCGCTATACCACGAAAGCTTCGAATTTTGCTGGTTGACTAAGGTCTCTTCCACTCCACGATGGCTTCAAATTTCTTGGGATCGACTGAGACGCCCTCCTCAGAAATGACATTCCCTAGGAGAGATACGATGTCTAACCAGAATTCATACTTACTCAGCTTCGCGTACAACTGATTGTCTCGAAGAGTTTTAAGCACCATCCGCAGGTGTCCTGCTTGTTCTTCTTTACTCTTCGAGTACACTATGATATCGTCTATGAATACCACCATGAACTTATAAAGGAATGGTCGGAACACATGGTTCATCAAATCCATGAATGCGACAGGAGCATTCATCAGTCCGAACCACATGACACAAAGCTCATATTGGCCATAACGGGTACGAAATGCTGACTTCGATACGTCCTCTGGCTTGATGTTCAATTGGTGGTAGCGAGAGCGAATGTCTATCATCGAAAACACCGACGTCCTATCCAATTGATCAAAGAGGTCGTCAATCCTAGACAGGAGATATTTGTTCCGGATGGTGACCTTATTTAGCTCTCGGTAGTCTATGCAGAGCCGTAATGTTCCATCTTTCTTCTTCACAAACAGCATATGCACGCCCTAAGGAGACACCCTAGGACGGATGTACCCACGTACAAGCAGTTCTTGTAGTTGAGATTGTAACTCCTTTAGTTTCGCAGGGGCCTTACAGTATGGCGCTATGAAAATTGGTTGGGTATTTGGGAAGGTATCGATATGAACTCGATTTCTCGGTCGGGTGGCATGCCAGGTAGTGCGTTCGAAAACACATCAGGGAATTCTGCCACAACAGAAGAATACTCGACGTTTCCACAATCATGCCACGTGTCTCGAACCGATCGACGCTAAGTATCCCTCGCATCCAGAGTGTAGCATCCGCCGAGCTAATATCGGAGAAATTACCATGCATGTCTTCGACGCTTTTGTCGCTGAATCACTTACGTAGCATAATTTGGCCTCTCCAGGTAGACGGAAGATGACCCGTTTCTTCACACATTCAATAGTAGCCGAGCAAGCGCCGAGCCAGTCCATCCCCAAGATGATGTCATAATCATAAATATCTAGGACTAACACATTGAGTGCCAGTTTTATTCTTTCGATACAGACATAATCTTCCTGACATACTGAACAAACAGTATTTTTGTGCCCGATGGTGTACTAACACTAATGTCTAGATATAACGGTGCCATCACTATCTTGTTTTTTACGACAAAATTTGCAGATATAAAACTCTGTATAGCACTACATGTAAAATAGCACGCGAGCAGGAATTTTATTGAAAACTAATATACCTGACACAGCAGTGTCCGAAGCGAGGGCTTCTTTTCGTGTCAAAGTGAACACCCAGCCTTAAGCTTGACGACGATCTTGTTGTGGTGCAGCTCGATTTGCTTGAGTCGCTGCAACAAGATTTTGTTGTTGATGGCAGAGCTTAGAGGGGTGTAGACAGTTACTAATCAGATAGGTTGAATCACCACAACGGAGGCATGACCCAATCCTTAGGCGATATTCACTTTGAGTGTGCCCTTGTCTATTACATTAGGTATAATCTATATCTCATCCACAGAACCAATAAAGTGATAAAGGAGATAAATAGTTGAATAATAACTGAATATCAAAGATGAGTATCAAAGTATGATAGTCGGATGGAAACAAATCTACAACAAAATGACTATACTGAAACTACTAAAAGAGAGAAGAGAATTAACTCTAATATAAGATAAATGTCTCTAAAAGAGTAGCAACAAGGATCTCTAAACAGCGGTAATAAAATCACAGATACTCCGAGGGTAAGACCTCCTCAGTCTGATAAGTAGCGTCAGGTCCAGGTCCGTACTCCTGCAGATACTCATGCTCGTCTATATCTGGAAAGGGACCAGGTCCACAGAGAGACGTAACAAGATACATAATAACATGCCAATAAAGTACTGAAAAGTAAACTTCCAATGGGGTCGCCTAACCATCTAAGTGAATGTAGTTTGAGAACAACTTTCTAACACGTGGGCTATCTGGCCAAAAATAGGATTGACATGATTCTCTTGGAGATCCAGGGGCCTACAAAGCATGTCGTCTTTTGAATGCCAGAGGCCGCCTGATAATGTATAATATATAGTGGTCATCACCACCCGTTTCTCCGACGGAGAATTCGGGCGAACAAGGGAAAAGTACAAAGGAGCCCAAACGCCTTACTTATTGTTCTCCCCACCCCATGATCTAAGCATGTCACATCCATGACACGATAAAACCTCTAAATAACTGCCAGGTCTACTAGCATACAAAGTTTCTATCGGCAGTTATCCCTATCCGTCGCACGACCTATACGTACTAGTGGCCAGCCGAATACGCAAGTCCGTGTCCTATATGTGACTCACACTCGTGTAAGAATAGTGTCATGACCAATAAACATAAAATGCCTCATGATAATAGGGTAGTCTCATAAAGTAGGTCCAATGCATATACATAAATAAAAACAGAATACGACGACACCGTCGTTGCACCCAAGTTTCCTTGGACGCATAATTTATATAGCATTTAAAATAAATAAACTAAATAAGCAGAAATAAAATATGCATACATCATATGGAATATAAATAATAGTACAATGGCAAGGTATACTTGTCTGGCAAGAAATGTGTATAGTGCAAGCGTCCAAATGTCAAGGACACAAGATCTGGAACTAAGGCCTCCTAACAAACGTCTCCAGATGCGGTGAAGACGGTGTTGAGTTTGGTGGAAGAATTTAGGGTTAGGGTTTGGGAGAGTTTGGTAGTATATATAGAGATAAAGAGGTGGTGGGGGTCGATTCACACGCGCGGAGGTGGTAATTTAGTGGTTTCAAAAACCACTTATGCTGCTTTTTTTTCTTTCTTTTGTTTTGGTTTTCGGTTTAGGGTGTACTACATGGGATATATATAGATAAAGAGGTCGGTTCCGCGGGGGAAAGAGAAGTTGGTTTTTGCTGCTGCTGCTGTTGTTGATATTTTGCTTAATGGGTTGTGGGTTCAGGCGGGTAGGGTAGAGGCAAAGGGGTTTGGGTTAGATCCAATAGGAATTATATTTTTTTTCTTTTCTTTTCTTTTAATAGAGAAAATAATTAATTAATAATAAAAAATAATACAGTTTTCAGAATTAGGGGTTTTATAATTTGGGCTGGAAATGAGAATTTTATGGAGAATCATATTTTTAGGACTTGGAGCTTTTTCATGACTAAACTTGCTGTTCTGGAACGAAGGAGCTCCATGCGATCTTCTTTGCATGCGGCCTGGACTCCTCGCTCCAAACTCAGCATGCGGCCATCTTGTTGGACGTATGACTGAATCTGCACATGCGCCCCTTGACCAAATCCATGAAACTTGAATGAAAGAAAATTTTCTAAGTTCCTGATTCCATGCGGTCCAGAGGAGCATGCGGCCAAAATTGTTCATGCAGCCCGAGCTATGTATTCCTCTTTTTCCTCTAAATACATGACTCAGTGCCGCCTTGGCACGATTTTCCCTGAATTTATCTTTTCTTCTCTGACACGCTTTATTGGCCAGTCACATTAGTCACTTATCTGACACGCTTTATTGGCTAGTCACTTCAGTCACTGCCTGACCTTGTATTTATTCTTGTCACTCAACCCTTGTCTATGGAGTGGACCTTGCGATGATCCATGCGGCCAGTTTGATCCATGCGGCCAGTTTCTTGCATGCGGCCTATTTTTTGCCTACGGCCAGCTCATCTTCTGCACTTATAGTAGCAATATTTTCATTTGTTATATGTTCTCTTATGGATTATTTACTTTCTTGTGCTTGGCCAAATTAGTTAAATTCATATGATGCATGTTATTTCTAAATTGCTTATAACCTGGATGCTACACTTACCAGAACATGGAATACCATAAATATGGAATGTAATGACACAGTTAACCTGAGAAATCCTGGTACCTGACTTGTACTGAATAAACTTGATCTCTAACTCCAGATACCTGACATGTACTGATAAAACGGATAGTGGCTCGGCGTAGCTCACTCCTGACATGCTAGAATCTCCAGAATTGAAATACTTGTACTGATAAGATAATTTTCATGGTTGATTGCTTGTCCCTGTCCTGATTGTACTTGTCAAGCTATCGTCCAGTCTTGCATCATGTCTAAGGTAGATTCATGAGCACCACGGTCAGGAATCCTTGATAACTTGCCTAAGTTAATAACTAGAATAATTATCTAGAAGCATCTAGAGAGATTTTCTGGCTACATGCGATTCCGATATCCCAGCGACATCAGATTGATTTGGAGCTCTCCGTCGAGAGGGGCACACTTCCAGCACACCGCCGAGTGTTGTAATTTACCAGAAAAATACTTTATACTTAATTAATCTATGTTATGTACTCTTACGTCTGGATAACCTGGATAGTCTGCAGGGCATGTGGCTGTATAGAATCTCAACTGCATTTGTTAGTAACCAGGATTGTGATAACCCTAGTTAGTTAATGGTAGTAAGTTGTAGGTTATGTTTGGCCGTGATTGCATGTTTTCAAGTCTTGTCTTATCTTGGATCATCCAGCTACTAATCCTGAACTGTATTCGTTACTGATTTTCTGAAACTGCTTAAACTGCTTATTTATAAATTGCTCTTATTTATATTTCCTTAGGCTATTGAATGTTTGCATGCTGGTTTTAGTTCCAAAGTTGGATCCCTCGTGGTACTTGCTGTTTATGGGGTCTTACCCCACTAGTTTTGTATGGCCAGATTTTGGAGCAATACCGCAGGATCTCCCGTACTTCCCGCCTCCAGATGGTGAACACCAGGAACATCTGAGGACTTGAGTGGATTTTTTCTTCATCACCCACCTGATCTTGTACTTATACTTTTGAGGCATTTAGCCATCGAGCATGTATTTAGCTCGTGTTTTGATACTTGACATTCTAGCATACGGGCCTACATGTAAAACATATTCTAGACTATAGCTAGAGCTGATCATATAATATTGTACTTTGCTAGTTCTTTATTTTGTGAACTAGCTTCATGATCATCTATGTATGTATAGTTTGAGATGCCTTACTATTATATGTTTGGTGATTATACTTCTTGTAACTTATTGTTTGGTTGAGATTGAGACAATTAGGACTCTTGACCCAGGAATGCCTGTTGGATTGTAGATTAAACCCTCACATGTCTAGACAGTCGTGATCGTATTTCAGGGTATAGAGTATGGTGTACGTAGCGGGCTTTGTCCGCCTCCGCTCTCCAGTATTCTGGTTCTGGGGTGTGACACGGTTTAAGTGGTGGCCCATGCAAGTCTAAAAATTCATAAGTGTGGGGGTTTATCATTGTTTAGATGTTCTCAATCATGCTACTCCTTGATCTCCTCCAGCATCGAATTTGTATCCCAAAAATCTTGATTCAACATCTGCTTTGATTCTCGATCTATCATGTCCTTCCAATTTGATCCTAGTGTTCTCTATCTTTCAGGGATACTGTTCATGGTCCTTCCGATCAACCAGCTAGAGTTTTGTCGGTAGCAGGACAACCACCAGCCGGTCATCATCTTTTTGCGGTTCAGCTGTAACATTCTGAAGCAAAGTCTAGGATTGCTCAAGATGTGGAGCAACAGGTCCAGCCAGAACCACCAGTTGTACTCGCAGTGGCAGTCCCACCCGTACCACCCAATACAGAAAGTGATACACAGGTCCTGATGGGGATCATCATGCAATTACTAGCATCTCAAGAGCGACGGGGTGACACTCTCACCCAGTCCGTACATGAGGCCTTAGAGAGAGGCAGGCATCGTATCCCAACTCAGTAAGCAACTTCAAGCGCCTCCAACCCTCGTATTTTTATGGTACCGAAGATGTGATTGAATCAGATGCGTGCTTCTGTAAACCCCCTCAATTTTATTCTGTAGATAGTTAGAGTAGTTTTGGAAAATTTTGATAGAAGATATTGAGGTTTAGAGTAGAGGATATTTACCTGGAATTTTAATCTAATTAATTTATACCATTGGCACACCCTATCTTTGTCTAATTATTTGGAGCCCATTATCAGCCCATAAATTCTGTACAAATATTGTACTCTCGACTTAACTCGCCAAATTAGGCACTGGACTTTTCTGACTGTTAAAATCAATTTTTGTGTGCTCTAAATTAATTACGCAACATTCCGAAATTCGTAACCCGTATTTAATTCCGTGTCGGACACCTGTGTCGTTACCCTCGATTTTGGGGTACCAACTTAACCCGTTGAGCTGGACCAACTAAAGGGTCCAAGACCGACTCCAAGCTCCCACCATTTTTGATCTTTGCGTCATTTCCAGATTTTGACCCCACGGGCCCCAATTAAATTAACTTCGCGGGACGCGTTATCTTTATTTAAATCGGGACTTACCAACTTTGTAAATTCCATTTTTATCCTAAATTAATCCCAATGCCCTTCAAATTAGACCCGCGCCTAACGCGCAACACCCCCTCACCATGACAATTTTTAAATATATTTTTCTCCGTAATTTTTGCGTTATTTCATGTGTCCATACAAATTCCTGAATTTACGGGGGCTTATTTGCAATTAATAAATTGTTGGCAACATCCCATTGGTCATGATTAATTGAGAGGGTCCCAAAATAGGGTCCCAATCTCAATTCCCTCATTCCCTCATGAAGAAACCCTTCCTATCCATATTAAATCCCATCCACCCATTCTACATGGGATGATCACAACCACCCATTCAAACCTACACAAACCCCTATAAAGTAACATTTCCCCCACCCTCAAGACACACCACCGGCCCTAATCCCAAGAGAAACCACTCTCTCTCCTCCTCCATTTATTTCTCCATGTAAGCTTCTCTCTTCTCTCCCCTCTACATAGGAAACCAAGCCACCACCTCCATATATATTCCATTCTTCTCTTTCTCCTTCCTTCCACCTCCCACTTGAAGCTTCCCCCCGACCTCCGGCCAACGTCGGCCAGTCGACGCCGGCACCGCACCCCGCAGCAGCACCCTCACTGCAGTAGCGCCGGCCACCCTCCACTGCAACCGCGGTCGAGCAGCTTCGCTGCAGCCGCTGGACGTGCGTCCCACCCCGCCGGTGACCGACTGCCACCGCAGCTGGCTGTTCTCCCCGCGAAGCTGTGCAGCACCCTTGCCACCCTGCTACGAGCATCCCGACCGGCGCAGTCTCCCGACCCTGCGGCTGAGCTCACCACCCGGCCGCTGAGCAGACTCTGACCCGAGACTGAGCATCCCATGCCGCTGCACTGTGACCGTCCGACCTTTCCGCCGGCGTAGATCTCCCCCGCAGTGCGACTTCCACCGCCGGCGCATATCCTCCCCGCTGTCCGGCCACACCCACGTCACCACCACCCTCGGATACCTCCGTCGGACGTGCTCCGACGTCACCGTCGAGGTCGACCCTCTCCCCTCTCTTGATTTAATTTCCAGAAATTAATATCATGTTAAATAGGATTTGTTTTATATATGGAAGTGTGGAATGATATCTAGGGTTATGTTGCAATGTGGATGATATACATGATTAGTGTGGGTTTATATTGAGCTATGTGTTTAAGGTTTACATTGTTTGAGATAAAATGAGAATTTATGTGAATGTGGAATTTAAATGACTTGAGGATGGGTTTAATGAGGTTGACATGGTTTAATATTTATGTAGTATAGTGAGCATGTATCTTGTATTATAAAGTTGGTTTTGGATGTTGAAACTAGTGGAAATGAGGGTGAATACAACTTATGAGAAAATAAATACGATATTGGGCATGTGACGATGATTGAATAGGATGATCAAAGACTTGGGGATTCGACTTGTAGTATGTCGGAGAAATGTATTTGTGTTAAGGTGCATTGTGGATTAGGAATGTTTCCTACATGAAGTATTACAATTTAATCAAGATATGGATTCGAGGAAAAGTGAGTGTTTGACCTTTAAATAAATAATCGGGGTCTATGGTACATGATGGAAATTGTAGATTTAATTATGGAGAATTAAATTAAGGAGAGTGTACAGATGACTAGTTGAATTGATGTATTGTACCGATAGTCAACTGTGGTCAACCCCCCTAGTGTCTTGTCCCTGTGAGTCGTAGCAAAGATTGAGTTTGAGTGTAGTTGTGTGTCGTATCCCTGTCTGTCGTGGAACAGATTATTGATTCCTGGTTTGTATCTATCTCTAGGTATTGCCGGACCTGAGGACTTGGACGCAGTACCAGATCCCCGTCATCAGCAGCCGCACGCAGGCAAGTGTACCTTGCCATCCAGTATTTCAGTTTACAGATATTGTTTTCCTTATTGTACATTGTGTGCGTATTTACATTGATGTTCGATATTCCGTGTCCGGTTCACAACTGGGTGTTGTCATTCGACTTAACGTATTAGAATAATTACTGTTGCTTCATAGCACCTCGATGCACGTACCAGAGTACATCGATACCCCAGGACACACTCATACACTGTGTTCGTGCCAGATTCCTGTATCCTGATACTGACATCATGACCAGAGACTGGGACGACCTTAGGGTCGCGTCTGTTGAGTTATTTCCATGTGTTGGGACTTTAGTTAGAGGTTCAGGTTCAACGCACAATCGTTGACCGCTTGGGAAGGGGAAGACAGTTACTAGACGTTTGGGCTACTCTGCACGCGCTTATATATATATAGTATTTTCTAGTGATACCTGTATCTAGTGTAGCTGTTTCACCCATGTGACTCTTTGCCCGGAGCTGCGGTACGTGCCGTGTGTTTCCGTGTCTGGAGCTACGGTTTTATATTAGAAAGCCCACGCGTCGAACATTGTCTTTAAACTGTGTCACACTTGTTTGGTTGTACTAGTTTACCCTGTTATTGCACTTGTACTATCTGTTTACCTGGCATGTTATTTTCCTGTACCTTGTTACGTCTCTCTGAGGACCTGGTTCCCTTCCAGGTATAGGCCACGAGGATTACCCGGAGGAGTACGGACCGGGCATCTATCCAGCAGCTGTACTCACTGCCGAGGATGAGGTCATCCCTGAGGACTTCGCCTGATCTCTAGTAGTGACTCTTTCCTTGGGACGGTATCATTACCTAGTTACCTGCTACCGTCCCAAGTTATCTTATTGCTTACTTTCATTTCAGTCTATTTGTGCTAGCGGGTTTGTCCCCGTGTGACTACTCTAGTGTTTATACTTGATACTATTTGGATATTTCCTTCCTGCACATTAGTCGTTGTATTTGCTTCTATTGTGCTCTTATATTCCTGCCTGTGGATGAGATTTAGATTGAGTTTATTTGTGTTATGTGATGGGTTATTCATTGTACTTCACAGCTTAAGTGTACTCCGACGGGCCCATTGGATTGGAAAGCCCGCCGAAGTACACTGCTGGCCATTGCCACGTGGCTCGGGTCCTTATCCATGGAACCGGGACGTGACAAGGTTTTTGTGGTGGCCCATGCAGGTCCGATTTAAAATCGTCTTGGTCACCTGACTGTGCCAAGCGAGCCTGCAAATTAGGAATAGAGTTAGAAATCTCATCTGTAAAGTTTAAAACCTTCACATGACATCTCTATCTCGATATCGTTTACCAAATTGTATCTTGTTTATTTTTCTCAAACGCTGATCGTAGTCATGACTTCTTTTCAGAGTTATGAATCTCCGCAGTGGACGTATCGCACAGCCTGGCGACGTTCCCCGAGATGCGGGATCATCCGGGGAGCCGGATCTGGAGCAGGTCCTTCTACTGACTCCAGCTCCCATGGGACAGTCATCAGGACATCCCGAGATGCCATAAGACGGACACCAGACTCCACATCAGGCAGGACCTGAGGATCAGAGGATCCCGAGTCAGGAGGAGCAGCAGCTACCACCTCCTCCACCATTTCTGCCCCAGATGTCCTATATGCCATTCCCCACAGGGCAACCGATGGACGGAACCCAGATGTTCCAAATGATGTTCGCGATGATGTAGGCCCAGCAGCAAGCCCAGCAGCAGGCTCAGCAGCAGGCTCAGCAACAGGCCCAGCAGGCCCAGCAGCACCAGGCTGAGACCTTGAGAGAGAGCATTGTGACAGCCTTGGGGCAGGCGACACCACCAGCATATATGCCGACGCGAGGGTCTGTCATAGACTTCCGTCGTTTGATACTGCAACCTTTCGCGGGCACCGAGGAGCCGACGGAGGTCCATGCTTGGCTCACCGGCATTCAGCACCAGCTAGAGGCTACTGACCTCCCCCGACACCGATGGATGACGGCTGTCAGGATGCAGCTCACCGGCAACGCTCATCATTGGTGGCCTTCCGAGGAGGAGCATTTGGGACCGGATCGCGTCACCTGGGAAGAGTTCTCCAGACTCTTCCAGGAGATGTACATACCCTCTACCGCCCGAGCAGTGCTTCGGAGCAGATTCCAGAACCTCATCAGGGGAGTATGACTTTAGAGGAATACAATTCTGAGTTCCTCCGCCTGAGCAGATTTGCACCATACCTGATCCCCACTGAAGAAGCGAAGGCCGAGAAGTTTTATGAGGGCCTGAGATATGAGACCCAGAGGCTTATCGGGTCCACAGCCCCCACTACTTACTCCGAGGTACTACTTGCAGTACGACGCCAGGACCGTATCAACAAGTTGGAGGCTAGCCAGAAATGCCCCTATGCGTCGACATCAGCAGTCCGAGCCCCGCAGGGAGGACCTGCGAAGCGTCCTTTGGTACAGCAGTAACATCAAAGGGCAGCACCACAGCAGGGTGCAATCATTCCCACTTGCCATTTCTGCGGCAAGAAGGGACATATATTGAGGGACTGCCGACGGAGATTGGGCGCTTGCTTAAGATGCAGATCGGACCAGCATGCAGTCCGAGATTGCCCAGATCAGAGGGATCCAGCACAGATGGTTTACCGACCAGCCCTGCCAGAACCGAGGTCTTATCAGCAGCCTCCTGGACCGAGGCCACCCTACGCAGGAGCTGGAGCACAGCGACCCCCAGCACCAGGAGTGAACCAGAGGAGGCCACCCTTGGCCCCACAGGCAAGACAGTTCCACCAGGACCGACATCAGCCGAGGGCACCAGCACCGAGGCAAGGACAGGCCTATGTTATGACAGTCGAGGAGGCTGAGACAGCAGGAGAAGTGATAGCAGGTACAATCTTAGTAGCTACATTACCAGCATTAGTCCTATTTGATTCTGGTGCCACACACTCTTTTATAGCTGCTAGTTTCGTAGCTACCCATAGAATAGCCACTGCACCCCTTCCGAAGGTCAAGAGGATTCTTACGGGAGGTAGAATAGTACCTGTTAGCGACACTTGTAGATCATGTTCAGTAGTTGTCTGCGGGAGAGAGATGCGTGCCCGATTTTTGGTTTTCTCCATGCCGGACTATGACATTGTCCTAGGCATGGATTGGTTGAGCCAATACCATGCAACGCTAGATTGCCATCATGGTTGTGTCATCTTTAGACCTCCAGATCACCCAGAGTTTGAGTTTCTTCGGGGAGCCCGAGAGCATGGTGTCCAACCTACCCTAGCGACATACATTGCTGAAGGTGAACCAATGTACCCTCACTTTATAGTAGAGTTCGAGGATGTGTTTTCAGAGGATCTCCCAGGACTGCCACCTGACCGAGAGATTGAGTTTACTATAGAGTTGACTCCAGGAGCCGAGCCAGTTACTTCCCCCGTTTACAGACTAGCACCGAAGGAGTTGGTTGAGCTGAAGGTTTAAGTAGATGATCTCCTAGAAAAGGGTTTCATACGGGCTAGTGTATCTCCATGGGGAGCACCTATTCTGTTCGTACCGAAGAAGGACGGGATGGTACGCTTGTGTATTGATTACAGGGCGCTAAATGCTGTAACGATAAAGAACAAGTATCCACTGCCGCACATCGATGATTTGTTTGATCAACTTAGCGGTGCATGTGTATTCTCAAAGATCGATCTCAAATCCGGATATCATCAGATCAAGGTACGGAAGGAGGACATCCAGAAGACGGCCTTTCGGACGAAGTATGGCCACTATGAGTTTTTAGTCATGCCGTTTGGTTTAACCAACGCGCCAGCAGTATTCATGTGTTTGATGAACAATGTTTTCCACCAGTACTTAGATAAGTTCGTGGTGGTCTTTATAGACGATATCCTGATATATTCTAAGAGCCAGGAGGAGAATGAGAGACATCTCAGGATTGTGTTGGAGACGCTGAGACATGAGAGGCTGTACGCCAAACTCAGCAAATGTGAGTTCTGTTTGGATAGAGTACCATTCCTGGGACACATAATCACCGGAGATGGACTATCAGTTGATCCGGAGAAGATAGCTGCAGTAGAGACCTGGCCTACCCCTACATCAGTTACAGAGGTTAGGAGTTTCCTCGGACTTGCCGGATATTATCGGAGGTTCGTGGAAAACTTTTCCAGGATAGCTGCGCCTATGACGCGACTGACGCATAAAGGCGAAGAGTTTATCTGGACAGACGAGTGTCAGGCGGCTTTCGATGAGATGAAGAAGCGTCTGACATCAGCACCGATTTCGACACTACACTCAGGATCAGGAGGATTTGTAGTGTATAGTGATGCATCAGGGAGCGGATTGGGATGTGTACTGATGCAACACGGCAAGGTGATAGCCTACGCATCGAGACAGTTGAGAGTTCATGAGAAGAACTATCCGACGCACGACTTGGAGCTAGCTGCGATGATATTTGCACTAAAGCTATGGAGATATTACCTTTATGGTGAGCGTGTGGAGATTTATACAGATCACAAAAGCCTGAAGTACGTCTACACGCAGAAGGAGCTCAATATGAGGCAGAGACGTTGGCTAGAGCTGATGACAGATTATGACATTGAGCTATAGTACCACCCTGGCAAGGCGAACGTCGTAGCAGATGCCTTAAGCAGGAAGCCCATGGCATACTTTTTGATGACGCAGCGACAGTTGCTAGAGGATCTCCAGGAGCTTGGGATAGAGATCGTATTGCCAGGCATGGATGGACAGATGGCCAGTCTTGAGGTTCAGTCTACTTTGATTGAGAGGATCAAGGCAGCATTGCCTACAGATGCGAGATTTCGACGTCTGCGAGAGAGAACAGAAGCCGGCATGCAGACGGGACTCAGGTTTCATGAAGACGGAACGTTAAGGTGCGGAGATCGCCTATATGTTCCGAGTGGTGAGCTACGCCAAGAGTTGATGACCGAGGCTCATAGCTCGATATATTCCATTCATCCCGGGGGTACAAAGATGTACCGAGACTTGAGACAGCATTTCTGGTGGCATGGGATGAAGAGGGAAATTGTAAGATTTGTGGCAAAGTTTTAGTTTGTCAGCAAGTTAAGGCTGAACATCAGAGGACTGCAGGATTATTGCAGCCACTCCCCATTCCCGAGTGGAAGTGGGAACACATTACCATGGACTTCGTCACAGGATTTCTGCGAAGCCCTAGCGGAAAGGATGCAATTTGGGTTGTCGTAGACAGACTCACCAAGTCTGCACATTTCTTGCCTTTCAGAGTTGGGCAATCCACAGAGATACTAGCTGACATGTATATGAGGTAGATAGTACGATTACATGGAGTGCCTGTCAGCATCGTATCGGATCGTGATTCCAGATTCACGTCACATTTTTGGCGGAGTATGCAGGAGAGCCTAGGAACTCGTCTCAAGTTCAGTACTGCGTATCATCCACAGACTGATGGACAGTCAGAGCGCACGATACAGATATTAGAGGATATGCTGCGAGCGTGCATGATTGATTTTGGAGGATCTTGGGAGGACCATCTACACTTGGTGGAATTCTCCTACAATAACAGTTACCAGGCCAGCATACAGATGGCACCCTATGAGGCACTGTACGGCAGGAAATGTAGGTCACCAGTTTGTTGGAGTGACGTGGGAGAGCGTCAGATACTTGGTCCAGAATTGGTGACACAGACAGTAGAGAAGGTCAAGCAGATTCAGAGCCACCTGCGTACAGCACAGGACAGACAGAAACACTGGGCAGATGTGCACCGTAGACCATTGGAGTTCAAGGAGGGTGACCACGTATTTTTGAGGATATCGCCCACTCGTGGTACCATCAGATTTAGGGGCAGAGGCAAGCTGAGTCCGAGGTATATCGGACCTTTTGACATTCTGGAACGAGTTGGCGAAGTGGCTTACCGTCTTGCATTACCTCCATCATTAGAGGGAGTACATGACGTATTTCACGTATCGCAACTGAGGAGATATGTCGCAGACCCTAGCCACGTACTTGATCATTCGGAGATTACAGTCGGGCCCAGCCTGTCTTACATAGAGCAGCCAGTTGAGATTTTCGATCGCAGCGAGAAGACTTTGAGGGGACAGACGATTCGACTGGTCAGAGTGGCATGGAAGCACCATTCGCCAGGCGAGTCTACTTGGGAGCGCGAGGATTCTATTCGGCAGCGATTTCCGTACTTATTTGAGGAGCAATGTACGAATTTACGTACGACATTTAATTACTAGTTGTTTTAAAATTCTGTTAGATATTATCGTGCTTTACTTTTAATTTCGGGGACAAAATTTTTCTAAGTTGGAAAGAATGTAAACCCCCTCGATTTTATTCTGTAGATAGTTAGAGTAGTTTTGGAAAATTTTGATAGAAGATATTGAGGTTTAGAGTAGAGAATATTTACCTGGAATTTTAATCCAATTAATTTAAACCATTGGCACACCCTATCTTTGTCTAATTATTCGGAGTCCATTATCAGCCTATAAATTCCGTACAAATATTGTACTCTCGACTTAACTCGCCAAATTAGGCACTGGACTTTTCTGACTGTTAAAACCAATTTTTGTGTGCTCTAAATTAATTGCGCAACATTCCGAAATTCGTAACCCGTATTTAATTCTGTGTCGGACACCTGTGTCGTTACCCTCGATTTTGGGGTACCAACTTAACCCGTTGAGCCGGACCAACTAAAGGGTCCAAGACCGACTCCAAGCCCCCACCATTTTTGATCTTTGCGTCATTTCCAAATTTTGACCCCACGGGCCCCAATTAAATTAAATTCGCAGGACGCATTATCTTTATTTAAATCAGAATTTACCAACTTTGTAAATTCCATTTTTATCCTAAATTAATCCCAATGCCCTTCAAATTAGACCCGCGCCTAACGCGCAACACCCCCTCACCATGACGATTTTTAAATATATTTTTCTCCGTAATTTTTACGTCATTTCATGTGTCCAAGCAAATTCCCGAATTTATGGGGCTTATTTGCAATTAATAAATTGTTGGCAACATTCCATTGGTCATGATTAATTGAGAGGGTCCCAAAATAGGGTCCCAATCTCAATTCCCTCATTCCCTCATGAAGAAACCCTTCCTATCCATATTAAATCCCATCCACCCATTCTATATGGGATGATCACAACCACCCATTCAAACCTACACAAACCCCTATAAAGTAATATTTTCCCCACCCTCAACACACACCACCGGCCCTAATCCCAAGAGAAACCACTCTCTCTCCTCCTCCATTTATTTCTCCATGCAAGCTTCTCTCTTCTCTCCCCTCTACATAGGAAACCAAGCCACCACCTCCATATATATTCCATTCTTCTCTTCCTCCTTCCTTCCACCTACCACTTGAAGCTTCCCCCCGACCTCCGGCCAACGTCGGCCAGCCGACGCTGGCACCGCACCCAGCAGCAGCACCCTCGCTGCAGTAGCGCAGGCCACCCTCCACTGCAACCGCGGCCGAGCAGCTTCGCTGCAGCCGCTGGACGTGTGTCCCACCCCGCCGGTGACCGACTGCCACCGCAGCTGGCTGTTCTCCCCGCGCAGCTGTGAAGCACCCTTGCCACCCTGTTGCGAGCATCCCGGCCGGCGCAGTCTCCCGACCCCGCGGCTGAGCTCACCACCCGGCCGCTGAGCAGCCTCTGACCCGAGACTGAGCATCCCATGCCGCTGCACTGTGACCGTCCGACCTTCCCGCTGGCGTAGATCTCCCCCGCAGTGCGACTTCCACCACCGGCGCATATCCTCCCCGCTGTCCGGCCACACCCATGTCACCACCACCCTCGGATACCTCCGCCGGACGTGCTCCGACGTCACCGTCGAGGTCGACCCTCTCCCCTCTCTTGATTTAATTTCCAAAAATTAATATCATGTTAAATAGGATTTATTTTATATATGGAAGTGTGGAATGATATCTAGGGTTGTGTTGCAATGTGGATGATATACATGATTAGTGTGGGTTTATATTGAGCTATGTGTTTAAGGTTTACATTGGTTGAGATAAAATGAGAATTTATGTGAATGTGGAATTTAAATGACTTGAGGATGGGTTTAATGAGGTTGACATGGTTTAATATTTATGTAGTATAGTGAGCATGTATCTTGTATTATAAAGTTGGTTTTGGATGTTAAAACTAGTGGAAATGAGGGTGAATACAACTTGTGAGAAAATAAATACGATATTGGGCATTTGACGATGATTGAATAGGATGATCAAAGACTTAGGGATTCGACTTGTAGTATGTCGGAGAAATGTATTTGTGTTAAGGTACATTGTGGATTAGGAATGTTTCCTACATGAAGTATTACAATTTAATCAAGATATGGATTCGAGGAAAAGTGAGTGTTTGACCTTTAAATAAATAATCGGGGTCTATGGTACATGATGGAAATTATAGATTTAATTATGGAGAATTAAATTGAGGAGAGTGTACAGATGACTAGTTGAATTGCTGTATTGTACCGATAGTCAACTGTGGTCAACCCCCCTAGTGTCTTGTCCCTGTAAGTCGTAGCAGAGATTGAGTTTGAGTGTAGTTGTGTGTCGCATTCCTGTCTGTCGTGGAACAGATTATTGATTCCTGGTTTGTATCTATCTCTAGGTACTGCGGGACCTGAGGACTTGGACGCAGTACCAGATCCCCGTCATCAGCAGCCGCACGCAGGCAAGTGTACCTTGCCACCCAGTATTTCAGTTTACAGATATTATTTTCCTTATTGTATATTGTGCGCGTATTTACGTTGATGTTCGATATTCCGTGTCCGGTTCACAACCGGGTGTTGTCATTCGACTTAACGTATTAGAATAATTACTGTTGCTTCATAGCACCTCGATGCATGTACCAGAGTACATCGATACCCCAGGACACACTCATACACTGTGTTCGTGCCAGATTCCTGTATCCTGATACTGACATCATGACCAGAGACTGGGACGACCTTAGGGTCGCGTCTGTTGAGTTATTTCCATGTGTTGGGACTTTAGTTAGAGGTTCAGATTCAACGCACAATCGTTAACCGCTTGGGAAGGGGAAGACAGTTACTAGACGTTTGGGCTACTCTTTGCCCGAAGCTGCGGTACGTGCCGTGTGTTTCCGTGTCCGGAGCTACGATTTTATATTAGAAAGCCCACGCGTCGAACATTGTCTTTAAACTGTGTCACACTTGTTTGGTTATACTAGTTTACCCTGTTGTTGCACTTGTACTATCTGTTTACCCTGTTGTTGCACTTGTACTATCTGTTTACCTGGCATGTTATTTTCTTGTACCTTGTTACGTCCCTCTGAGGACCTGGTTCCCTTCCAGGTATAGGCCACGAGGATTACCCGGAGGAGTACGGACCGGGCATCTATCCAGCAGTTGTACTCACTGCCGAGGACGAGGTCATCCCTGAGGACTTCGCCTGATCGCTGGTAGTGACTCTTTCCTTGGGACGGTATCATTACCTAGTTACCTGCTACCGTCCCAAGTTATCTTATTGCTTACTTTCATTTCAGTCTATTTGTGCTAGCGGGTTTGTCCCCGTGTGACTACTCTAGTGTTTGTACTTGATACTATTTGGATATTTTCTTCTTGCATATTAGTCGTTGTATTTGCTTCTATTGTGCTCTTATATTGCTGCCTGTGGATGAGATTTAGATTGAGTTTATTTGTGTTATGTGATGGGTTATTCATTGTACTTCACAGCTTAAGTGTACTCCGACGGGCCCATTGGATTGGAAAGCCCGCCGAAGTACACACTGTTGGCCATTGCCACGTGGCTCGGTTCCTTATCCATGGAACTGGGGCGTGACAGCTTCAGGACACTGAGGCTGTCCTAGAGGCAGCAAGAGTATCTGGCAAGTATTAGTAGTTCGACTGCAGTTGCTAGACTTGGCCGGAGACTGGTAGACAGCATAGATGATTTCTCTGGTAGTTCTCGTCCCTTGGCCCATCTTCAGCTAGATGTTCCAGATGAGGTAATTTGATGCGGTATCACGTTATGATCTTCAACAAAGGTTTAGCAACTTGAAGCAGATGGACAGGACTGTCGACGGCTATGCGGTAGAGTTCTGCAGACTAAGTCGGTTTGCTCCCACCTTGGTGGCAACCGAATTAGATAGAGCTAGGAGGTTTCAGCAGGGAGTTCAACTAGAGATCATATTGACAGTAGAATAGCATGAGTTCCAGAATTTCGATGCCGTATTATGAGCAACAAGGAGGCATGCGTATACCTCCCAAAGAATCATGGATAGAACTGGAGGAAGGAAGAGGACCCACACCTTAGGAGGTTCTTACTCCCAGTCTTCAGCACCAGCCCCGACAGTTAGGGCTTTAACCATTGGATCTCCGAGGAGGCCAGCATCAACATCCTCGGTCCCGCAAATAGTACCAACCCGACCCCACCAGCAGAGGAGATCTTCTTCAGTAAGGTGTTCTCATTGTGGAAAACCTGGGCACGTATTTTCTGAGTGCCGCAGAGCACAAGGATTGTGTTTAGCCTGTGGAGCTCCAGGACACACAGAGTGGGATCTTGCCCACACAGAGCCAGTTCATCATCGTCTTCTTCGACATGACCACAATATAGGGCTCCAGTACCGGTTTCGCAGAACCAGGGTCAGAGGCATTTGTCGACCCAATCTCAAGTATACCAGCAACAAAGGCCACAGCAGTATGCGCAGGCCTAAGCTCAAGCATAGGTCAGGCAAGGAGGTCCATAGCAGAGAGGACCAGCACTAAGGGGATGAGGTCAGGAAATGGCACTCACTGTGGAAGTGCAGCTAGCTTCAAGTAAAGTGGTGGCAGGTACCATTCTTGTCAACTCTCATTCAGCTTCAGTATTGTTTGATTCAGGTGCATGGCATTCTTTTATGTCTGCACAATTTGTGACACGAGTTCATTTGGAACATGAGTTCTTATCAGTAAGACTCAATATACTTACTAGTAACGGTATCGTGGCAGTCGATAGAGTTTATACATCATGTCGAGTCGTAGTGTGCAGGCGAGAATTTCTCGCTAGATTGATATAATTTTCAATGGAAGATTATGATATCGTCTTACGCATGGATTGGTTAAGTACTCGATATGCGACGATAGATTGCCATGCTGGCAAGGTTATCTTTCGTATTTCCCGATAAGAAGAATTCTCATTTTCTAGAGGCGAGATAGAGTCTTCACCAGCAACCTTGAGAATGGCAGTAGCGGAAGAAGTACGATTCCTCTGAGTTGTTAATGAATTCTCATAGGTATTTCCAGAAGAACTTTCAAGCATGACACCAGAAAGTGAAATCGAGTTTATCATCGATCTACTTCCCGAAACGGCCCCAGTATCAGAGAGAGTCTACATGATGGCTCCTTCAAAATTAGAAGTCTTGTACCGAATGATTGAAGAATTGAGAACCAAGGGATTCATTCGTGCTAGTGGATCACCTTGGGAAGCTCTGATGCTACTTGTGAAGAAGAAGGACGTCACGTCACGATTATGTGTTTATTATCGTACCCTCAATGACGTAACCATCATGAATAAGTATACATTGCCTCAGATAGATGACTTATTCGACCAGCTTAGTAGAGCGACCATGTTTTCGAAGATTGATTTACGGTCTAGATATCATCAGATCGGAGTTAGAGAGAAAGATATACCCAAGACGACATTCAGGTCAAGATATAGCCATTGGGAGTTTCTAGTGATGCCTTTTGGAGAAACTAATGCACCAGCAGTATTTATGGATCTCATGAATCGTATTTTTATGCCTTACTTGGAAAAGTTCGTGATAGTGTTTATCGACGATATCTTGGTGTACAGTCGAAGTGAAGCATAACACGAGAAACATATTTGCGCAGTTCTTCAAATTCTCAGAGAGCATAAGTTATATGTAAAGTTCTGCAAATGCGAGTTCTGACTTGATCATATTTCCTACTTAGGCCATATTATTGCCAGAGGTGGAGTGGAGGTAGATCCCAAGAAGATAGAAGCCGTTGAGACGTGGCCAGTACCCATGACAGTTGCAGAAGTTCGCAGTTTCTTGGGATTAGCAGGATATTACCGAAGATTTATGGAAAACTTTGCTAGAATTTTTGCACCCTTGATGCAGCTAACACGGAAGGATGTGCGCTTTGATTGGACAGATGCATGTCATACCTCTTTCGAGAAGCTTAAGCAAAAATTGATCACAACACCTATTTTGACGCTTCCGGACGGGATAGGTGGATTTATAGTTTATTATAATGCGTCTGGCAAGGGACTGTGATGCATTCTAATACAGCATGGCAAGGTTATAGCTTATGCATCATGGCAACTTCGGGATCATGAAAGAAATTATCCGACGCACGACTTGGAGTTAGCAGCAATTATTTTCGCACTCAAACTTTGGAGACATTACCTATATGAAGATCAAGTAAAGATTTATAATGATAATAAGAGTTTGAAGTATGTCTTTACCCCAAAGTATCTCAACATGAGGCAAAGAAGATGGCTGAAGTTGATAAAAAACTATGACCTTGACCTTCAGTATCATTCTGGGAAGGCCAACGTGGTAGCGGATGCCTTGAGCTAGAGAGCATGAGCTTATTTTCTCATAGCGTAGCAAGAAATTTTAGAAGATCTTCAAGAGATGGGTGTAGAAGTAGTATTGTCTGGCAATGCAGCATTGATGGCAGTTCTACAAGTTCAGTCTAGTATAGTGGAAAGAATCAAGGTAGCACAGTCAGTAGATACCAAGCTTCAGCGACTCAAGGCAGAGTGTGTGGCAGGGCGTAGATCAGACTTAGCATTCCCAGTGACAAAACTCTTCGTTTTGGGAATTGTCTTTGTGTGCCTAACGGAGACCTTCGTCGTGAGATTATGTCGGAGGCCATAGTTCACAATATTCAGTGCACCCCGGAGGAACCAAGATGTACAAAGACATTCGTCAGCATTTCTGGTGGAATTGAATGAAGCGCGAGATAGATCAATTTGTTTCTCGATGTTTGGTATGTCAACAAGTTAAAGCTAAGCATCAGAGACCAGCGGGACTTCTTCAACCTTTACCAATCCCGGAGTGGAAGTGGGAGCATATTACTATGGATTTCGTGACAGGTCTACCTAGGTCCCTAGCTGGCAGGGATGCTATTTGGGTAATAGTGGACCGACTCACGAAAGTTGCATACTTTCTTCCTTTTAGGATTGGCCAGTCCACAGAATAATTAGCCGAGATATACATAAGAAAGATTGTTAGACTACATAGGGTACCAGTTAGCATAGTTTCAGATAAAGATTTCAGATTTACTTCATTTTGGCAGAGTCTTCAAAATAGCCTAGTCACCCGCCTGAAGTTTAGTATGGCTTATTACCCCCAGACATATGGTCAGTCGGAGCGAACCATCCAGACTCTAGAAGATATGCTTTGTTCATGTACCCTTGACTTTGATGGTTCGTGGGAGGATCACTAACACCTGGCAGAGTTCTCTTACAATAACAGTTTCTAGGCCAGTATCCAGATGGTACCCTTCGAGGCACTGTATGACAGGAAGTGCAGATCCCCTGTACTTAGGATGATATTAGCAAAAGGAAATTGCTTGGTCCCGAGATAATAGCCCAAACAGTTGAAGTATTCAAGCAAGTCCGGAAGCATCTTTAAGTAGCACAAGATCGCCAGCGTTATTGGGCCAATTCGCATCGGCGACCTCTTAAGTTTTCTGTCGGCGACCATGTATTCCTTCGGATTTTGCCTACCCGTGGAGTCATCAGGTTTGGTGTACGGGAAAATCTTAGTCCGTGGTACATAGACTCGTTCGATATTCTTGAGCGAGTAGGAGATATTTTCTATCGTCTTGCTCTTCCGCATCGCTTCGTGAGATACATAATATTTTTTATGTATCCCATCTACGACGGTATATACCGAATGCAAGCCATGTCCTAGATCATTCGGATTTGGTTGTTGGTACTGACCTTTCGTATGAGGAGAGGCATGTATCCAGTTTGGATCGGAGAGAGAAAATTTTTAAGAACCGAACCATTCGTTTAGTCCAAGTTGCTTGGGAACATCACTCATGGGGCAAGTCAACTTGGGAGTGCGAGGATGATATACGAGCTCGATACCCATATCTGTTTGACTCGTGAGGTATACATATTTGTATATCCTGTACCCTAATCTTGTCTTGTGCATATTTGCCTTGTTCAAGATAGTTCATAGCTTGTGATTGGCACCCGTACCATGATGCTTGTTTTATTGCCTGATTCCTGTAGTCTCCTTGCTATATCCTGTGCCTTATTGAAATTTCGAAGACGAATTTTTTTCTAAAGAGGTAAGAGTTGTGAGACTCATCTCACTATCGCATATTTTTTTTCATGTTCATATCATGTATATATGTATGTGCTATTGCTGTATATTGCTTTCCGTATATTTTTCTAGATTTCTCTAGCTGCTCTCATATAATTTTTAGATTTATGAATAGTGTTAACCACCCTTGATATATAACCCCTCTTTCTCTCTCTTTTCCATTCTTTCACTTTTTTCCTCTTTTTTTTTTCTTTTCCTTTCCTATCCCCTCCTCCCTAGCCGAGAGCAGCCCAGGCCGGTTCCCCCTCCATTTTCCCTTGGTAGTAGTGGTGGTTTTAGGCAAGAACATCTTGTCAATGAGAAAGAACTTATACTTTTTGTTATTGTGAATTTCTTGCATTTTATTAGTCTATATTGTGCTCTATGAACTCCTATGCATGTTTACTTCTTGGTATTTTTGGTTTTGATAGCTTGGCTGGACTAGATCTACATTTTTAGTTTAATATTTTTTGTCATTTTCATGGTTTTGATCTCTTAAAACTTTTTTTTTTAAAACTAGTTGTTCTATGTGAGAGTGCATCTGATTTCAAGTGATTTAGAACTTTACTTCTCTCGATTTGGGCTGAAAATGAGGATTTTATGGAGAATCACATTTTCAGGACTCGGAGATTTTCCATGACTGAAACTTGCTGTTCTGGGACGAAGGAGCTTGCTTTGCATGTGGCATGGACTCCTCGCTCCAAACTCAGTATGCGGCCATCTTGTTGGACACATGACTGAATCTGCACATGCGCCCCTTGACCAAATTCATGAAACTTGAACGAAAGAAATTTCTCCAAGTTCCTGATTCCAAGTGGCCCAGAGGAGCATGGGGCCAAAATTGTCCATGCGGCCAAAATTTTCCATGCGGCCCGAGCTATGTATTCCTATTTTTTCTCTAAATACATGACTCAGCGCCACTTTGACACGATTTTTCCTGAATTTGTCTTTTCTTCTCTGACATACTTTATTAGCCAGTCACATTGGTCACTTCTCTGACACGCTTTATTGGCTAGTCACTTCAGTCACTGTCTGTCCTTGTATTTATTTTCGTCACTCAACCCTTGTCCCGAGGAATGGACTTTGCGATGATCCATGTGGCCAGTTTGATCCATGCGGCCAGCTTATTGCCTGCGATCAGCTCATCTCCTGCCCTTCTAGCACTTATAGTAGTAATATTTTTCTTTGTTATATGTTCTCTTATGGATTATTTACTCCTTGTGCTTGGACTAATTAGTTAAATTCATATAATGCATGTTATTTCTAAATTGCTTATAACCTGGATGCTACACTTACCAGAACATGGAATACCCGGAACATGGAATGTAATGGCATAGTTAAACTGAGAACTCCAGGCACCTGAGTTGTACCGAATAAACTTGATCGCTGACTCCAGATACCTGACATGTACTGATAAACCGGATAGTGGCTCGGCGTAGCTCACTCCTGACATTCTAGAATCTCCAGAACTGAAATACTTGTACTGATAAGATAATTCTCGTGGTTGATTGCTTGTCCCTGTCCTGATTGTACTTGTCAAGCTATCGTCCAGTCTTGCATCATGTCTAAGGCAGATTTCTGAGCACCACGGTCAGGAATCCTTGATAACTTGCCTAAGTTAATTACTTGAATAATTATCTAGAAGCATCTAGAGAGATTTTTTTGGCTACATGCAATTCTGGTATCCCAGCGACACCTGATGGATTTGGAGCTCTCTGTCGAGAGGGGCACACTTCCAGCACACCGCTGAGTGTTACAATTTACCAGAAAAATATTTTTTACTTAATTAATCTATGATATGTACTCTTACGTCTGGATAATCCGGATAATCTGCAGGGCATGTGGTTGTATGCAATCTCAACTGCATTTGTTAGTAACCAGGATTGTGATAACCCTAGTTAGTTAATGGTAGTAAGCCGTAGGTCATGTTTGGCCGTGATTGCATGTTTTTAAGTCTTGTCTTGGATCATCCAACTACTAATCATGAACTGTACCTGTACTGATTTTCTGAAACTGCTTAAACTGCTTATTTACATATTGCTCTTATTTATATTTTCTTATGTTATTGAATGTTTGCATGCTGGTTTTAGTTCCTAAGTTGTCTCCCTTGTGGCACTTGTTGTTTATGTGGTCTGACCCCACTTGTTTTGTATGGCCATATTTTGGAGCAATACTGCAGGATCTCCCATACTTCCCGCCCCTAGATGGTGAACACCAGGAACACTCGAAGACTTGAGTGGATTTCTTCTTCATCACCCACCTGATCTTGTACTTATACTTTTGAGGCGTTTAGCCACCGAGCACGTGTTTAGCTCGTATTTTGATACTTGACATTCTAGCCTATGGGCCTACATGTAAAGTATATAGTTAACAAAATAAAGAACTATCAGAATACAATATTACATGAGCAGCTCTAGCTATATACTTTACATGTTCATGTATGTACGTATAGTTTGGGACGCCTTACTATTATATGTTTGATGATTATACTCTTGTAACTTGTTGCTTGTTTGAGATTGAGACAACTAGGACCCTTGAACCAAGAATGCCTATTGGATTGTAGAGTAAACCCTCACATGTCTAGACAGCCGGGACCGTATTTCGGGGTATAGAGTACTCTGGTGTACATAGCCGGCTTTGTCCGCCCCCGCTCTCCAGTATTCTGGTTCTAGGACGTGACATAGCCCTAGATTCGGTTTATTTGGTTAAAATATTTTTATTATTTAATATGTCAGGCCCAAAGTTGGGATCGCAGTTAAACTATATTAAAAACTATAATTTTATACACACATTTGTTGTATTTCAAAGTTGCGTCCAAAGTTAGATTAGTTGTTAAATTATCAAAGTTGGACTTCAAAACACATACATAGAATTATTGTTTTCAAAATATACACAAAAATATACATATTTTAATAATAAAATATGCATAGAATTAAGGATACATACATAATTGTATAAGTCTTATTCGGTTTTCGATTTTGGACCGAAATCGAAATCCAAAACCAAAGCCGAAACCAAATAAAAATTTTTAGTATTTTCAAAACCACAACCGAACTGATTATTTTCAAACGGAACAAATCTCTTATTCGGTCCAAAACTGAATAGTGCTCATCCCTAGTCCTATTAGGTGCTTAACTGGATATTTCTAACTACCACAGTATATATATGGTCCAAGTAATCTAGCACTTCGGTCATATATATTTCTTAGAAGAATTGATGTGTATTAGAAACAACAGTCTTTCTCCCTTGGAGGTGACTCAACATTGTGAGATGCCAAGATGAGAGGCAGGACAGGGGCCCCCTCCAACTTTATTCACCACATTTAATGGTGCACTCCACTGTTTTACCATAATGTATAAGTTCTCTCACTTTAAACAGAATACGTCAATGGGTAATGGTCAACCCCTTTGACCTCCCATTTACGAGAACCCCCCCCCCCCCCCCCCCCGGTGCCCCCATCCCGGCCCTGCTTTCCCCTCTTCCCCGCTGCATGTCCCTCCCTGCCACTGCTAGCCCCCGTTCCTCTCTCTCTCTCTCTCTCCCTCTCCTCCCCTCCCCTCCCTCTTTCTCCGACAACACCCCTCCCCACCCTACACTCCCGTGAGTAGCAACAACAGCAACAGCTAGCGGCGGTGAGCAGCGGCGACGGCGGAGAAAGAGGGGGGCCTGCCGGAGAAATATGTGGGGGGGGGGAGGAGAGAGAACGAATACAGAAAAAATGAGAGTATTTTCGTCATAAATTTTCAGTCAAATGGGTTGACTGGTAGTAATGGACTGATCCTGTTAAAAGTGAAAAAACTTATACAATATGATAAAACAGTGAGTTGCACCCTTAAATATGATAAATAAAATGAGGGACTAAGTCAAAATTTCTCAAATTATATTTCGGAGACTCTTTTAACAGGGTGGTCAATTAATTACCTAGAGCTTAGCAACATCCCAATATTCCAATAGTAGGAAGGAAAGGACATTTACTTGGTCTAATATGCAAATAAATAATCCTTGTCTAGCCAAGTTGGACAGGGTATGGTTTCAGGGATTGGAAAAATAAGTTCCCTTAGCTTTTGCTGATGATCATGTTCGTAACAAACATTTTAATTGTTAATTTAAAGACATGTTATTTATCATATTAAGATTATATTTGTATAGTTGTTGAAAATGTGATAAAGTCATAAGAGTAGAGCAATTAATGGATTTTGTATAGTTATATTGACTTGGATGAGATATGAATACTTTAAGCTCTACACTAAATATATGATCATGGTCATAGGTTCATCAAGCGGAACATTGGTAAAAATTGTAAATCAGTGTGCTCTGAATCGAACTCATATGGT
The DNA here is from genome assembly GCA_036927795.1 of Iris macrosiphon. Taxonomy (NCBI): domain Eukaryota; kingdom Viridiplantae; phylum Streptophyta; class Magnoliopsida; order Asparagales; family Iridaceae; genus Iris; species Iris macrosiphon. The sequence continues at coordinate 70,645,999 of JAYESA010000009.1, read as the reverse complement.
GAGTGCAACTAGTCTCGTGAGTTGATTGTGTATTGACACGATAACGAGAGTAAGGATGCTCAGTTAGTTGAATGGGTTCATTAGTATATTAATGTCAATAGAGATTCTTTTCGTTACTTGTGCTTCAAATCATATTTAGAAAAATGTAGAAGAAAGCTTGTATTCATCAGCAAAAAGCTATAATCTCAGAAAACAATAGATCATCAAATACTTGATCCTATAACAAAAGTCATCGTGCGAGCATAATTACTTGTAACTACATAAGAAAAGGCAAGGATGCACTGTTTTATATAACCCTTATATTAATTAGAGTGATCAGCCAAAATATCATACATTAACAAGATTGCAAAGCACAAAACCTGGGAAACCATACTCTACAGGAACTGTGTACACACAAACTGCTGGGATTCAAAAGGTACTGCATATTTCTGATATCAACTGCAGAGCTATTACAAATTTCTCGGCACGACTTGTTAATCTTCCAGCTCGATCAGCTGAGCTCTCCTCTCAGCTGCCTTCTTCCTGACAAAAATCCCCCATCTCATAGCCGCTTTGATCTTCAGCCACCCAACCACAGCTTTACCCGATGGGCGGCTACGTTCCTCACCAAAAGTGAAGTTTGGCAAAAGCACGTAAGAAGGAAAACCATATGCATCTTCATGTCCACTAGCTCCGCCCATGCTGAAGACACGGAGCAAATGTTGCATGTCCTCATTCTCCAGTATCTCGTGGCTTCTCGTTCGGATTTCTTCCTCGGAATAGAAATCAGTGATGCCACGGCTGCTGTCCTGTTGACGAGACCAGTCATCCCAGGAATTGAGGTTAGACGGTTGAACTAGTTGCGGTTGTGCCAAAGCGAGGCCTTTGCTATCGTTTCTTGTGATTTGAGTTCGGTTTGAGGAGGCAATGAACTGGTTCTGCGGTATAATGGCCTCCTGAAATTGCAAGTGGGGGACGGTGTTTAATTGTTGAGGTTGTGTTTGTGTTAGATATCTAGTCATATGGTTCCCATTATAACCTGCAATAGTGACAAATAGAAAGTAGATGGTTAGCATCCAAAAGAGAATCAAATGAGACAAACAAGATGCTAGACAGTAACAACCTGAAAAACATTTAAGTGAGATTCAGTTTATTTCCAATCCAAGGTATAATTCCCAAAGTAAGGCGGATAAATTCTTGTATTGTAACGTGGTTACCACCACATCAAAGAACTTTGTCATTTACCGTACCAAAATGACCCCCCAAAATTTTACACAATCAAAGGTATACCTATATTTTGTACACGGGGGATATTTTATAAGTAAATTTAAATAACACCGGCATCCTCAGTTCAATTATTACCTGAACCAAACAACAGCTCCATTCTTTTTTCAGCCTCTTGCCAGTCAATTTGCCTTTCTTCAACCTATCTCAAGTGCTAATCTAACTCCACTTCAATGAACGCCTTGCCACTAAACACACCTTTATGGGTCCCACTCTGTTCATACATACCTAAACCTAAATGACATTTGATGTGCTTCCTCTTATTTCTAAAGTGTATCTACAAATCCTAGAGTATGAAGGTTCTAGTCCTCAAATTACCACATAAAAGTCTCTGTTTGCCACTTTTCGAGGGATTCTGAAAACCGTTTTTTAGGATCAATCCATCACTTCCCTGCCAAATACAGAGGTACAGTCGAGAAGTAATCTTTATTGACGAAGACTACATAATGGCATTGTTTTAAAAGTAATGTTAATGTATGTGATAGTCTCCGAATCACCTCTTCTTATCCACAATTGGAACACTAAGGCCCTTACTGCATACCGATTACCATCCAACTAACCTAACAAACCAAGTTCATTTCAATATATATCACACTGCTACAATTTTACATGTACATGTATTTATAACCCAAAGGAAGCATGTACTGCCTTCCGTCCAGATCCTTGTCATTTTGCTTGTATATTACCTTAGAAATGTACTTTCCACATAAAGACAAAAAAAATCCAAATATGTTCAAAGTTTTACAACAGAGCTCTTATCGTACTAAAGTGTTGGAGTCAGCTATTTGAATCATTTTCTTCTATTCTGCTCTGACAAGGGCTGTTTCTTCTCAACACATTTCACCAGGGTCGGATCAACACAGCATTGCTACATAAGGATGCCCCAAGATTTATTCTAAAAGGATTCATTTCCTAGTAATCAGACAGTTTTCTACTGGCTGTTGGCAAACAAATGCGGCCATTCTCCTTTATGCATATTGGGACTAGCAGCTAAAATATAAGACGTTAAGCACAGGCAAAGTTTTCTTATGGCTGTCGCATACCTAACACAACCCTCCTCCTTCACCCAGGCTGGCAACCGACAGTGAAAGAACAAGATATTAAGCACAATACAAGCCAAGTAACTTCAAAATCAAAAAATAAAACATTTAACATATAGCTGCATAACAAAAAAAAATCAAATCAACTTCTTCAACAAATCGATAGAAAAAATTGAATCATGGTACCGCCATGTGTATTCAAGTACATTTGTATTAAACTCGCCTTAAAAAATTTCGTCTCATATGTGTTGAAAGTGTTGAGAAAAAGTCTCCAACTCTCTCCTATGTGCAACCACAAATAAACAAACTCAAGCAGATATTAAAAACGATAAGAGACAAGAGACACCAAAATTTTTACATGGAAAACCTCTTCAAAACGAAGAGTAAAAACCACGGGACCTCGTCCAGTAAAATTCACTATCAATTTTTGGATTTACACTTTCTACCGCGGTAGAAGATTCACCACACTTCAAAAGCAATTTTTTCTTCTCTCTTGAATACACACAACTCTCTCTCTCTCTCTCTCTCTCTCTCTCTCTCTCTCACAATATTTCATGTATGTGTCTCTTGAGAGTCATCAGTCATATATGTGCTGGATACAAGTTGGATGAGAGGTTATACGAATTTAATCATAAAGAAATATCTAGATTTGAAATAATCAAATCTATTTAAAACTCCAACCACCTTTCCAATTTAAACTCCACATTCAAATCATATATCTATCATTTAAGGCATGAATTTAAACTCTCCTCATTTAATGCATGAATTTAAACTCTCCTCCTTAAAATAGGAATGCCCAACAATTTCTCTATCATTTAAGACACAAATTTAAACTCTCCTCCTTAAGATAGGTACACCCAACAATCTCCCCATTCCGATCATAAGAAGGGATTCACCAGATCCAAACCTGCATAGCTGCAACATGCTTCATGCTTGCCTCTAGGTCATGTCTTTGTCATCGTATCTGAACCATTCTCTTCGGTATCAATCTTTTCAAGTTATAATTTCTTCTCTTCAAGTATATTTCGGATCTAATGATACCTCATATCTATGTGTTTTGATTTGGAATGAAAACTTGAATTTTTACTAAGATGAATAGCACTTTGACTGTCACAATAAATGATGAACTTGTCCTGCTTGACATCGAGTTCTCCAAAGAATCTCTTCATCCACAACATTTCCTTGCCGCACTCTGTTGCTGCAATATATTCTGCCTTAGTGGTGGATAGAGCCACGCATTTTTGCAACTTTGACTGCAATGACACTGCTCCTCCTGCAAATGTAAATAAATAGTCCGATGTAGACTTCTTAGAATCAACATCACCTGCCATATCTGCGTCTGTGTAGGCAACTAACACAGGTTCATCACCTCCAAAATATATGCATGACCTGGAAGTACATCTAAGGTATCTGAGTATCCATTTTACTGCATCCCAATGTTCTTTGCCAGGATTTGCAAGAAACCTGCTAACAACAACAACTGCAAATGCAATATATGGCCATGTACACATCATTGCGTACATCAGACTCCCTACTGCTGAGGCATAAGGGATCCTCTCAATTTCCTCTTTCTCACTCTCAGTGGAAGGGCTTTGATCACTAGTAAGCTTAAAGTGGCCTCAAAGTGGACAACTAACTAGCTTAGCCTTGTCCATTTTGAATCTCTGCAATATCTTCTCAATATATTTTGCTTGTGATAACCACAACTTTCCGACCTTCCTATCACGAGAGAGATGCATGCGTAGGATTTGTTTTGCAGCACTCAAATCCTTTATATCAAATGCCCGGCTCAACTCTTCCTTTAACTTGATAATTTTGCTGCTGGTTTGTCCAACAATCAACATATCATCAACGTAGAGGAGAAGAATGATGAAATAACCATCTGCAAATTTTTGCACAAAAACACATTAATCTGAAGCTATTCTCCTGTAGCCATGGTCCACCATAAAAGTCTCAAACTTTTTATACCACTGCCTTGGTGCCTGTTTCAATCCATACAGACTCTTTGTCAGCTTGCAAACCATATGAACCTTACCATTGACTTTGAAACCTTCTGGCTGCTCCATGTACACATCCTCCTTCAAATCACCATGAAGAAATGTGGCTCAATCTCCAAGTCCATGCTTGCCGCCAATCCCAATACAACACGTATGGAAGTTATCTTCACCATCGGTGGGAAGATCTCATCAAAGTCAATGCATTTTCTCTGTCCAAATCCCTTCACAACCAGTCGCGTCTTGTACCTTGGTTGTGAGCTATTTTCTTCTGTCTTTATCTTGAACACCATTTGTTTTTTAGAACATTATGATCTTTTGGCTTTTCAACCAACTTATAAGTGTTGTTCATATGCAAAGAAGCCGTCTCTTCTCGCATAGCTTTCAACCATTTATTTTTATATGCATCTTCTAGAGCTTCTTTGTAACATTCTAGCTCTCCTCCATCAGTAAGCATCACGTACTCAGTAACTGTGCTTACTCGGTAACTGGATATTTTTTTGAAGGCTTTGGTACTCTATATGATCTTCTCAACTCAATAGGTGGTTCTTGAGGAGCTTGCACCTGCTCCTAATCTTCATCAATAGGAACATCATATGCAGGAGATTCATTATGAATGTCTTCATCTTCATGATCATGGGCATATGTAGCATCAACGCCATTATGTACCATAGGAGGAATAATTGGATCAACATCCATCAAGCCATCATTGTGAGGCTCGGACTCTTTGATCTTCTCGAAGTCTTCAATAGTTTGGTCTTCAAGAAAGACCACATCTCTGCTTCTGACAACTTTTTTATGCACTGGTCCCATAGCTTATACTCAAACTTATCATCTGCATAGCCCAAGAAAATACACTGCTTAGCTTTGTCATCAAGCTTCGACCTTTCATCCTTGGGAATATGTCCAAATGCCCTGCAACCAAACACCTTCAAATGATCATACTTAACATCTTTACCTGTCCATATCTTTTATGCAACCTCTCCGTTAAGAGGGGCTGAAGGGAAACAATTTATCAGTAACATGCAGTATTCATTGCTTCCCCCCAAAAAATTTTCGACAGTCTGGCCTGTGAGAGTATGCATCTGATTCTCTCTACAATGGTGCGATTCATCCTTTCTGCTACACCATTATGCTGATGTGTCTTCAGAACTTTTTGCTCATGACGGATACCATGACTCTTGCAATATTCTTCAAATGGCCTAAGGTATTCTCCCTCATTATCTGTACGGATACATTTCAGTTGCTTCCATGTTTCTCTTTCCACCATAGTATGGAAGCTTCAAACACCCCAAAAACTTGATCTTTGGTCTTCAGGGCATATGCCCAAACTTTCCTGAAAGCAACATCTATAAAAGTAACAAAGTACGAAGCACCACCTAATGTTTTAACTTTCATAGGTCCACACACATCAGAATAAACAAGCTCCAAAATATTTGATTTTCTTTTGGGAAAAGTTTTATGAAAACTGACTCTGTTGTTTGCCTACCAAATAATGAGTGCAACTAACCAAATGCGTAACTTTCTTGTTAGGCAAGATCTTTCTTTTAATGAGGATTTGAAGTCCCTTCTCACTAATATGACCAAGCCGCCTGTGCCATAGATCTGTGGAGGATTCTTTCTCTGCTACATTCAACTTGACCTTGTTGACTTTTCCTTGAGCCTTGTACAACGTGCAACACTTCTTTCCTCGAGCCGCTATAATGGAACCTTTCGTAAGCTTCCATTGTCCGTTGCCAAACTGACTCATATACCCTTCCTCATCTAATTTTTCTGCTGAAATTAGGTTCAATCGGAGATCTGGTACATCTCACATCTTTGAGAACCAACATGCAACTTGTATTGGTCTTAATACTTATATTACCTACACCGACAATTTCAGAAACACCACTGTTTTCCATTCTCACAACACCAAGATCACCAGTCTTGTATGAAATAAAGAAGTCTCTCCGTGGAGTAGCATGATATGAAGCACCCGTGTCAACTACCCAGTCTGTATTAAGGGATGTAATGGCCAAACAATTATCTTCACAACTGGAGACACAAATTATATCCCCGTTTGTTGCAAGAGCTGCAATATCATTTTCTTGCTTCCTATCACCTTTTCCATTCTGCTGATCATTCTTGTATTTTCTGCATTCACTTCGGTAGTGGTCCACGTTATCACAATAGAAGCACTTTACATCCTTTTTTGGTCTTGGATTTACTCCTGGGACTACCATGATATTGAGAATTCTTACTTTTATTTCTCCTCCGATTTTCTGTAACAAGCACCTCTGATTTTGACGAACCCGAGGCTTTTCTTCTCGTCTCCTCATTCAACAAACTGCATGTAACGAGGTCCATTGTCATGACACCGTCTGGGACATAATTGCTTAGAGACACAACCAATGTCTTCCAACTTTCTGGCAGCGAACTGAGCAACAATAAGGCTTGCATCTCATCTTCCAAATTCATCTTCATTGCAGACAGTGCTTTGGACTTCATTCATATGTTCAGCAATGGACTTATCTTCTTTGTATTTAAGATTCACAAGCTTTCTAATCAAGAAAACTTTATTCTCCGTCGTCTTCCACTCATAAAGGTCTTCCAATTTTTTCCAAAGAGAATATGTAGATGTTACTACCGAACCATGAGCTATCGTCCAACCACTGACGAACATATCCGAAGGCTTTCCGATCAAGTTTCTTCCAATCAGACTCGGACATCTTTTTCGGCTTCTTTCCGTCTTTCTTAATCGGCTCGACGAGATCTTTGCAGTAAAGCAGATCTTCCATCTTTGATTTTCATACCGTCCAATTATTCCCATTGAAGCTCACCATCCTACTTGTGTTTTGTTCTATGGCTTGCACACGACAACGAACCTAGCTCTGATACCACTTGTTGAGAAAAAATTCTCCAACTCTCTCCTTGTGCAACCACAAATAAACAAACACAAGCATATATTAAAAACAATAAGAGACGGGACACCAAAGTTTTTACATAGAAAACCTCTTCAAAACGAAGAGTAAAAACCATGGGACCTCGTCCAGGAAAAATCCACTATCAATTTTTGGATTTACACTTTCTACCGCGGTAGAAGATTCACCACACTTCAAGAGCATTTTTTTCTTCTCTTGGATACACAACTCTCTCTCTCTCTCTCTCTCTCTCTCTCTCTCTCTCTCTCTCTCATGAGATTTCATGTATGTGTCTCTTGAGAGTCATCAGCCATATATGTGTTGGATACAAGTTGGATGAAAGGTTATACGAATTTAATCATAAAGATACACCTAGATTTGAAATAATCAAATCTATTTAAAACTCAAACAACCTTTCCAATTTAAACTCTACGTTTAAATCATGTCTCTATCATTTAAGACATGAATTTAAATTCTCCTAATTTAATACATGAATTTAAACTCTCCTTCTTAAGATAGGAATGCCCAACGATTTCTCTATCATTTAAGGCATGAATTTAAACTCTCCTCATTTAAGGCATGAATTTAAACTCTCCTTCTTAAGATAGGAATGCCCAACGATTTCTCTATCATTTAAGGCATGAATTTAAACTCTCCTCCTTAAGATAGAAACACCCAACAGAAATTTGGCTTAACAACACATGATTTATTTCATTTAGTAAAGTGAGTAAAATATATAGGAGAAAATAGGCTCATCTTCCTAGACATTTCCCAACATGAGACAAAAGATAAAGAAAATGTGACAAACACAGGAAAATATATGCAAGAAAGCTAGAGAGCTGCCACAATTTGCTTCTTGTTGCGTCAGGTGACTAGGTTACTGCTAAGGTGCAGAAGCCATTAGGCAAGCGAGGATCATCAACCGATCATGCACAATCAACAACGACATACGCAGAGAGAGAGAGAGAGAGAGAGAGAGAGAGAGAGAGAGAGAGAGAGAGAGAGAGAGAAGACATTGGCCAGGAGACTTCTTCAGGTATCGGAGAATACGCTCAACGGCCCGAAGATAAGAGATTATTGGTAAATGCATATACTGACTAACAATGCTAACAACAAGAGAATAATCAATATATAAGCATGTCCACTACAGGGATATGGTAATCTGGACTGGGCAAGGGAAGAGTCAGAAACTAGCCAAAGGAGGAGAGTTTTAGATTAAGCTCCTCCTATCAGCTGGTCAACCTAAGAATCCAGTCTTTCAGAAGATCCATACAATATTAACGTTGAGAAATAATGAAAGACTAACCCAAAAAAAATGTAATAATTAGACTTATGCAACTTACCTTGGATTTCATATCTTTTGCTAGTGATAGGCCCATGACTACATAATTGGTGGCGGCAGAGTTAAGTACCCAAAAAAGAAGAAACAGACGTACATATCATCGTGAGATCAGGAAGGAGAGATAGGGAGGAGAGATCTGAGAGAGGGATCCATTAGTGTGCTAAGTTATTGTGACTGATACGAAGTTGTGGACGAAGTAGCCAATGCAACAAATAGAGTAATTAAGCCTGCAACAAATAGAGCAATTAAGCCTCTGAGTATAAAGTTGAAGGTGAAGAAGTTGAAGTGCTGGCTGGAGGAGAGATCTGTCAGAATATAACAACGCAGGAGAAGAGGTCGTTGATAGGATCCTCTTCTCATTTGGTTAGGGATTGGGGCTCGAACAAGACTGACCATGAATTTGCACCAAGAAATTGGAACAAGAACTTGAAATTGGGGAAGAAAATGTAAACTAGGGTTTTTTATTCATTCTGATTAGAGCAGGATAGTGGTAACAAGAAAAACAACGGAAAAGAAGACACTAAAGAACTCTCATTCTGCATACTCTCTCTCTCTCTCTCTCTCTCTTTCTTACTGCTCTTGCTTATTTATAGCAAGAGTTTACAATAACTCTCAAGAAGCAAAGTAACTAACTCCAAAACTAACTGATTGTTTAGCTAGCTGGCTAACTGCATCCTTTGTACACTGGTAGGCAAGCCTCTCAAGCAATCTTTTTATTTGTACACTATTTCTGATACTTATACCACTAGCAGAAGCACACAAGTATATAAGCTGAGCCTTCCGGTAGTAAACCTTCATTGAGATAGTAGTCACCTTCGTTGACTAAGTCACTGACTGATCTTGTATCACTGTATCACACCACTTCCTGGTACTCACTGATTTTCGTATCAGTCGTCACGTGATGACGATGGGAATAATAAATAGTAGCATGACCACCACGATGGCCAACCCGGTCACTGCCCCGAGGATGAACATTACAAATCCAACAGCAGCCACATCCTAATCTATGAATGAGACGCAAAAATCGAAGAAGAACCCGCTAGAGAAGAATTGATTTAGTGGAAGTCAAAAGCCACGAAGAAGACTCCACAAAAGATCACTAATAAGTATAGAGAGAGCACATTCGGAGCGAAGAACGACGAGAGATGTTGGAGAAGTAGGTGCAGTCATCCATGCAGGATACGTCAAGCAGGAGGAGAGGTCATGTTGTTGAGAATATAAGGTTGGTGTTGAGAGAGAAAGACGAAAGAATGGGTGGTTGAGACTAAAACAGAAATGAGAGTAGTAACGGCTAGGAATAAAAGGCGTGGATGGCTAATATTAAAATATCAGAGTTATAAAGGTGGAGATTGAGAGGTGAAGAGTTATGATGGCTAGGATTACAAGATGAAGAGTTATGATAGCTAGGATTAAAAGATATTGTTGTCTAGGTTTAAAAAGATGAAAAGTTGTGGTGGCTAGGATTGAAAGCTAAGTTATAATAGCTAGGATTACACATACAAGAAATCAACAGTGTAGGTAGAACAATGAATAATGGTCATTAGATGGAGATCATATAGCATGGAGAAAAGAAGCTATGAAATAGAGGGAGGAAAAGGGTTAGGGTTTGGAAGTCGCCATGCCGACGACTAAGAGCTTGCATGGGTGTGCTACAGTCAACGGATGGGAGTTGACTAGCAGTGAGCAAAGTGCAAGCAAGATCCAATGGTTGAAGACAAATTTGGAGAGAGGAATATCTGTTAGATGAGGAGGTCAGTGGTACTTCAGTGCAGTCTGCTCAAGGGATGGGTCGCAAGTGTACTGGACTAATGCAGTCTGCTCAAGCTGGCGGCAATGGCAGCCAGAGAATTAGAAGACGAGGTCGGCAGACTGTGCTTAAGTGATGGCTGTAACCAGAGACGAGGGAGGGACAGACTGCCTACAGTGGTGTTGGTGGGGGAAAAATCAGTAGGGAAGACGCTTGGTGGAAATCGATCTGGTTGTCTCTCGCCGGAGTTAGGGAGGAAGCCAGGAGAGGAAAGGGAAGGGAAACACTATTGCTGCTGTTTGAGAAGAGGCCGGAAGGGAGCTCAGGTTCAGGGTTTATGGGTGGAAGGGGGAGAAAAAGAAGCTAGGTTAGGATTAGGGTTTTGAAGGAAATAGTGGTTGCTAATGTTTATGAAGAGAGAGACCCAAAGAAGCCACACTCTGGTTTCATATCGAGAAGTTGGCTTGACAATAACTGACTTGGTTTCATTTAAGGAAATGAGAGTAAAATATATAAAAGAGGGTAGGTCCCCCGTCCTAGACATTTACCAATATGGGACTAAAGATGAAGAAAAGCAACATATATAAAACATATACATGAGAGCTCTCTCTGTCTCCTACAACACCCTCACTCACTTCTAATTGCACCGAAGTAGGACACTACAACGCGTCGCTAATGAGAGACACCACCACATGTATTAAGGATTCATTTCATAAAGTTTCGACAGTGTTTTACGCTACTCGTTGCTACCTAAAGCAACCCCCTCATTGGCCCGAACATGGGTAATTGACTTGAAATTGGGAGTGACAATGAAAATATATGTCATTAAACTCGATACAAATGAATATTACATTCAACAAAAGAAAACATATTTAATATCTAGTAAAGTCATATAGCTTTATTTCAAAGGTACAAGTAATGCGGTAGCTTCTAGGGAACGCCCTAGTCCACCATTGTCGGGGTGGTATTGATGCAATAGAACACTTGTGGATGACAACCTAGTAATAAATCCTTGCTCATTGTTTGTTGCAATAGGGTGGAGGTGGAATGATGCAACGTGTTGGTAGTAAGGGATGCTCCAATGTGTATTATGTAAGGATTCATTTCATAAAGATCCGACTATCTTGTATGCAACTCGTCAGTTACCTAAACCAACCCTCTTTTACTTGGCATTGGACCGGCAATGAAAATATGTGGGTTGTTTCACTATATTTGACACATTAATAGGCTCGCAATTCCACTTTGATGGTTAGTGGATTGGTACCAAGATCGAATCCGAGGCAAGCAGAACTAGTTTTAACAGCTGGAGTAACAATGAAAATGGCTCCTTTAGTAAGATTATATGTACAAATATCTGAACCAAAATATGTCATTGCTATGGGAGGCCTCATATGGATGGGGTACGGGTCATACGTAAGAGAATGGGGAAGTTCTCTATCGATTGATGGCAGGCTTGCCTTCGTGGTAAATTAGGATATCAAGGGGAGATTAGATGAAAGCGAGAGAATGAAATAGGAACCAACTGCCTACCCGCATTAAGCTCAGTACATATGGAGATTTCATTCAACAAAAGAAAACATATTTTTCTAAGTAAAGCTATGTAGTTTTATTTCAAAGTTATATTAAGTACAAGACCAATACAAAACAGGCAGTACAAACCTGATAAGAATAGGGCGAAACGTACAGGTTTTGGTCGGAACTTGCAATTCGCTTACACTATTGGTTGAGGTTCAACCAGTGTCAACCAACCTTGATATAACCTTGTCAAACGGGTTCCAAGTCCCACTGAAATGGTATAGGAGAAAAAAATCGGTTTCAAGTTAAATAATATACGGAACCATAGTTGTCAGGGGAAAAAGCGCACTTATGTCCCAAAGATCCTTGTGGGGCTAGGCACAAAGCGCTAGAGCGAGGTCCGCACCTAAGCAAAGGTGCATGTATAGTAATAATAAGAACAGATGCCCTCGATCTTGAAATTGTTTTTTGTTACTCTGGTTTACAGGTCACACTTGTCCGCAGCAAACAAGAAACTTGAATGGTGCTACCCTAGATGCGGAGGATGCTTTTGGGTCCATGTATAAGGTCGCACTTGTTCAAGCACAAAAATAAAGCGAAGTGCGATGGTCTACAGAAGAAAAAAACACAGGGCACACCTGGCTGAAGCGAGTCGCAACCTCCCTAACATGAGCTTCCTTGAGCATGATTTCATAATGTATGGAACGAGACCCAAACCCACTCCCATATAAATAACCCAAGTCTGCAGCTAGACATTACTCAAACCCAAACATAACCTGACCCGACCTAAAATAACATCTGGCATTCATTCTACTGCAACAAAAGGAATGAAAAGGAGATTCTAAGCAGAGTAAAGCAATCCCATTCCCAATGTTTTCTTCTAATCCATTTTCCACTACCATTTAGGTAGGGACAATCAATTTCTTTTCTTTTTTCATTTCTTTTCTTTTCAATGAACTTGCTTACTGAGGTAGATCTTATCTTTTCCTTTTAAATGTAGATGATTAGAAAAATTCCTACATATCAAAGGTATGATTCAGTTTCTTGGTATCATTTGATGAAACAAAATTTCACCCCAACCTTAGAGAAGCTCAAGCAAAAACCAATCCTGAATGGTCAAAACTGTTCATTTTCAATCATTTTTAATTACCTTGCTAATAGCATTACTAAATAAAGAAGTAATCACGTAAAACCAAACAGTGAACTCAATCCAGGAATGTTATACTTTATCAAGCTAGGATTCAAATATTATACTCCATTTAGCTAGTAATTGCATATATTGCAGCATATCCTGCACCTTATAGGAAGCAATTAAAAATATACTATAGCTATCTTACTAAGTTTCTTAATTGGGTCATAACAACACAATCAGCATTTAAGTCAGCTATTCTGCTCAAACAAGAATTTTTCAAATTTGAATTTTAGGGGTTCCTTACCTCCAGCAGTCATTCCTGCATCCTTTTGAGGTTGCACCACAACTGGGATTGACAGCTGTGTCTGAGAGACATGCCGAGCATATGAAGCTGGATTGTTTGCGGAAACAGATGGAGCTTTGTTTGGTGAAGTAACAACTTTCTTGCTCTGCTTGAAGTTCGATAGGGCTTGACCATCATATTCTACAACATGCATCCAATTATCATATGCCTTTTTGACCAACATATCCACAAAGACCTGAAAGTTAATAGATAACACAATGAATTTATATTCCTGTGGTTCTTAGTATCACCTGAACTTCAGAGCCTACAAGATTGAATTGTATGATAACAAACAGATGCAAAGGAACAGACTAGAGAAAATTGCAAATGCAGCAACACAAAACTACAAAAAAGAAATTCTGTCATTGATAATAAAAGGTATTGAAATAAATAGACTGTACAACAACAACAAAGCCTTTAATCCCAAATTTTTGGGGTCGGCTGTTTTAAATACTGTTCTTCCATATAGGGTCATGTCCTCCGTAATGCTAATAAAAGCCATATCCTTCTTTAAAACTTCAAACCATTTTCGTCTACACCTACCGCTAGTCCTAACGGCTCCATTAACTAATATATTATCGGTCATCCTTAAAGGAGCATCTATTGGTCTGTGTTGCTAAAATTAATTAGATTTCAAATGAAAATGAGACTTTTCACAAACAAAATGAAAAAAATAAGTTGCTATCATACAACACTATCATAGATAATATTATGAGCAAAATGCTTTTAGTCAACCTAGATGTTATTCCCTGATTCTTCGGTCAATATTTTAGGATAAGAGCAATTATTAAGTAAATGCTTATTTCTTCTAAGAGGAATAAATTCAAGTCTAGCAAGGCTATATAAGTTATAAGCTAAAGGCTAATTTGCACTTAAATGCCCTGATCTATCAATTGTTGGCACTTCAATAACCAAAACTTTTTTTTTGGCAACACCTTGAACTTTTCAAGTTTTGGCAAGTTAATCTCTCAACCTGTTGTCCCACTGAAAGGACATATGACCATTGGGTTTTTTTTGCCCCTAACAAATTAATAACCATGATCGACCCCATTCTGACGGAAGAAGGCTTAGATGATGGTGATGAAACAAATTGAAAACCATTTCAACATAATATATGTTGAGAGTATTAAAGGGTTTTTTAGTCCCACATGGAGTAGAGTAGTAGAGAGAGGGGTTAGCCTCTCCTATATATATGTAGCTCGACATCAATAATAAACAAGTCAAGTATTCAACTAAATTTCTATTTGGTATTAGAGCCAACCCTCCCCCCCCCCCCTTCCCAAACCCTAACACCCTCTACAGCCCCCTCTCTTCCGCCACCACCAACCGCCGGCCAGCATCACCCTCCCCGTCGGCCAGCACTCCTCCTCCAAAGCGCCCCCCTTCCTCCACGTCGACCCCCGCCCCCTCTCCATTGCCACCAGCGCAGTATTTCATCTTCTTCTTCTCTTCTGCGAGTTGTAACTTGGTTATGTCCGTATGCAACTGCGATTGCAAGAAAGAACGAGAAGTTTAATTTTCTAATTATCGTTTTTTGTAGTAACAAGTTCGGAATATTAATTATATAGTTGCTAGTTGGATCGAGGTATATCAGTGAGGGAACTTTTGTGTGAACTCCTGATCTCGATTACAACTGTCGGTTCTTCCCCCTCATTCTCGTCAGGCCATGCGATCACGGGTCGAAGCTGTGCACGGGACATGAGCAGCGGCTCTCAGGGACACCGTTGCCGCTGAAGGAGGAACAGTAGACGTGGAGAGGACGGCGATCAAAAGTGGAGACGATCTAGATCTGCCACCGTCTTGCTGATGGAAGATGACAAGAAGAAGACTACGACAAGTTGACGGCTCAAGAGATAAAAGTTTTGGTGGACGATCTCTTCTCCAGGAGGCTGACCGAGACTAGCTCTCGTGTTGCACATGCAGATGTGGATCATTCACCATACAAAATGGAAAAGTTGGAGAAACTGGAGATAAAGTTGGAGGGTACTTCCAACTACTTGAAGTGGTCGTGTCAGGCGATGCGGACTCTGAAGGCAAGAGGCTTGGTGGGCTATGTGAATGGCCAAACCAAGACACCTGAAGATCACTCCTCACGGGAGTTTGATGTGTGGAAAATCGTCAACAATGTTGTTACTGGATGGTTGACAGCCTCATTGATCGACCAAGTGTCGGACTACGTGGAAGCAATGGAGGGTGTTGGTGATATTTGGATGACGCTGAGAGACATGTACGCAGGGTCGGACAACCCTATGAGGATCTTCCAACTACAAGATGAACTTGATAAGATGGTCCAAGGAAATCACACAATCTCTGAGTATGCGGCTATGCTGAAGAAGTATTGGTCAGATCTCGACTACTATGATCACATTGGCATAGAGAATGAGCAAGTGGAACCGGCATTTGCGAAACATTATAAGAAGTTCATGGAGTATGTTTCGCAACAGAAGATAATGAAGTTCCTAAAGGGGCTCAATCCAGCATTCGAGTAAAGGAGGAATGTCCTACTTGCACAACCCGGACTACCATCACTGGAGGAGGCTATAGCTACTATGGCACAAGAAGAGGAACGACTGAAGCTAATGCCTAGCATCACTAGCTCTCTGAGGAAAAAATCAGCTCTAGCAGTGTTTAACCCAAACCCTTCTGGAGGGGGAGGGTGCTACAACTGTGGAGAACCTGGACATTTCATCAGATTCTGTACGAAACCTCTAAGAGCCAGTCCAGCGGCCGCGAACATAGCAGTGGAGGGCGTAGAGGTGCCAAAGGAGTCTATCGCGAAGGCAGAGGTAATTATTCTGGAGGACACAAGGCAAACCTGGCAGAAGGAGAAAATGAGAGTCAGTCATCCTATATGACCCCTAGTGAGAGAAAAATGCTAGAAATGTGGAGGAGCATGAAGCTTGGAACCAGCGACAGTCGAGCCAACACCACTGGGACATCGACTCCAACCACCTCCGGGGGTAATATCACCTACTATGCCCAAACAAGCACATGTATATATGCTCATTCCATTGCATCTACCCACAGACCAGAAAGTCTAAATTGGATAATTGACTCTGGGTATCCCGCCATGTCACGGGTGTCTATGATGAGTTTCAAGATTACACTCACCTGGCAATGCCTGAAAGCATTCAGACTACTGATGGTACTGCTAGACCCATTGTGGGTAAAGGCACAGTTGAATGCACCACTTCTATAACTCTTACTGATGTCTTGCATGCTCCATCTTTTCTTGTTAATTTATTGTCCATTAGTGCCATTGTTTTTCAACTTAATTGTGTTGTTTCCTTGGACATTCCTAAGATAATTTTTCAGGAGAAGGAAACGGAGAGACGGTTGGGGACTGGCACTTGGCATAAAGGGCTATGGTACTTGGACATAGGTGGGCTGGATGCAGCACTGGCTTCACTGGTAGATGAAGCACAACAGGAGGAGCCGCGAAGGACTATAGAAGCAGAATTATTACTCCAACATCAGCGTATGGGACACTCTTCATTCAGTTTACTGAGTTGGATGTATCCATCTATGTATCAAAAGGCTAATAAGCAAAAGTAGGTTTGCGATGCTTGTGAACTTGGGAAACATACCAGAAGCTCATATGTGAGTTCTGAAAATAGAAGTTTAGCTGCTTTTGATATGATACATTTTGATGTGTGGAAACCTTGTTATACAACTACTGTTAATGGTTTTAAGTGATTTGTCACCTTTATTGACTGCTACACTCGTGTCACCTGGGTATATCTAATAAAGAGTAAGAGTGATATATTCGCATGATTTCAAGATTTTTATCGCAGGATTACAACACAATACGGTGCCAAGGTGAAGACTTTGAGGTCTAACAATGGAACAGAATACACAAACAAGACTATTGAAGAATACTTATCAGCCCATGGGATACAACATCAGACTTCATGTGCCTATACACCAGCTAAGAATGGCGTGACGGACCGAAAGAACATGCACCTTGTTTGCCATTAAATCAAAAGGAGAACTAAAAGAACTTGATTTGATTAACAAACTAAGAAAAAGTACAGAGAAGTCCTAGAAGACAATCTAAGTACAAATTTATTTTCTGGGGATGACAATGGAGGATTAGGAGTGTAGCAACTCTCTTTACTCCGTGGACGATCCGATGCAGAAACTCTTCTCTCTTGCTCGAGTGTAGGTTAGCCAATAGCCAGCCGAGTCTGTATGGGTGTGGTACCTTGCTATTTATAGCCGTCCTGTAGACGTGCTATGGATGCCGCATATGTTCCTGCTTGGTGGCCGCATAAGGCTCCTTCAACAGAATACGGTTGCAACTGTCGCCGCATGCCATGGGCCGATTGATGAGATACGCTATTGAAGAGATCTCAGAGTTGTTTTCAACCCGTTGTATGCGTGACTTGGTCAGCTGGACACGTTGTCAGCACCAACTTTGCGAAGATCTTTGCAGTTGTAACGGAAAGATATTGTGGGCTGGAGGTCGCATAATATCTTGGCAGCATAATAGCGAGGCCGCATGGGTCTTGTAGCCTCTCGTTTGGGCCTCGGTCGAATGGACACTCTGGCCGCATGTTGGCGAGGCCGCATGGGTCTTGTAGCCGCATACGTGCTCTCGTCCGCCTTTGGTCTGATGGACACTTTGGCTTTATGAGGAAGAAGACGCATAGATTCGAGGCCACATGTGTGCTCTCGTCCAGCCTTGGTCTGATGGACGCTTTGGCTTCATGAGAACGAGGATGCATAGAGTCGATGCCGCATATGTGCTCTCGTCCGCGGTCTCCAAAAAAAGGGGCCGAGTCTGGGAACGTCCAAGTTCCTCCTATTTATAGCCATCATGTTGATGGTTGCAACTGTGGACGGATATCACGGGTGGGCTGCCACGTAGCCTCGGTTGGGATACGCGGTTGATAAAATCTCGGAATTTTTCTCAACCCGTTGTGTGCGTGACTTGGTCAACTGGACATGTAGTCCGCACTGATTGTGAAGATCTTTTCGGTTGTAACGACACGATCTTGCAAACTGACTGTCGCATAGAGCCATTGCCGCATACGTGCTCTCATCTGGCCTTGGTCGAATGGATATTGTGGCTGCATGATGACGAGATCGCATAGAGCCGATGTCGCATATGTTCTTTCGTCCGGCCTTGGTCGAATGGACACTTTGGCTTCATGAGGACGATGACGCATAGATCTTGTCTGTATGCGGCTTGTAGTCTGGCCGCATGGATACACGTGCAAACTTGTTTTGGGGATCTAGACGAGTCCCTTGGCCGCATAGCTTATCTGTAGCATGACTAGAGGCAGGCTTTAAGGTTGTATCTTCTGGCGCATGGACTCAGATTTTCCATGCTTCTATAAGACCCCCTTGAAAGTTTTTAAAACTTGAACAAGTTTTGAAATACTTTGAAAAAGAAGCATGGAAGAGAGTTTTGACTTGGTCAAGAAAGGCGAACATTCTACTAGAGGTAATATAGGCGTAGTAAGACATTGCATTCTCTCGGGACATTCCACTGGAGAATTTTGGTAGATTTATTACCCATGACGTACCTAAGAATGGGTATGGATAATAAGTTGAAATGACTGACACTATCAGAGGTCTAGAATGACGTGATAGCAGACTGTTTGGAGGGATGTTTGTTCAGAGGTTACGTTGACGTGGCAAACTTGGAATTCCGTTAGAGGTATCTTACTCAGAGGTGATGTGGACATGGTAAAATAAACTTCTGTGGGACTGGAGTTTTTGTGGAAAAATAATCCAGATGATTGTTTTGAGATAATTCCGCTGTGAAATCTTTGTGGACTCATCATCCTTGACGTACATAGGGTTTAGTACAGATGATAAGTTGGAACGACTGACACCATCAGAGGTATTATGGATGTGGTGTTAGAAAGTCGTTGGGCAAGAATGTTTGATCAGAGGTAATATGGACACGGCAAACACTTGGGTTGTGGACTTATTACCCATGGCGTACCTTAAGTACGGATAATAAGCTGAAACGACTAGCACTATCAGGGGGCTATGCGAATGTGAATGCAGGAAGTCGAAGAGCAAAACTTTACTTAGAGGTAATATGGATATGGAAAAGTTCTAAAAATATCTTACTCAGAGGTAATGTGGACGTGGTAAGATATGACTCTGTGAGGATAAAGAAAAACAGGACAGAGGTAATGTGGACATGACCGTTTTCTTGTGGTGATAGATTCCCTCTGCTGGGGAATGTGGAGAGATGTAGTATAGACGTGAACTGATCGATACTCGTACCGAGAGGTTAGGTACGATCCCGGTATTTTTTGTGGAAGGAAAAGAAAACGAGCCAGAGATAATATAGACGTGGCTGTTTTCTTTGGATTGAGGACATCCCGCTAGAGGATCTTTGGTGGACTTATTACTTCTTGCGCAAGAAAGTACAAGTAATAAGTTCGAAATAGCCCTTACCAGAGGTGGCAAGTTTGGTGGACTTAACACCATTAGCGCACTTAGATTTAAGTATAGGTGATAAGTTTAGATGGCGATTGATATCAGAGGTACTGTGGACGTGATGATCGATAGCCAACCCGAAAGGTTTGCTCAGAGGTGCGAAGGATATGGCAAATCCTACTGGGGAGGAGGTGAGAATGATAACTCAGAGATGACGTAGACGTGAGCTGATCAATAGCCATACCTTGAGATTAGGTACGACCCTAGTATTTTTATAGAAGGAAGCATGCCAGAGGTAGTATGGACGTGGTTGTTTGCTTCCATTGAGAAAATCCCACTGGGGTCTTTTGGTAGACTTATTATTCGTTGCGCACGTTGAGTACAAATAATAAGTTCGAAAATAATCCCTATCAGAGGTAATATGGACGTGATAGGTTTTGTGGACCCATTACTTTTTGTGCATGTTAGTAGAAGTAATAGATTTGGACAAGCCCTGACAGAGGTAATATGGACGTGACAATTTTTGTGAACTTAACACCACTGGTATACCTTGGTGAGTATGGGTGATAAGTGGGGATGACAACCGATATCAGAGGTAATATGGACGTGATGATCGATAGCCAAAACTCGAAAGGTTTGCTCAGAGGTAATATGGACATGGCAAACTCGGTCGGAGAAAAATGTTAGGACAGTAGTTCAGAGGTAATATGGACGTGAACCAATGTCCGAAAAACTCATTGAGGAGTGATTTATTGAGTGTGGTCTATCCGAACATGAAGATAGACCTAAGAATTGCTCCGCTGGGGAGATTTGTGGGACGATAGCTCAGAGGCAATATGAACATGACTAGCGTCTAATGAGAGTGGTTTGAATGGTCACTGCGGGAGTATGCGAGTGGACCTGAGGACTGCTCCGCTGGGGAGACTTTGGGGATCCATCACCCGTTGCGTATCCAGGACTCCTGGATACAGATGATGGCTTTTAAGAAAATTTGTAACGAAGAAAAAAATGTTGCACATAGGCACTTGCTGGGGATAAAGACCCCAGAGTGTAAAGATGTATATCTGGGTTATCCCGCTGGGGATGAGGAGAGTACAAGTCTAGTTTAGACATAGTACTTTTACAGGAACTTGTCGTTGATAGGCATCATGAGCAAGTCGCCGTTGGGTTTCACTAGCCGGTATGCGCCGTTGGAAAACACGGTTTCCAACATGAACGGGCCCTCCCATTTAGGTTGGAATTTGTCGGCCATCTTGTGAGTCATGGGGCATACTAGCGTCTCCATATCGTAGTTCTCTGCAAGTGTTGTTGTAATGACTGTCGGATTGTAAAGGAATACGCCGTCCTTTACCAAAGTTCAGACCTTCAACTTTTTAGAGGTCATAGCCCATCTTCTACATGAGACGGAGTGATTGTTGGCTGTAATAATAGAATTGTGGCAGCTCATCATTTGTTGCATTGAATATTGTTGATGACTTAGCTTGTACCGAATAAGGAGCTCTGTGCACGGGAACACTGCTACGTATACACGAGAGAGTTGGCTGAGTTGTGCGCGTAGGATCACTGTTGCGGCGCACGATTGTCTACTACGCCGAGGACCACCGCTTGCCGCGTGTTTTTGTATATCGCGTAGGGGAACAATATATCGCGTAGGGGAACAATGCATGTTGCCCATAAGGATTTGTTACGCAGAGAAGTACTATCGTGTGCGCATGAAGTATGATGCGTCCTTGCGCTGAAGACTTGCTCGGATGCGTACAATGGAACGTTGCCCATCATGCGCTATTGCTGATGAGTCAAGCGACTTGGCTTTTGTGCACAGGGAGACTTGTTGACCTGTGCTGAGTATCCGAAGAATACAATTTGTGTTTTCTGAGGAAGGGATCATGCGTCCTGGCCTGCATTGTTTTTCTTTTGACCTGGTCGTTGAAGGTGCTATTTGTTGCGCCAGTTTTTGTGCAATGACCTCACCTCTTGGGGTTGTGAGTGATACCAAACCTACTAATCGGTTGCGAGTTGGCAGGAGGTTGACTACCTCCCTGGTTGCCTAGGCTTTCGTCACTGGGAAGTCGCATAATTGGAGGGACACTATGTTCGCAAAGACCGTCTTATCCTCGAAGTCGAGGGTGAGCTCATTGGCATCAATCAATTGCTGGATACATCTTTTCAACACAAAGCAGTCTCTGGTTAGATGATGAATGTACCGATGAAAGAGGCAATATTTTGGGTCATCGACCTTATCAGCCTCTTTAGGACATCTGATGTTGGGTAGCCGAAGTTTGTTTTCCTTCACCAGTATGTTGAAGATTTCAATGATGTCGTCGCCATTGAAGGAGAAAGTCTCATTTGGCTTTGGGGCTTCCGATTCCTGAGTCGTACAGTCCTCAGAGAAGACCAGTAATTTTGCATCGTTTTCGGACTCGGAGGAAATTCTACCCCCCCAGCTTTGGATGCTGCTCTGTCTTGTCGGAGGAGACTACCCCAGACATGTCATTGTCTGGTTCTTGGGAATCACTGTCCTCACGGTATAACGGGTTGGTGTGGATCACCAGGAGATTGCTACTTCCGACTTGCAGAGTTATTGCGGACCCTGAGGGCGGCAGAACCATGTTCGCCTTGAACTCCAGTATTGCCTGGGCCAGAGTCTGCATTGGGGCACTCATGGTGTGCATCATTGCTTCAAGAGCATCGAGACGTTGGCGACCGTTGAGCCCTTCCGCCTTCGATTCCTGAGTCGCACTGTCCTCAGGGAAGACGGGCATCGTTGCATCGTCTTTAGACTCAAAGAAGATGCTACTCCCAGCTTCAGATGATGCTCTGACTATTCGAGGGTGACTACCCCCCAGCATGTCATTATATGTTCCTTGGGAGTTACAGTCTTCAGGGGAGGTAGGCATAATCGCACCATCTTCCGATTTCTGAGGATTGCTACTCCCAGCCCTAGATGCTGCATTAACCCTAAGCACGTTGTTGTTAGCTTCCTCGGAATTGTTGTCCTTAGGGAAAGCCGAAAGTGCTACATCTTCTTCAGAATCGGAGGGAATGCTACCCCCAGCTTTGGAAGCTGCGTCTTCTTGATGAGGGTCATTACTCCCAGAGAACTCGGCATCTGTCCCTTGAGATTCACTGTCTTTATGGAATGCTGGGTTGTTGTATAGATCTGGGGGATTACTACCCCCAGCTTGTGTAACCCCAGGGGTTCTGAGGAAGAGCTACCCCCAGCAGCTGATAGCTTCTTCTTCGAGCGGGTATCCTGGAAAAGTTCTTCCGCAGGCCCCGCTGCTGGTCCTTCTGGTAATCGCCTTCTCAATGCGCTGGTTGAGAGTGACGGACTAGAAGTACTGGACTTCCTTCCTCCTGTGGTGGAAGAGACCTTCCAAGCTGGGTAACATGAGGCGAATGGCAGCTCTTCCTCCTCTGGTGTTTGCACCTGATCTTTGGACTGTTGCCGAATAGGTGTCGTCGGGTGCAGTCGTTGGAATGTCGACTGCCTGGTTGTGCCACTTTGTTGCAGCAACAGTTGATGATGATTTTGGCACATTGATGTCCTGGGGAGGATGCTTCACATGTCGTAGCTGCCTCCCTCGCCTTGCGCTTGTGATTAATCACATGGCGCAAATCAGGCAAGGGTTGACTCACCTTTGTACCCTTTTCGTGAGCACGGGTAGACCGAGCACACGGGTACGTGGGTGTTATTTTTGTTCCCTGATCTAGGGTTCGTACAAGAACGTTCCTCAGATCATCAGTAGAAGACTTTGGAGACGGACCCTGCCTATTTGCCGCTGAGGACTGGACGCACGGGTCGGTCTTATACAACTTTCCATCAGGGGGCCGCATAACAGTAAGCGGTGCCCTCTGACGGTCAGCCGAATAGACAGTTGCTTGAGCACGACGAGCTCACACTGCCCCAGACTTCTTCGACTTAGCACCCGTAGGCGCATAGTACGAAGAGTCCAAGTTTGGATTTTCACCACTCTCAGCATGACGCATAGGGTCGGCACTGCGTGAGATTCGATCGAAAACAGAAGTTCGGCTGTTGTGCTAGTCGCATGTGGACTTTTGCATGCAGCCACCGATAGGTGCCGCATGTGGACTTTTGTTTGCGGCTGTAGACTTATGCGGCTTCTGCTGTTGCCGCATGGAGCTTGTCTCAGCCACCAATCTTCTGGTAACGTAGTATTTTCCTCTGCCAGAGTTTGGTCGCTGAGCGTCTTTCCCGACTGACGCATGAACAGGGCCAGTCTGGATGGACGCATAATGTGCGTCTGCGACAACAGGGAGAGAGGTAGGGAGTGCATGCTCCATAGTTGGGTGAGGCACAGCGGCCTTTGGTATCCAAGTTCTGCAGGTCTTCTCAGGCTTTGTTTGCCTTGGAGAATGACTCGCACTATCCCCGGAGAGCATATTCTCGAATTCTTGCCGGTCGAAGCGCACCACCAACATCCTTTGGGTTGAGCCCGGCTTGGCCGTATCGGACTGCATCACCGTCTTCTCATCAGAGGAGAAGATTGATCCACAGCAAAGTCGCCATCGGGTTTGCCATTAAATCAAAAGGAGAACTAAAAGAACTTGATTTGATTAACAAACTAAAAAAAAGTACAGAGAAGTCCTAGAAGACAATCTAAGTACAAATTTATTTTCTGGGGATGACAATGGAGGATTAGGAGTGTAGCAACTCTCTTTACTCCGTGGACGATCCGATGCAGAAACTCTTCTCTCTTGCTCGAGTGTAGGTTAGCCAATAGCCAGCCGAGTCTGTATGGGTGTGGTACCTTGCTATTTATAGACGCCCTGTGGACGTGCTATGGATGCTGTATATGTTCCTGCTTGGTGGCCGCATAAGGCTCCTTCAACAGAATACGGTTGCAACTGTCGCCGCATGTCATGGGCCGATTGTTGAGATATGATATTGAAGAGATCTCGGGGTTGTTTTCAACCCGTTGTGTGGGTGACTTGGTCAGCTGGACACGTCGTCAGCACCAACTTTGCGAAGATCTCTGCAGTTGTAACGGAAAGATATTGTGGGCTGGAGGCCGCATAACATCTTGGTCGCATAATGGCGAGGCCGCATGGGTCTTGTAGCCGCATATGTGCTCTCGTTTGGGTCTCGGTCGAATGGACACTCTGGCCGCATGTTGACGAAGCCACATGGGTCTTGTAGCCGCATACGTGCTCTCGTCCGCCTTTGGTCTAATGGAAACTTCGGCTTCATGAGGAAGAGGACGCATAGTGTCGAGGCCACATGTGTGCTCTTGTCCGACCTTGGTCTGATGGACGCTTTGGCTTCATGAGGACGAGGACGCATAGAATCGATGCCGCATATGTGCTCTCGTCCGCAGTCCCCCAAAAAAGAGGCCGGGTCTGGGAACGTCCAAGTTCCTCCTATATATAGCCATCATGTTGATGGTTGCAACTGTGGACGCATATCACGGGTAGGCTGCCACATAGCCTCGGTTGGGATACGCGGTTGATAAAATCTCGGAGTTTTTCTCAACCCGTTGTGTGCGTGACTTGGTTAACTGGACACGTAGTCCGCACTGATTGCGTGAAGATCTTTTTGGTTGTAACGACACGATCTTGCAAATTAACTGTCGCATAGGACCGTTGCCGCATACGTGCTCTCATCTGGCCTTGGTCGAATGGACATTGTGGCCGCATGATGACAAGGTCGCATAGAGCCGATGCCACATATGTTCTCTCGTTCGGCCTTGGTCGAATGGACACTTTGGCTTTATGAGGACGATGACGCATAGATCTTGTCTGTATGCGGCTTGTAGTCTGGCCGCATGGATGCACTTGCAGACTTATTTTGGGGATCTAGACGAGTCCCTTGGCCACATAGCTTCTTTGCAGCATACTAGAGGCAGGCTTTAAGGTCGTATCTTCTGGCGCATGGACTCAGATTTCCCATACTTCTACACACTTATTAGAAGTGGCACGGTCAATGATATTTGCTATGGATGTTCCTACAAACTTGTGAGGACATGTCGTATTGACGGTTGCATATCTCATCAACATAATGCTCTCTCAGGTGTTAGGATGTAAGACATCGTTTGAGATGCTTACAGGTGAGAATAAGTACATTGTTCCCCAAAGGTATTTGGATGTGTTTGCTTTGTGAAGGATAATAGGCATGCGGTGGAAAAGTTGGACCCTCGGGCAGTGAAGTGCATCTTTGTTAGCTACTCAGGGACCCAGAAGGGATACTCTTGCTGGAGTCATGTGGAGTGAAGGCTCTTTGTGAACATGGACATTACATTCAGAGAGATGGAACCATACTACCATAATGGTTTAGGTGAAGGCTCTGCAGTTGGTAACACACCTAACACAGGAGGTGTTATGAGTGAGGAGGAGATGGGCCCAAGCGTGATTGTCAGGTCAGTTCCATTCCCAATGATGGAAGTTGGTCCAAGAAAACAAGGGGGAGATAGCGAGGGGAGGAAAGTGATGAGGAAGCTCACAATGAGAAGGAAGAAAGTGATGCTGCAGTACAGGTTGTGAGAAGGAAGAAAGTGATGTTGCAGTACAGGGGGAGGAACAGACTACAGAAAAATCTACAGAGCTCCAAATCTACAGAAGGAGAAAACAACAGTCCACATATGTGAATATTGTCCCTACTGTGCCATGTACCCCGCCTAACCCTGCCCTAACTCCTGAAGATGCACTTCCCGCACCGGATCCCTCTGATTCGGATGGTATGATCTCTCCTCCTTGTCCTTCTCCTATTCCCTTAAGGAGATCTTCTCACAGTAATGCGGAAAGATTCCCTAATCGTTATGGTTATGAATATGACATCGCCTATTTTTTATCCTACTCTAATCTATCCCCTACTTATGGAGCATTCATTGCATCGTTAGACACATCTTTGCCTATGTCTTGGCAGGAAGCGAAGGAAGATCAGAGGTGGAAAGCTGTAATGTTGGAGGAACTCGGGGCACTTGAAAGAAATGGGACACGAAAAATTGTTCCATTACCTAAAGGAAAGAGAGCTGTTGGATGCAAATAGGTCTTCACAGTAAAGGAGATGCCAGAAGAAAAGTTGGAGCCATACAAGGCAAGATTGGTTGCAAAGGGATTCACTCAGTCCTATGGCATCGACTATGATGAGACATTTCCTCCAGTAGCAAAGATGAGCACTGTAAGAACCCTGGTTTCTCTTGCAGCAAACCATGTGTGGCAATTTCATCAATTGGATGTGAATAATACCTTTCTTTATGGAGATCTACAAGAGAAAATATACATGGAGACGCCCCCGAGTTTTTGCACGAAGTAATCAACAGGAAAGGTGTGCAAGCTGAAGAAATCACTGTATGGACTCAAACAATCTCCTCGGGCCTGGTTTGAAAGATTCAAGAAGGCTGTCACAGGCATGGGGTACAGCCAGACCAATGCAGATCACGGTCTTCTTCAGACATGTGAGAGGTCACGTCACCATACTTGCAGTATATGTAGATGATATAGTGACCACAGGTGATGTGGAGGAGGAGATTACCCAGCTGAAGTCAAAACTTGCCAAGGAATTTGAAGTAAAAGACTTGGGAATGATGAGGTATTTTCTCGGGATCGAGGTGGCTCGAGGAAGAGATGGGATCATCCTCTCTCAGAGGAAGTATGTACTAGATCTGCTCACAGAAACTGGTATGCTGGGATATCGATCGGCAGTCACTCCAATCGATCAGAAAGATAAGTTGGGGGCAGAGACAAGAGAGCCAGTTGATCGTGAGAGATATCAGAGACTTATAGGCAGATTGATTTATCTAGACCACACTTGCCCTGATATCTCATTTGATGTGAGTGTAGTGAGTCGCTACATGCATTATCCAAGGAAGGGCCACATGGATGCAGTTTTTCATATTCTGAGATATTTGAAGGGGGCTCCTGAAAGAGGGCTATGGTTCAAGAACAACAGACACAAGGGTGTTGAAGGGTACTGCGATGCAAATTGGACAAGTTGCATGGACGACAGAAGATCTACCTCAGATTACTGTGTCTTTGTGGAGGGTAACCTAGTCTCATGAAGAAGCAAGAAACAGTCTGTGGTAGCACGATCGGCCGCTGAAGCAGAATATAGAGATATGACTCTGGGAGTGTCAGGATTGTTGTGGGTAAAAGCACTGCTGACAGAGTTGAAGCTGGACCAGGGAACACCATTGCGCCTTCTGAGTGACAAGCTGCACTAAGTATAGCTAACAATCCAGTTCAGCATGACAGAACAAAGCACATCGAAATCGATCGGTTCTTCATCAAAGAGAAGCTAGAGAAAGGGATATTAAAGCTCGATCATGGTCGCTTAGAAGAGCAAGTCGCAGATTGTCTTACTAAGGGTCTTAATTCATTGAATCTTTCTAAACTATGTGACAAGATGGGGCTGATGAAT